>CAJQUW010016007.1:0-243028 GCA_907163375.1 Prostheceraeus crozeri | reverse complement strand
GGTCTTTGATGCCACACTGCCATGATGGGATTAGTGGATCCATATCGTCCAATGAGAAGCATGGTAGATGTGAGGGAGGGAAGTCAGTGAAATTTTTTTCTATGGTAGAAGCCCACTCAAGAATGTGATTTTGTGAAACCTAGACTTCCGAACTCAGAGACATTTTTCAGTTTGTTGAGGTCTGTGAAATTCTTTCTATGTTTTGAGAAAACGGTCCTTTGAAGTAGAATGGACCACGCTGAATCGAATGGTAGTATTCCCGAATCTCTACGAGGCAGGGAGCATTCCTGAAAAACGAGTTCTACTGAATCGGTACGCTTTGACACTTTTATTTTACCAGATGCATGAGGGGAAGTGACTACGGTCACTATTCCTCGTTGTCACACATAACATTTTTAAGAGATCCTTCTACGAACAGCAGGGTTGTGGAATAGGCTTGCTTTGGAGGTATTACCTACATCTGTCAGTGCTGAAGCATTTAAGAGTGCCGTCAATAAGCTTCCATAAAGCTCTATGGAGAGTTGATGATTCGAAGGGCTTCGTCTTTTGCATTTCTAAGATCTAATCTTGGTTTTAACATTGTGTTTTTCGTTATTTCTGCTTTTAACCCCAATGAGTTATTACAGTTGCTGGTTCTTTTCTTTCTTCCATTCTCAGCTTCTTTTCCCTCCAACTTCTGCTGACGGATTCGTCCATCATCAGGAGATAGATCGACATGATCCGTCCATCATCAGGAGATAGATCGACATGATCCGTCCATCATCAGGAGATAGATCGACATGATCCGTCCATCATCAGGAGATAGATCGGCATGATTCGTCCATTATCAGGAGATAGATCGGTATGATTCGTCCATTATCAGGAGATAGATCTGCATGATTTGTCTGCAAAGGTGAAAGACATGAGCACATCAGTAGATGAATAACATCAGTCATACGAGGATGACAAATAATGTCGGTCGCTTCGACTTGTTATTTTTTTTCTTTCCTCGATGGTTCGCATGCCTCCAATCACAGTCCTGATAGCCACAATGCAGCTGGTGAACCACGCTGAAGCCATTCGTGACTGTGACATCCTGCGGTCGGAGGTTGCCCGCCATGTTTGTGACTCTGGTCACAACGTGAATTTCGACATGATGAAAGTTATTGACCGGGAGTGCAACTGGCGAAAAAGGATTTTCAAAAAGGCCTGGCGGACTCGACATCTGTCTTCGTCAAATGCACAACTAAGCAGTGAATCAGTGAATTTTGCCCTTTTTAAACATTTTTCTTCCCTTCTTTTATTGTTACTACTAATTTTTGTCGTCAGTATCCTCGTGTCATTATTTTTATCTTGAAGTAATGTAATTCTATTCTCAGCTCTGTCCTGTTTCTATTGTCTAACTTGTGTCTGACCCACAGAGATAAAGTGCCTTGTCTGCGTGTTTGAGTCTAGAGACGACTTTCTTCAGTATTGATGGTCAAGGCCAGAACTAGTCTGGAGAGGCAAGAAGATTAATTATCCATTGAACGTAATGCAAATTGAAACGTGAATTCTGACGAACTAAAATATGGACTTCCTATTAAGCGTACACAGTCAGTAAATTTAGATTGTGAAGAGTCCAGTGGTGTGAATGATATTTTCGCTGAAACAATTCCATTTGACGAATTTATCACTGAGAAAAATTGAGTTAAATAAATGTATTTTCCACTTGCCATGTCTGCCTGCAATCTGATCATTGATGTTGGTGGGTTATTTAATTAGAACTTCTTTTGCAATGCGCGCGCTTGGCCAATCACACAGGCAAAAGGGAGATGAATATTTATGTCAATCTCTATCGCTTGCTACCATTGCATTCAATGACCCGGATAGGATTATGTCCGCTCTAGACTAGCCCACACGGAAATGAGTGTATCTCTGCGGTCTGATCATTTGCAGGATGAGTGATGTTTATCATCGACTGATGTGCTCCTGTCTTTCGCCTGACGATAGCCGGTTGTGCTGGCTGAAAGGCCTCGTAATAAATAATCGACTTCGTAAACATCAACTGGTTTTGGGCTTCCTTCCTACACAAAGAAATGAATAAATCTGAAAAATGAGCAGATTTGCATGATTCGTCCAACATCTAGAGGTAGATTTACATGACTCGTTCAACATCGAGAGGTAGATTTACATGACTCGTCCAACATCTAGAGGTAGATTTACATGACTCGTTCAACATCGAGAGGTAGATTTACATGACTCGTCCAACATCTAGAGGTAGATTTGCATGATTCGTCCAACATCGAGAGGTAGATTTACATGACTCATTCAACATCGAGAGGTAGATTTACATGACTCATTCAACATCCAGAGGTAGATTTACATGATTTGTCCAGTATGTGGATGTTGATATATGTGATTCATTCAAAATTTTGATATTTAATATTGTTGCATATGATTATATCTACACGTTCCGAAACATTTGTTCAATTTCTAATGTGTCCTCGAAGTTAAATATGTTTTACAAGGCTACACAAAAAATTCGTCATTTATCCACTAAAGTTTATATTCATAGCCAAATGAAGATAATTAATTTGAAGATTATTGAATCCAAAGTGAAAGAAATACATTAGAAAATAAATTTACCCTAGGGATAATGAATTTACCCTAGGCCACGACAATCCCCATTCGTTTCGAATCTACAGTGCTAATGACATCAGAACTTCTCCTATCATAGATTATTGATTTTGCTGTTGCGTCTTAATTTGAATTCGCTACGCTTGCAGTGTCCATAAATACAGTTCAGTGCCGGTATTACTATTTATGAAGCTGTACACTTCTCAGTTATGCTGAAATTCTAATGATTGTGTGTAACTCCACTTGTGTATTCATCTCATTTGTTTGCTTTGTATGAATATGTGATACAATTTATTCTGAATTTGATTGTATTTTTTTCAGTTGGTGTTACGATCTTGCAATCAAAAATCTTGGAGATAGCAGATGACAAACGAAAGACACTATGGGAGGAATCATTTATGAAAGACCAAACTATTGGTCAGCTTAAAATCAGTTGGGCAAAGTCGATGGATTTGGAAAATTTCAATGAATATTTCATTAGCGTTGCTAACCAGATGGGGAAAAAGTATGACGAAAATAGCATGATAGGTGAATTAATAGGTGGAAATGATAAATTGGTAGTTATAGCACACAAGAAAATAGCGACGACATTCACATTTCTTGGTTTTGAGAAACGGATCGCAGTGAATTTTCCCTTAGATTCAAAATGTCTTTGTGATGATATTTTTGAAGAATTCAACATTCCAAAGGAAAGCACTTGTGAACTTAAAATACAAGGAGGTGCATCAAGTGATCAATTTTCAGAGAAAGATTTAAAGAACAACACTTTTGTGATAGAGATGTTGAAGACTATAATTCGTTATGGATACTTTTCGACTGATGAGGAAGTAAATGGTGAAGATTATCGTCAAGATGAAGTTGAAATGAAGATAACATTTGAGGAGAAATTAGCGCAGTGGAAGGGAGAGCTGGATTTGGATGGTGAAAATGATGATTATTTTCTACTCCAAGTGGAAAGTGGAAAAGTGCTGGTGCTGGACAACAACGATACATTTGAAACACTCACAAATTATCAAAGTCCGTTAATTATAGAGCGAAAGTACAATATTACCATTATCAAGCACTATGATAATGAAGCCAAAATAAAGGAGAAAGTTATACCATATTCATGTCTGAAAGATTTACTGGACAAATATTTTGATGAAACTATTTGGTTTTGCAACGATAATGGCGATGAGCATATTAAGCTGGATAGAACGGAATCATTCAAACATAATGATTTGAGAAATGGGTCAGAGCTTCATGCGTACAAAGAGTATGACATTGATGTTGAGATTGAATCTGAATCCCAAATGGGAAATCTACGAATCTCCGTGAAAAACAGCACTACTGTGAAAGAGCTCATTGAACAATGTCTTTCAGGAAATGACAGTGTAGAATCGTACTCATTATTCGATGCTAAAAATGAGAAGATTACCAATGCTGATATTCATTTAAATCATCCTAATTCCAAAATGCAATTAACACTCACGAAAGTGCAATGTAGAGTCCATTTGCATACTGTAAATCTACGCAAAGAACCTATCAAAAGACAATGGTCATTACCTTTAATGACAACTCCAGCCGAGTATGTGGAGATATTTAAGCAAGAATTGGACATTGATCCAGATGTCCATGTTTTCTTCAAATATAAGGGTAATTGCCTAAAAATAGATGATGCATTTATAATGAGTGATATATCTGAAGGAAGCAATTTAACAGCTGAGATCTTCTATCCCATAACAGTAGAGTTGAGAGAATTGACAAATATTAATGAAACGAGTGAAGAAATACGCGTTAATACTTCCTACACAATTGTTGATGTCATCAAACGCTGGAAAGGCTGCAACACTCCTTCGGAAAGGAAATATGCCATTTTCTATGATGATCATATAGTTGAACCTCGTCGTTCCCTTCATGATCTTGTTGAGGATTTACCGTCAAAGGAAAGGATTTCATTCAACATTGAATTGAAGGAAGATATACTATTCAAACTTAAAGAAGACATATTTGAAAATGTTCCTATTGCACTTTCTGGAAGCCCAATTGATGCGAAAGCTGACATTTTGCACGCATTTCTGCCAGATATGCAGCCCGACGAAGTCGAAATGCATCTTTATCGTTCAAATAGTGATGATTTCGATGACTTGGATGACCGGGAATTGATTTCGGATAAATCTTTTCAATCGCAATATGTGCAGACTTGTAATGGCATTTTCGTGGTAATTCATCGCGAAATAAAAATCAAATTTGAAAGTTCTGGTCATACACTGGGAGAAGAGATTAGAATGAAAACAGATAAAAAAGTGAGAGACATTCGGGAAAAGATCATTGAGAAAGGAATACGAAACGATTTTTGCTTGTTCGATGATACGAGAAACTACCTCCCTGATTCTGAGAGTTTATACGAAATATTTTCGATATTCATGCCCGATGAACTAATTACAATGCATCTCAGATGGAAGAGAACGTTGACATTTCAAAAGAAGATGTCGCAAGAAACACACCAAGTTCATTTTGCTCTTGAGTTAAATCCAAATCAAATTTTGTGTGAAATATCCGAGGCATTCGGCTTTCGTGAATATCGTCACTTCCGTGCTTGGTATAATGATCGTGAGCTTGAAGAAGACAAATCTTTTTGTGAACAACAAGTAGTTCAGGACTCCGTTGTTATGATAGAATTCCCAGTTCATGTTATAATGACGAATAATGCTAATGAACCAAATGAGGAAATCCAACTTTTTCTTGATGAGACTGTTGAAGATTTGAGAAGATTAATCCCTGAAGCTCATAGTCTAATGTACGAGAACATAGAATTAGACGACGACTTCAAAAAGATATCGGATGTGTTCAATGTACGAGAAATAAATCCAGACAGTTCTACCTTTAAGATACATAAAAGCGTACATAGATGGATCCTGCGTGATTCAAGAATCTTCCAATATATTTACACACAGGGGTCGGCACAACCTGTGGCTGGTATGAGAGACACAAATGAGCAAAATAATCATCTTTCAGACATTGCTAGTCGAATTTTGGATCCTCCGCAACAGCAACATCCTGTTCAGCAACACCAACCTACTCTTGAGCTAAGTGATACATTGACTGATATAGAAAGTTTAGCTGTCAAAGTAAAATTCCCACAGGCTAGAGATGAGTCAGTTATCCGACATGTCATTGTTCGGTTACACGATGGATCCGTCATTGCCGATCTTAATGCAGTGATGAATCGCTTTAATCTGATTCCTAATTGTCATGCAACTTTCAATGGAAGGTATTTGACTGACGACACCGACATAGGTGCACTTAGGATGGAATCAAATGATTACATCATTTACAAAAAGAATGTCATGGTAACCGTCAATTTTAAAGGTAGAAGATATGAAGTTGAGTCCTGGAACACCAAAAACATGTTTGACACGTCTTAAAGAACTAATGTGCGCTCAGTTACAGAAGGAATTTCATGAAATTTGTCAGATGGAATTCAGATGTAGTCGATGCCAACGGATTCTATTTGATGAAGAGGAAGAATATCAGGAAATTCCTGCGTTATGCTGCCGAAAGAAGTCAACTGAGCTAAACATGAAGGCGTGTAAGTATGATCTTTATTATGTTAATAATAAATTTTCAGCGTTAAGACGGCCACTAAATAAGGTTGATATCATGCAAGTCACTTTCAATTCAAAAGATTAGTTATATACGCAACTGGTGCATGATTGCTGCTTTATAACATTCCACGAGTTATTCCGCGCATGTATTGTAGATATCCTATCGCTTTATTTGACCAGTAAAGCAGATTATTGCCCGCACGGGGGAGATAATATTTACTGCAATGCACTGGCGGGAGCACAATCTATGCCAATTATGAGTGCTCTTGTCCTGCTTTAGTATAGACCAGATCTGTGAATAGATATTTCCACGATTGATCAGGCTGAATTTCTATTCAAATACTCGTGATAATCATAGACATGACAATCAAATCTGTCCTTGATCATCATAGCACGTCTTACTTGTCTTACTTTTTACTTGTTCGTTTTACGTTCATAATTCATTCTTCGTCGGGGAGGACGTTTTTTCCTAATGGATTTTCTCCACTATTCACGGTTGGCAGCATCAATCTCCTTCAGGCCAAGGTGCTTGCAATCAACAAGCACCGTTTCGTGTCACGTCTTCTTAGGGCGGCCTCTCGGCGTTGGCTACAGTGGGTCCATGCCATACGCCTTCTTGACATAGTTATCCTCTGGCTTTCGGAGAACATGCCCGAACCATCTAAGACGGTTCCTTTTAAAGACGGTCTTAATGTCTTATATTCCAAGAAGCTGGAGAAGCATGGAAGAAGCGAAGCTGTCCTTCAAAGATGCGTTCATCATGCAACGGATCATTCTGCGTTCTGCTGTCACCATTATTTGCTGATCTTTGGGTTTGATGGGTCATGTTTCGCTGCCGTATATCATGCACCTTCTCACACACGCGTCATACACCTGGCCATTCATCCAGAAAGGAGTCGCCCTCAATGTTAGAAATGGTGATAACTCTCGAAACTTTCGCCAACCAGATTGGAGTCGTGCAGATAATACAGCCCCTGAACCACCACCGCATTCCATCATGTCCCCAAAGTAGCAAAATCTGCTCACAGCTTGATACGTGTGACCCGCCACTGAAATTGGACCGAGCTGTTCTTCACTTGTGGTTGAAAAAGAACGCCTTTGGCCTTGACAGGGTTTACACATGAAGGACGACTCAACTGAGGCCAGGCTCCCTCTAACCGTTGCATCTCTTGTGCGTCCATAAGTGGCAAACGATACACTGGACATAATTGGAGCCGATACCTTTTTGACAAGTACTGCAGGGAGAGTTTGGTCGAGTTGAATTCTGTACGCAACTCGTGCATAGGATTGCTTCATCATAGCATTCCAACTCTTTAGATGTAAATCGCTCTCACTCTACGGGTTCGGGTATTTAAGATAGCTAACTCGTGGAATGCCATAAAGAAGCAATCACACACTAGTTGCGTAAATAACTATTATTTGACGACGTGCTATGATGATCAAGGACAGATTTTCAATTAGAAATTAGAATGACAGACTAATTAGAAAGCAATTGGTCAAGTGAAAACAAAGTGTATAAAGAAAAATAAGTTAGAAGTTTCTGGAAATCGGAAGAACATGGGGTTGCAACTAATTTATCATCGTTATCACTGAATATGGAATATTTACTATATCAAATCAAGCAATGGCTTGACAGTACGAAGTGAGCAAGCTTGTGGTCTATAGAAAAGTTTCAGGAACTACAGCCATCCACATCGGTCATCTAAAACGTGGTACATTTGGATGTGGAAATAATTCTAAGACACCGATTCAAATGAATAGATCTCTATGAATCTCAATGAGAAATCAATGAGTATTATGCGATAAAAAAGCATTCCATCCAAATTTTGGCGAAATTTTCATAATTAATTAAAATTATATTAAAGATTAATAATCAGATATTCCAAAGATAAAGACATATTTGATCATTCAGTATTTCGGTAATCGTCGACGATGTAACTTGACAAATTGAACAATTGTGACATCGTTCTTAATTCAGTAATTTTCGCATTTTAATACTTTACAATAAAGGTTAGATATGCGTTTAAATCGAAGAATTCACTTGGTCATGAGGTTAAGGTGCAAATATGCCCGAAAAATGATGAAATCATTCCCGATTAGATCAGATGTTTGGGTGCTTGAACTCTTTAATCGAGCGAGTTAAACTGTTGAGAAAAGTAAAATTTGAAGCTTCTTCAAAGATGATGGTAATTGAGCAGATTAATACGTACGTGTATAGCCCTCATCCTGCAACTTTTTGTAAGATCCGCTACTGTTTTCCTTCCAGTCTACGAGTTGTACATCTCATAAAGCGAGTCAAATAAAGCTCTCCGAGAGTTAACAGTACCAAATCATGATGCCGTCATACCTCTCTCTATTTCTCTTGCAGATATTAAAGAGGCAATTCTTTTGTGAAGTAAATTAGCCAAAGGACCTGATCAATCATTTGTGGAATATACGAGAGGAGTGAATGTCCCTTTCCCTACTTCCAAATTTCTCTCTTCCTACTGCCGCATCTTTTCATTCTTTATACAATGTTGCAGGGAGGATGTGTTATTCTTGCATAAATATAACAATAATAATAATAATTACGTTTATTGAAGAAAAAGGCCTTAATAATGTGAATCGTAAGGCCAAACAAAATATTGCATTTCATTATGAGTGCTTAAGAATCAAAACAAAGGAAAGTCAAGATTTTTCTGATGCATGTGCAGCAAGGACGGCAAAAATTCAAAAGTAGTTGTGGATGAAGGATTCTGTCATTGATTTCACTAAGAAAAATGACGTCCCATTCTCCCCAACAGTCCTCTTGCAGGATTATCTAATCTCGCCTGGTCGTCAGTATTACCACCTTTGATGAAGTCATATGATTCAATTGGTAATAATTTGGGCGAACATCTTTACAGACTTCACTCAAAAAAAGACTCCCCGTGTCAAAAATAATATTGTGCCGAAGATTGACAAAACCACCAATTTTGCAGTGAAGAGCATGATTTAAATCATTTTTCTCACCACAAGCACAATTCGTCGAAAGATAACCGGCCAATTGTAGCGCAATGTGATCGCATCTTGGAATTCCCTTTTGTTTAGAGAATATCCCAATGGTTCTATGGGTAATGATGTAAACCATGAACTAGAGCCTTTCTCTTTCGCAAAAGTCAATGCCTTCTTCATCTCATCGGCATCAAGATTCAGGATATAGTCATGTATTATTCATTGAAAAAAGTTTCTTCTTCTCTTTTCACACGTACGATGCACCTCTTATTTCCGTTCTGTCAAGTCGATCTACCAGTAGATTGTTTTCCTGGTCATAAATTGCATTTGTCAAACTTTCTGTAATTTTCACCTTACACTCGCGTTTTGAAGTTTTATAAGGATCAGCATTTCCCAGACCTCCATACCTTCATTTCTGAAGGGACGAATTTCTGACATATGACTTCTCCCAACATCTGAAAGTTATTACTGATGTCATCAACTGTTTGTTGCATAAAGGTCCTCCTGTGACAGAGACCTTTTGTGCATTCTGAAAAAGCAGCTTGTGAATCTTCAGACGCTATATCACTAAGATATTCAATGTCTTTTATCCATGTCTCGATCTTTGAATCAACATTTGAGGATTTTAATTCATCACTTCCTATCACTGCACCTTTCATTCTAATCGTCATACATTCATCAGATGTTCCAGGAAGTGATTTTGCTTTTGTAAATGCATCGGCATTTTTTGCAATCAAAATGGGAATGTGCCTGTCCTATCTTTGATCAATCAAACCAACCGTGGCTACTTTATGAGTGTCACTTGTTAGTATTTCATATTTTCACTGTCCAAAAGAATACAGTAGTAAAAAGCTTTCCACTAAAAAGCGATGAAAATAGTCAAGTTCATTTTAATTCACTTGCTTGATTTGATATAGTCAATATTCCATATTCAGTGATAACGATGATAAATTAGTTGCAACCCCATGTTCTTCCGATTTCCAGAAACTTCAGCTTATTTTTCTTTATACACTTTGTTTTCACTTGACTAATTGCTTTCCACCATCGACACCTATTGAGTCAAACCGGCCGTCTAGTGCATAAATGAATTTCAGCTTTCAGTCCAGGTGTTGTATATCTAGGAGTCCATGATGCAACCCACTCTGACGATGAATTACCCTGATATCTGCTTAAAATTCTCACTATATACTTCTCCTGCGAAAAGATAATGGATATGTCAAAGTAGTAATGTTTTGTAATAGATAATGGATGATTTTGAGGTCATTGTATAACTTATTAACCGAAGGCCGCCAGCCCTGAGGTTAATAAGTTATATATGACCGAAATAAATCATCCATTATCTGTTATAATGCATGCTATCGATATGTTTCAGAAGAGGTTAATAATTTCCATAATTACCTCTGTACACGGATATCTCTCATAATTACCTCTTAACACGGATATCTTGAAGTATGTATCTTGTTATTTCACGTTTTTCACTAACATTTTTCCATTATGAAACATGACAGGTCACCAGTTAAATTTTATATGATTATTGAGATTCAAATTTCTAGAGATAGAAGCATACAATATCTAGTAGCACCTTGATAAGGATGTGTCAGTTTGCAGGCTGCATAATAGCAATAGTCGGTCGGTGAACAAAAAATGGAAGATTTTATTTATCTCATGGAAAATTAACAAAAGCAAATGGTGGCCTAATTGAATGCGCATGTACTGAATAGCTTAGTTTTACAAGCCTATTCCTATTATGCGTTGCATCAAACGCAGTTATCTGCAAAATATTATATTTCAGTATCTCGCGTGGAAGGTCAATAGGTTATATGGACAAGATTACTATTTTGATGCCCTTTTAAATGGCATGATTTTTGGACCTTGATATATTTTGGAATAGTGAATGGTTGTCTCGACATAACGCATTGTCTAATTTTCACAACATTGCAGAAGGTTAATGTATTTTAGCACAACCAAAATGATGTTTGACGAATTATGATAGAATATATAAACAATGGAAAGGTTGCATTAAAAAAAAGAGGCTGAATATTTAGTGAAATTTTGTGAAGGAATGCAATGTTTTTGGTTGATCACACTCAACGTAATAATGGCGGAAGCAACAAGAGGAAGAGTTCATCCAAAGAAACGCTCTAGCTCAACACCGATAGTGACTTGGAGGTGGTATGTTGATATTATATCACTACAAAATATATGTTGGGCCGTCACATTGCGCAGTCAAAACGTTCTTTTTGCAAGCATCATCCACGGTAGAACTATAGCTGCACCTGGTAGAATGACCACTATCAAAGCTAAGATCGTTCAACAAAATGGCTTCTCTCAATGAGCGCACTAACAGACATTGCCGTAGCAAAAGCAAAGTGAGCGGTTGCAAGTCAATTAGAAAAGTCTTCAAACCTGAAGGCGAAATCCGGAGATGCTTTTTCTAATTCTATTATGCCTAGTCACCGTCACCGATATCGTTGCAAAGTAGATAAATCTAGGTACTATAATATCTAGGTAATTATGGTGCTATATAACGACTTGATTGTGGAAATTATTAACCTGTATACATAGAAAGCTACACAATAGCATGCATTATGTAATGGATAAACGGGGATCTTTTAGATTTGCTGAAATAACAAGGACAATTATCTAGTTAACTGCCCCGAGGGCATAGCCCGAGGGCAGTTTACTATGATAATTGACCCAGATATCAGCAAATCTTAATAAATCCACGTTTATCCGTTTTAAACTATGCCAGATTATCTCTATGCTCACAGGACAGGTTAACAGGGACGGTTAACACATAGAGGTCGGATAGATTTGAATTTCTAACTTCATTGCATTTCCTTTTACGCTAGATGAAGGACAACCAAGGCATGTCTGACTTCCTGTTCGATGAATCAATTTTGAAGAATTATTTAATGATTTATTTGCGGCTGCAGCATCAACCGATACACATTACCACAGCCTCATCTATTCGACTCAAAGCAGTCGCCGGCAACCATGGCATGAATTATTGAAATGACAGGTAAGACCTAATATCAATTTACACATATTTAACATGTGCTACGTATCTGATTTCAATTAAAAAATTACCTAAAATTTGCTAACTTTTATACTGCCACAATATTTTTTGTATGAAATTGATGATTTGAATTTATTATGCTTCAGCTGTAGTATGATTGCACTTAAGGTAGATCCACTTCTGTAAGATATTAGCTATTATTCATGTGACATTGCTTATATGGTTTTATGATCATTGTGAGTGCATACATCCGAATCATTATGCTTCAACTGACAATGCCTAAATCAATTTAGTTACATATCTGTGTTTTCTCATTCTGTGTGAGAGCCTATGAAGAATAAACA
This sequence comes from Prostheceraeus crozeri, assembly GCA_907163375.1. Taxonomy (NCBI): domain Eukaryota; kingdom Metazoa; phylum Platyhelminthes; order Polycladida; family Euryleptidae; genus Prostheceraeus; species Prostheceraeus crozeri. The sequence goes on along the minus strand of CAJQUW010016007.1, from coordinate 230,507 downwards.
TTTTGATATACATGTGCATTCTTGAGATATTTATGCAAATTCTTAATAGAAGGTACTGAATTCAATTCGTAGTGCATTTGCGGTAATGTCAGATACCTGCTTGTAGACCGGTATAATACCCGGGATAAAATACAGCAAGTACAGCGCAGTAGACCATTATTCACTGGTCACTACCTTCGTATCTTGTGCGCATGTCCTTAGATACAACGTGAACGAGGACCATATTTAACTCTTATTTGATAAAAAATTTAAATAGAGGAATTTTGATCATTTAGCATATATCAGTAATTATGTTCATTATTCATTGTGACATAGCTTTATGATTGCCTTATTATAAGTTACGTTCATGATTTCATTGATAAAAATAACCACATAAGTAACAAACGCATAATTTTTCTCTATTTCAGGCAATATGCAGTTGTCCAAGAAAATCGCAGGTCACCGACCTAACTGCGTAGACGTGTATATGGAGAAAAGCGCTTAAGGTTGGGATTGGGTGCACAAGAATTTAATTGTGACTCCTCATCTTCTAAATTGCCGTTGTGGCCTCTTCGCGACAAACATGGGGCAAGCATTTCGCCGTCCAGAGCTACTGCTTTCTGTTCGGATTTGAATATAAACCCGAAAATTCTGACCACTCATCAGCCAGATGACACAACGTTGAACTTTGCATTCTGAATTTGTGAATTTTGAAGCTAGTTACCGTTCATATTTGTGGTACTCGCCTGCATCTACTTACCTTGTGTGAGCTCATCCAAGGATTACTAAGTTATCTATGTATAGATGTCTTAGTAATCCCTGGGTCATTGCAAGAAATTATCGGTTTTTTGATTACAGAAAAAAATGTCTGTGTTTTGTTAACCTGCCCCGGATTTCCAGGGATAGGGATGGCTATGAAATTTAACCAAATCTTTAGATAGCAGAAATACATTGCAAGATAATCTGGCATATTTAAATGTAATGGATAGAGGATGGCTATGCAATTCTCTGGGATATAGAGAGGGAAATTATTTGATGAATCCCGAGGGCTTTAGCCCGAGGGATGTATCAAATAATTTCACGAGCTATGTCAGAGATTCGTATAGCTATCCTCTATCCGTTATAGAGTATGCCAGATTATTAGGACCATAGATATCCGCGATAGAATCCCTCCCTAACAAGATTTTCCCTGGGAACAAATTTTATCAGATATAGAAGGGATTCTGAATACGATTCTACAACTGTGTAATAATCTGGTATACTTTATAACATTAGAAAGAAGGCATAGTACTATGTCATCTGCATCGCCTCTCTTGGATCTCATTGCTTAGAAAAATTGTTGCTTGTTGTAGTATGTCCACGGCATTGAAAATTTGCATCTGATGGCAGCTGTGCGGTGCAACCACAATTTATCCATCATTCGAAGGGGAGCTGGAATCAAAACAGAATTATTAGAATTATTAAGAAATTTTTGGTATTTTGTGGTCAATGAAGTAAAGTTGAGAAATCTCTTATTATATTTGCCATCATAATCTGCTGCAGTTTGTCCTACAATTTGTATTTTGGAATGAAATAATAAGCATGATATGATGCATACGTAGCTATTAATTGTTTTCATCTAATAAATAAAAGATGGAATACGTTCAGTTTCCAGTTTATATTACTTAAATGATTTGCACCATATACTTAATAGCTCAAGCTTTTGCTGTTGAATCAAAAATGCTTATGGAATATTATAGAAACATAAATACAAAGAGACAAATTTCTCTGTAATGACAGCATATACAAAATATACATGCATATTTTGTATATGACTGATTTCATTTTCGTTACTTGATATTCATACACGTACACTAAGCACTATTGCTCGTCAGCCAATGATTTCATTGAATCATAAATACATTCCAGCCATCATGCGACTTTGCATGTGTTTGTCACAAAAAATGAACTATTTCCAGGTTAAAAAATATGCATTCTAGTATTAGTAGGTAATTAAATTAATACAAATGCAATTCATGTTCATTTTAATCCATTCAGTAGTTTAGAATTTAGATATTTATATGGCTAAATGAATGTGATGAAAACTTACCTTGTGCTGTTGAGGTGGTCGTTAATTCAAGGTGGAGCCCTTCGCTCATCGTCCTTTCCTTTACTTGAGATAATATTGTTAAAGAAAACATAGTAGTTTTCCATGTAGGAAGTGGATACAGATCGCCATTTTGTTTCTTGAGCTCTATGAAGAAGCAGTCAAACAGATAGTTCATCTCCATCATTTGATAAGTAGTCTTCATTCAGTTATTTTGATACCTTACTCTGGTAGTCACGAGCCACTTTCCATTATTCATGCCTTCGCTTTAATTAGTTGAAGTAAAGCGTGACTTTTCTATCATCTTAGTGTTGAGTCTGGACTTCTTTCAATTCCTTTCTTATTTGATCGTACCCTTTGTCTACTGCTTTTCCTCAATGTCAAAGTTAAACAGCTCATCATCAAAGTCCACTACTGCATAGTTGATGACCGTGCTCTTCCTCTCCTATTTCATCTTTTTCTCAGCGATTGGTCATGTGTTGACCAATCGTTGACCATTTTTTGCCTCAAGAAATTCGCCGAGGCCCACCCTTTGTCCTGAACTTTCGCGGATTACTCTGTATAGCTTTTGCCAATCTCCAACGGCCGCGGCATTTTCCATATTCCTCGCTATTGATGTCCAGTATTTCTCCATATCCTGTTTCATTGCACTTTGTATAACTTGATTTTCTGAGCTACTCCAATTGTTCTGAGTGTTTTCGCGGCTTTTGATCATTTGCATTGTTGATGCTGACATCCATTGCTGTTGGGGAGTTTTTCTCTTCTTAGGTAAAGTCTTCTCGGCTGCCGTTTTGATCGCGCGTTCCAGATATACCCATTGGTCATTGATGCTGGAGAGTTCTGAATGTGTGAAGAAATCTGACAGGTTTTCAGCCAGTTGTTCAGCAAAGCGCTCTTGTTTGGACGAAGTTTGCAGCTCATTAACTGCTAGTCTGAAGTGCTTTGGTCTCGGATGATTCATCTGGAATCGGAGCTTGACTGTTGTTACAAGTAATGCATGATCTGACGGAGCGGTTTTGCAGGCGGCCCAGAAGGATATAGTATCCCTGATACTTGACTTCCATCTGGATCTCAGATGAGCATGATCTATTCTGTTCTTCGTTACTCCGTCCGGAGAAACCCATGTCACTTGGTGGCCTAGTTTATGTTGGAAATGGGTACCACAGATTGATAATTCAGTTATAGCAGCCATGTCCAAGAGACGTCTGCCATTTTCACATCGTCTTCCAATACCGAAGTTTCCGATGTGACGCTGGAAGCCATGACGAGAAGGACCGGTTTGGGCATTCAAATCACCACCGATAAAAAGAAAATTTTTCTTTGGGATATTCTGTATGATGCCGGTGAGTTCTGCGAAGAAGTCATCTTTAGTCGCATCTGACGCTCCATTTGTAGGTGCATAGGCAATTATGACTGTTGTAGGTACAGAATTAGATTCATCTGCGCGCTTCGGTTTCCTAGAAAGGAAGAATTGTATGTAACCTTAATATCGAAATGGCACATCACATCACACAACTTGCTCCTTCTCGAATGGATAATTCATGTATCGCTTGCTATTGGAAATGGCAAACAATAAGCTGTCAGCAAAGGACACCAGAGCCAGTGAGAGATGCGTGCGTGCTGTGCTATCACTTCGCACACACCAAAACACACATACCTGGCTTCGATTCAGTGTATGCACTATACAGTAAGGAATGGCGAGAAGACGATGGTGAAATCATTAAGTGAACTAATTTTCGTACGCCTGCTACTTTCTTTAATAATGATCGGAGGGGTCAACATTATGGAGAAAACTTGTGTGCAATGGCCTGAATTCTTCGAATCTGAAGGAATTTTGGCAATCGAAGCACTTCGCTGGAACTCACATTAATCCGCAAGCGACGCACGACTTTTTTTCCCATCTCTGTAAGGTATTAGGAATTCCTTTTTGCCCACTCAATAGGTTCCTCAATGTGCCGTCCATTTCGTATTAATCACACTTCTAGCAAACCGAAGCAGATAAACAAAATATTTAATTCTGTGGTTGTAGGTATGGGACTAGAGGCGAGATGCATAACTATTATACGCGAGGAAGGCGCATACGCTCCTGTGACGATTGTCTTGAGTCGGTCTCTTACTGCAATACCTACACCTTGATGTCCAGAGCCACCGCTTTGACTACAATACAACTTGCACGATTGGTTTGATTCCGGGACTCTTACTTCCATTTCACAGGGTTCCGCAATTCTGGTTTCCTGTAGGCAGCAAATATCTACATCGTATCGACTTAGAGAACGGCATACGAGCGCTGTTTTCCAAGGGGGAGGAGGGTTCGTACATTCCAAGTGGCCATTCGTAATACATCTCTCGGAAGTTTCAAAAGTGGAGTAATCTATATAGGTATTTATTATTTAGAATTACCTTCGCCTTAAAAATTCAACCAATTTCACGCCACTTTTCAAATTTTTTTCGTCAATGACATTAATTTTATGGTGTGTAAGCTCCTTAGCCACAGAACTTTGGATTGATTTTTCCGGAATGACGCGTGCATTTGAGCAAAATTTCCTTGCAGAAAGTCTGGAAATTTTCGTTCAAATTTTACCGCTTTTTTGGCAAATTTCCCTGGAAAACCTGGAAAAGGAATTTTACCCTGGAAAACACCTGGAAATTTTCATTCAAATTTGCACGGACACCCTGACTAAATTACACAAATAAAGTAAACAATCTGCAGTCACTTTGAGAGAACACAGACATGCCTTCTCTAATTGTTTTGTTTTGAACCAGCGTTCATCTTACATGGTGTTTTTTCATAGACTGAATTTTTTATCACACCCCACAAAGGGAAGTCTAGTGGAGAAAGGTCAGGACTTCTGGCGGGCCATTCATCATGAACGACCCAGCCATCGTTCAGGAAACTGTTTATTAGTAGTGGGGTGGAGCGCCATCTTGTTGGAAATGAAGTTGATGAGCATCTTCACGATGGGAAACGATCGGCCAAACCTGCTCCTTAAGAAGTTTGAAATACCTATCACCTGGCTTGGGGTCAAGTACATTTTCATGGCATTTTGCACGTGTACTTGTACTTGATTTATTTTCCTTTACATGTACTTGGTCAAGTACTTTTATAAATGTACTTGGCATTTCAAGTACTCAAATTCTAGTACTCAAGTACTTATTGGCATTTTAAGAGTTTTCGAGTAGGTCTATATGACAAATACACCAATGCATTTCCCTGAGATCGCTGACTCTCTGTCCTTTTGGGATTCTCAAAGTTGCAAGTATCCACTTTGGCTAGTTAAGTATTAAAATATCTTACCTCACCCGCATCCTCTGCTCCTGTGGAAAGAATATTCAGCATCGCTGGAAAAGTTTTTAGACCAGATCGCTGTCGAATTAAAGACCAAAAATTCGAAAGACTAATGTTTATCAAATCAAATTACTTCTATTCCTAAAATGTTTAAGCTTCATAGTTATATCACGTTGTCAACAACAACAGTCCTACTTGCTCCATGAAATAGGAATACATGTATCTTCATTCTTCAATCAAATGTTGTTTTCAGTTGTCTGTCATGTACTACTTAATTTTTGTCACTATAGTATACACATGTATTACTCACAATTTTTGTTCTTATCTTGACTAGCACGAACGCACAAACAGGAACAACAATACAATTTGAGAATGCTTTGCGATTTAACTCGGTAATAATTATTGAGTACTTGAAGAACAAGTGGATCAAGTGCATGTACTTCGACTTGTATTCATTATGTTTTCAATGTACTTGACCCCAAGCCTGCCTATCACCAGTGAGAGTACCATCCACGAAAAACGGTCCGACAAGTCCTGATGAACTAATTCCTCATCAAACAAGTATTCCAGGAACATCTTTTTTCAGGGCTGCCACTCTGCCGGTTTTAATCGGATTTCCGGGGTTTTTTTAGAATAAACTAAGCAGTGAGAAAATGTTTTGCCAAGGAACAAATAATTTAGATCTTGAAATATTTTAGATATTAAAAGGGGCCCTTTAAGATTATGAAATGGCTTTTTGAGACTGCGAAGGAGTCCCTTTTAGATCGTGAGGGGCCTTTTTGAGATGGGAAGGGACCTATAGAATAGAGACCGGCGCCCTTAAAGATGAGCATGTGCGGCATTTTTAGATTATGTAGGGCTCTTTAAAAAAGGGAACGGAGATTGTTGGGGGACCTTAAAGACCCCGAAATTTTTAAAAGGTGATCAAATTCAAAGCTGATGCTTTCTAAAAATCCGCTTGACTCTTGAGCAGACGATTCTTTGATAAGGAAGTCGGTGATCCTTTCGTCAATCCTAAGAAACTGGACAAAACGTATGTAATCAAGGTTTTGAAATAAGAAGTAAATTTAGGTGGGAATGCTTGACGAAAAAGTTGTAGTACTTAATTATGGAGTCTAATATGAATTGAGTTCTTATTGCTTTGATGCTCTCCAAAACATATCTTTCAAGAAGCGTCTGTCGGAAAATATGAAAGAAGAATCTACTAAAACGTTTCGGGAACCCAAGGGAGTGACGAAAGCATATTTTGTACGATCACTTGTTGCAAAAGCGGCTAAATTTAGGCGAAGAAAATTGAAATCTCGCAAACAACTGCAGAAGTGATAAGGATTTCTTTTCGTGTAGTTTTTGTGTAGAAATTCTGCATACCGGTACATTCAAAAATTCTCTCTAATTCTGAAACTACCCCACCAATTCAAATGAAATGGATTGCAAGGAGAAAGTACACAGATTCCCTTATAGGCCCCATGTACAATTTCATGGTGCTTGGCCAAGTCAATTCTATGGCAAAACAATTCCATTTGTTCTACTGAATGTATATTACAACTCATACAGTGTGAAACTCACTATAAACGCCAAGAAATTATGATTCACAAAAACCTCCCTCATCATTAAATTTTGAAATAACATGGAGCTGAGAAAAGTTGTAGGCCTAATTCCTGTTTGATAATGTAATGCCGAGAAAGTGCTTTATACATGCCAGGAGGTTTCGCCTGCGGCGCATTAAATACGTCAAAATTCTACTAGTTACACTCTCAAAAGGCTGGAGGTTTCGCGTGCAGGGCTTTGAAAATATCAAAGTTCTAGGGTAGGTGCGGTAATATGGTCTATATCTTCGAAAAAAGATACTTCCTGCTAATATTTTGGAATAATGTAGGATCCCATGCAAACTTCCAACTGAGATATCTAATTCCACAGAAGCACGTCGAATAGACTTCTTTGGGCTGGCAGTAAAAGCAGCGGCAACCAAGTCTTTATTATCTTCTGTTCGAACAGATAATGGTCTGCCAGACGTTTTGAGATGAGTGACTGAGCCGGTTTGATGGAATTTTGAGATCAGATGGTATATCGTTGACTTAGACGGAGTTGCTGATTGAAGCGGCCAGTTGTCCGAGACACATTTGTAGCTTGTGTTGGTAAAATGATTCCACAAGAAAGACGCGTTCTTCAAGGGTCAATGTTAGGTGTTGCATGCTTTCACAGTGATTCAACTCCAATGCACAAAATTCTTAAATCAAGTGTTGATATAAGAAAAATATCTATGCTCATCACTCACTCAGTTAGCGTCATGATTACTGAATTATTGATCGCGCTTTAACTTTCAGTGCAACGATAGATATCTGATTTTGTCAAGCTGTGATACACTTCATACAATGCTGTCGGTAGCCATAAAGAACAATTTGAAAGCATAGTTTTCCTTCATTTTATTGGGTTCGGTTACATACTGAACACCCCGAATATTAAAGTTTGGTATATTGCGATGAAGCAAAATATGACTTCCGAAGTTCTAGTTTTGTTGGACTTGATATGCTTTATCAATCGACATTGTAATTTTGAATAGCAAAGTTTCTAAAAAATGCTCAGGATCCATTTATCTTACTGTTTTCCGAAGTAATCAATTGCTTTAAACAATTTCAATTATTCTAATGATGAGACATCATTCCAACGAACTGGAAAAGAGCCTTAAAGCATTTGTAATGAACACTATTTCACATTTAGTTGATGTTGAAAAATATTGTTTAGAGAAGATGCAAGACAATTAGATTGTGGTGGAAAATGCTTTGGTTGTATGAATTATGTAGAATCTTTTTCAATAACAGATGAATGATTTATGAATTGTCATGATCATCAGTTAGCATCGGAAGATCCTTCATACAGGAAATGCATTTTTGATTACACCAATCAATAGGTAAACCTCAAATTGAAAACAATAGGCCTATTGATATTTTAGTATCATGATATTGTGAAAATATTGATGAGAAGTCGCTCCATTCCGCTCTGAGATTTTTTCAATAGTAATCTAAATTGATTACTTACTAATCACACTAAAGGGGTTAGATGTAACCCCAACACATGGTCTTTATGTACAAGAATGGAATCGAATTGTTATTTGGACAAAAATGAAATGTAATCGTAAGCCTTCTTAAGACCAGATATATGAAATAGTGTTATATTTTGCATTAATTTTGAAAGGTTGGGTAGAACCCCTTTAGCTTGTTTTCTTTTTATGAAGCCTATAATCCTGGGTTACGTTTGTATAGCGTGCAGTTTTAAGAAAGACTTATTGTACTATATATGCTAGTTCTCGATACTACGTATATAATGTTGACATCATACATTGAAAAAATGTGCAAAATCAAAATTGGCCAATTTACACCACTTTAACCATCGGTTACGTGTTCAAATTTCTTCTACAAATAATTGAGTATGTTTCTGAGCGTCAGCATCAATTTGGAGTTAGAGGTTATGTATATAGAAAAAAGCTAGGCCAGCTTGAAAACAGCCATTTCGGCATTTTTTGATGAATCATGTTCTTTGAGCGCCTGGTGTAGTTTTCTCTATTCTGGTTACCGCTTGAGATCACAGACAATCATCATAGTTATTACGGACATCAACAATATAGAAAGTTGTGAGATAAGTTTAAATTTCTGTTTATTTCGTGGACCCTACGTTTTCACCATCTTTGGAGACATGTAGCTCCGTTGTACATGCCAGTTACCCATTGAAATTCATACAAGAATTCCTTTAAACCGAGCTGATGCTGCATGCGAAGTCTGGTTGAGTAACGAATGTACAGAAAAAGTTACAGCTGCGTGAAAATTCAAGTTCTGAGAATTTCAAAAATTTTGGGAAGAATCAAATTTCTAAAAAGATCCCGCCATATTCAAATTGGAATCTAATATTTTAGATTTAATGTTTTCTAATGCATAGTAAACATATATCCGAAAATCAGCAAAACCGGAGACTAAGTGCCACAAAATGTTCCGAAAATTGGGTGAATCGTCGTGGAATAAGTCATTAGATCTAAGAGTCTATGATTTAGACAAAGCACTTCTCGCATTGAACGTTGATAGCGGAGATGGCATAGAAGGCGCACATTTAACTCTGATTCTTGTATGTAAAGATGATAGCTTGCTTCATGATAAACACGTGATAAACGTAGACTGTTGTCTTCTAACGTGCACCATTCGTCGGGATATTTTTCTCGAGATGTCATGATATTTTCTCTTTTGTTTCAGATTCTTCGATTGGAATTCAGGCTGCAGTGAATGTCAGTAAGTATGAGAGACAAAGTATTCAAACTACTACTGAAAGTATTTATTGAAAGTAATACTGAAAAAATTTTCGCTCCTCTGAACACAGGGAAATGGTGATGTTGTTAGATATGACTTGTTGTTTAAAACACAGGGACTTAGTCGGTGCAATGCATGCTTCATTACAATGCAACTGTACGAAAGCGACTCAATAGTAATACCTGCAATCAATCAAACATGTGATTCCGAGGATGGCTGCATGTCTTCTTGTACAGGCCTGTGATTGCTCCTCAAATTCCTCAGATTCCTCAAAAATTGTTTTCACTCCTCAAATCCTCAAAAATTCCTCAAATATAGCTGAACTAAGAGAAATTCCTCAAATGTGACACATTTTACACTAAATGTCGGACAATGTATTGTTTTTTTAGCGAATGGTGATTATCTGTAAACTTCCAATCAAGAGGCTAAGATAGAATCCTATAACATGTATCCTACACCCTGACTGCTAAACATGAATCAATCATGATTCATAATTTGATTTTGTTTCACGTCGTTTTAATTTCTGGAAGCTACAGGGTTGCAAATGTTCAGGTTCGTCCGAACTTATTTTGCTATGCAGAGAAGTTGTCTGAAGTTATTGTCTGCCGAACTCCTTAATGCAACACTTTCACGTATTTAATGAGTGAAACACTGCGATTAACACACCGAAATTGTATATTGAACACTACAAGCAATTTTTTTCTTCAAACTTCATAATTTTGCGTAGAATTCCAACAGTAAAATACTTATTCAATTATTTTCATTAATTATCTGAACCGGTTTCACAGCCTTCATTATATGTTTCTGCGACTATATGGCTGCCCAATGCATGCCTGTACTTCTTAAAGAACTTAAACTATCGATCCTCTATATCCATTATGTGATAACGTATAGGTATCCCAGCCCATTTGGATTTCAGTGCTCTTATCAACTGAAGCTTTTGTTTCACTAATTCTCTTCCATTTTATTTCCGCTGAACATGAACACATGCGACGGGGTAAAGCGGATGGTCTCCAAATTTAGTGTCTATCTGCCTCCTGGTCACTAGCGTGCGGAGGTTGGAGACTTATGAGGCTTTGCTATCCCATGAGTCTGTTTGCAGCTACATTTTTCAGGGTCTGACGACCGACATTTATCCTGGATGAGTTATCCACTCATAGATCATTTTCATAATTTGCTGAACACAGCTTGGTGTGAAAGTAATGCACAGATTGTTTATCGTTGTATGCGAACTTGGATTAATTAAGACATTCATCAAACCACATATTACTGGGTTGGCAGATTTTCAACCTGGGTCTACTGCAAGATGTGGATGTCAATATCTCTGCGGAACTTCATACGAATAGAGGTGATAATCTTTCACTCTTTGCTTAGGTGACACTAACAACTTAGCTGGCAAGCCTGTTCCTAACAGTTTTTTTTGTGTCGTATGAGAGAATTCATGTCCATTTGAATGTAGATCGGAGCGATATGATCAAAGCGCTAACAGATAAACAAGAGCCACCAAAACTTGTGCAGTATAAAGTAATATTAATAAATTAGTGTATAATGTAGCGTATCCTTCATAATAAATTACTGACTTTTTTTAACCACAAGCATTTCGTCAACGATTTTAAGCTTTCTATGCTTATGGATTGCTCTCCTCCCAAATTTGTCTAAAATCCGTAAAAAGTAATCGTCACAAAGCCCCAGATGCATGTAGTTGAGGATATTTCCTACATTAAAAAAAATTCAGTATACAAATCTGACAAGCATCATTGAATTGGAGACGACAGCGTGAAGCACAGCGATATCAGCAGCTTGATCTGACATCCTCAGTTCGACACATTCTAAGCAGATAGTACTTGAGGTAACAAATTAATTTCGCAACAACGCGGGAAGTGATTATGACCATGCCAATATCCTTTTGTAATACATATAACTTCAAAAAGTGTGGTGGAGTGTCGTCAACTCTGGGGTTGCCTTCTTCATGACTTTTTTCATGAAGTTTGGCCCAAAATCCCTGTTAAAATTTTGAGTTTTTCTTGCAATTATTATATCAGGCTCCGTTTATATTCCTCAAATTTTTCAAAAAAATTCCTCAATTTTTCTAATAGGCTAATCACAGGCCTGCTTGTATGATTCTTTGTAACCGCCAGAAAGTTGACGAGGGTAGGCCAGAATGTATTCGCAGACAATAGTCCAATCTACTGAACAAGATCGCTGATCACCGAGACGAGACGAGGGCGTGACTAAGATCCTTTCATGCAGCAAATCCGACGAAGCATGAGGTGGTCGTCTCTGAAACGTTGGATACAAAAGACAGTTTAGCGCTGAAAAAGCTTCTCTCACATGGTCAGCTGTGGAATTGCCACAATCTTGTTGCACCTCTTGGCCACCACCTCACCCTCTGTGGATGCAAGGTGGAAAGGATGCATGTCGATGGCGTCCTTCTGGACACTCGCATGTTGGAAGCTCATCGTCACTGTCTTAGCCACCCCCTCATCCTCCGTCGAGCCGGTCATCGGAAAACTTCGCCTGACGCGCGTAAGGAGCAATGTGAGTTGATGTGCAGATAGTCGGAGTTGGTTGTGATGTCTTTGGACGGTTTCCGCCCTTGATATTGAGTGTGTGTGTGTGAATTGTTCACCAGAGTGTGTTCGTGGCTTTGGTGTGGAACCTGTCAGAGGAAACTTTGTTGATTGCGATGATTGATTTCTGTGTTGAGTAATTTGAGTTGTGGCTCTTTTCGGTCTACACTGCGGCTGTTGTTTCTTTGTTGGATGGGCTTTGATTTGTGTCGGTAGGATGGCTGTTTTGATTCTGTTGGATCCCTTTGTGCGAAGCTTGTCTGCTTGTATGATTGCGTTTGTTGTGATGTTGTTCGCTGTGTTAACAGTGGTTGACTTGATCATTCAATCTCTCAATCGCCTCTTCAGTTCCATCATCACTTCCTTTGTATTTCTCGCATTCAAAACCTTCCGCCAGCCTCCTCGTCACCCTCTTCATTTTAGCACATCTTCCATGAATCCATTTCTTACACTTCGTGTAACAAACTGAATTCTTCATCACTCTTCGTCCGCAAATACCACACGGATCAACTCTGCAGGTAAAAATCTCTCCTTTCGATTCACTCTCCATCACCTTTGTCTTTCCGATGTTAAATCTCATCCCTTTTCGTTCGAGCGACTCTTTCCATCTCTGAAATTTGCATCTTAAGTCTTCCATGCTATTACTCATCAGGACCAGATCGTCTGCATACAAAATCTCCATCAATAACTCCTCTCTTGCATTTTCCGTAATCACATCCATCACTATAGCGAAAAGCAGAGGCGATATCACAGACCCTTGATGTACACCAACCCTCACCGGAAACTCATCAGATAACTTTGTCCCGACACGAACTCTCGTCTTGCTCCTTCATATAGACTCATCACAGCCTTCACAAGTTGCTCAGGTAGATCTTAAGTTGCTCAGGTATACCCTTTTCCTCGTTGCCCATTCCATCACTTTTCTTGGCACTCTATCAAACGCCTTCTCCAGATCGACAAAATGTGCGAAAAAGCTTTTCTCTTTATTGCGGTATTCTTCTTACAGTCTTCTCAGGATGAAGATGGCATCTGTAGTCCCTTTCCAGGCATAAATCCGCACTGCATTTTTTTCTTCAAAACTCTCTCAACGATCTTCATCCTATGATCCAGCAGCTTTGCTCCTCGATAGGAGCCACAGCTCATTGCATCACCTTTGCCTTTGAAGATTGAGACCACCACACTAGTCTTCCAATCAGTTGGCATCTCATCTCCATCCACTAAACGCTGACGAATCACTTCCACCGTTACTTCAGATAGACCAGTTGCTTTTACAGATGTCATCTCTTTCATTGTCTGTGAAGTTCTCTCGACTGTTCCTTCTATCACATCGATTTCTACGCTTTGGTCCTACTCATTTTCCTTGTTCATGATCTCTTCTCCATATGTTCTTTCCATATTTTTCCTCTGTCTTTTTCATTGAATCCAAGTTTTTCATCCTTTCCTCTAATGCACCTGCCATCTTTCACGTCTTTCCCTTCTCCTTTTAAAGTCTTCATGAACTTGAACGCCTCATTGGAAATATTTTCCAGCTTTGCTAGCTCCTACTCAGCTTCACGTTTCACTACTTTCACAACTACTTTTTGAGTGGTTTTTCAATCGCTTGTAATTGGCTACGTATTCATCAGATCTGCTTCTGCACATCTTCTTGCATGCGTCTTTCTTCTCGCCAATCGCTTTCTTTACCTCGTCATTCCACTACCATGTATCTCCTCGGTTCTTCTGGCCTTTCTTCTTTCCACACACTTCATCACACGCTTGGAGTAAACCTTTGCTGTAAGATCCCATGGATCTGAATCATCTTTCTCAGTAAGTTCTTCAACTCTTCTCCGAAAATGTTCCCTCGTATCATTTTCTTTTCTTTCAGCTTCCATAGTCGTCTTCTTACTATCCACTCTTTTGTCACTATCTTCTTCATTTTCATTTTGTCGAAGTCAGTAATAACCAGTCGGTGCTGTAGCTCACCCGGTATAGTCTTTACATCTTTCAATTTTTTTCGTTTTTCTTTACTAACGAGAACGAAGTCAATTTCTGTCGCATTTCCAGAAGCACTAAAAGTCGCCTTCATCCCATCCTCCTTTATAAACCAGGTATTCGCCACGCACAAGTTCTTTTCGTCACTGAATTCGAGCAGTCTCCTGCCATCAGCATTTCTTTCTCCAACACCATATCCCCCATGTACTCCTCCAAAACCATCGACATGTTTCCCAACATGACCATTGAAGTCATCAAGACCGTCTCCGTATCACTTCCTACACTTCATTCGCGGCCTAACTCATCATAGAATCTTTCCTTCTCCAATTCAGATCGCTCGCTTTGTGGTGCATACGCACAAATTGCTCTCATTACGTCCTCCTCAAACGCTAACACCATAGCAATTACTCTGTTACTTTTCCTGCGATCTCAACAACCTTTTCGCACAACTCTCTTTCACTAATATTCCCACTCCTCCCGTTCCACCATTATTTCCTGACCACCAAAGTTTATATCTCCTGCCTTTAACTCCTAAACACCGAGTACCTTGTCCTCTCCACCGAACCTCCTGAAGGCAGCAGACGTCCACTTTCCTCCTCTTCAATTCTTCACATATCTCTGTTCCTCTGCATCGCAGACTTCCCACATTCCAACTTCCACACCTAACTCCATCTTCTTGTCTTTCCTTTCGAATATACATGTATATCCCGGAGAGTCTTCACACCTTCTGCCCATTTAAAGGCTGCCGGGAACTGGAGGCCATTTTCATTGCAGCACAATTCATAAGGATTTTCTTCGAGCTTTGCTTTTCTACGAGGAGCATGCCCTTGCTTACCCTCAACCCCTCTTAAGGCATGAGTTGCGTGCTGATCGTTTTTTATCGAATATGTTATTGAAAATGCCAGTTAGCAACGATGTTATGAGAAACTAATGCTGAAAGAGGCTTGAAAAAGAAGCATGAAGCTTGCTTGAATATGCATACTGGATGTGTTTCAGTTTCATTATATCTGCATAAATCGCTTTTATAAAGACGGAAAATTGTCGGTGATGTGCTGTCGCTTTGGGGAATACTGTCATCCTTCACCTTTGTATCTTCAAATTAAAGCAACTGAAGCCAAAATTAGTTATCTCTCTACTAGCAGAATAGTTTTCATTTGATAATTATTGTGAGAATTGAAGTATTGAAGACGAAGATTGTCACGGATTCAACATCCTGAACTGAATCTTTCCTTGAATATCCGAGATTGAACGCATGATTAATTTTTATGGTTGTTCTTTCTTGTTTTATATTTGAAGCCATGAATAACCCTTTATTTGGCACTGTTGCATATATGCAACAAATCAAACTTACTATGGATAACAAAATAATATTGATAGTTCAGTGTCAATACCGCTCTTAAATATAATTCTTACCTTGATTTACAGTAATTTTGCAGCAAAAATCTGAACAATTGACTTAAAGCATAGTTTCCGACTGCACAGTTTCCAAAAAAAATAACCACTATATTTTTTTCTTCTATAGTAGTGCATTATATATTTTTCAATGTTACTGACGGGTTTACAAAGCAATTTAGCTCATGAAACATATTGAGAAAGACCTTATTACATATAATCTATTCGATGAAAAGCTGCAGAATCTCATTTTCTCATTCTGCGGTTGAAGATATTCATTTGTTGCATATATGCGACATTGTCAAATAGGGGGTGATTTTTATGTCAATATCATGAACATTCCCACGACTTTCGGCATCAAAATTGCGAATCACCATGCAAACCTGTGTCGTCATTCATGATTGAATCGTCATAGCAAGCTAACTTGAGGATCATTGATTGCTATTTATAGTACTTACGTCAGCCTCATTGCCGGTATATCATTCAATCGAGTCTTCATATTATTCGTTGCGCCGGAAGACTAAGGTGAGTTGAATTTATCAGCATTCAGCATTCAAGTGAGGTTATTCTAGGAAATATATTAGCAGCCACGCATTTAATTAAGATTTTACATTCATGTGAATTATAGTGGAAAATGTTCACCATTCATGACAAGCATTCTGGTGGTTTCATAACCCTGTTATGTCCTTATCCATTACAGATAACTAATCAAAAGTCGTTAAGTTCATATGAATTAAAATATTTCAATGCTTTGAAATAAATATTTTGTCTGTCTGGATTTGAAATTGAAATTAAATTTGCACCAAAAGTAACGGAATAGGTCATGGATTACTTTTTATTTCTCTCTTTCCTATCATTTCTAGTACATAGTAATCCATGGATACGCTACATGAATTCATAATTGTAGACAGATTAAAAAATGTCAGAGAAAACTAGAAATGAGCTAGCACAAAAGTAATCCTAATTATAGATTTAAAATGTTGATGAAGTGTATAAAAAAGCTTTGAATGTTGGTTGGATCTAATGTTCAATCTAATCTCTATTTTATATTGATTTCAGAATGAATCGAGAGAGGAGGAAACGATATCGTGGCTATCGTATAGAAGAAGTTGTAAATCTCGTTATGGAACCTACGTCAGATTCGGAAATATCTGATCTTGATGATGAGGCTGAGGAAGATGCAGAAAATATCACACCAAATCAGCTTGTAAACGAGGCGCATACTGAGGAATTCAATTATGCTGACAATGAAAATGCAAGGTATGTATACCGAAACTATCCAGTCATATTATTATAATATTCTTTGAAATCAATCGGTTGTTACTTTGCAATTTTAAATGAGATTTTTCTGATATATTGAGGACTATTACTCGACTGCATGTATGTACATTGTAGCCTACATGTTCATATTTAGTTCTCGAAATAATTTCTGAAACTTAATTTTTACAAAATGATAGTAAAAGACATTTTTTCTTATTTTCTGCATTGTATAGATTATCAGCACAATGTTTCGACTGGCTAGGCATAGTCCTGTCTGTAGGCCTATTCTTATGAATACATTATAATTCACTCCTATTTGATCCAACCTGTATATGAATATGATGTTTTAAATCAAAATTGAACTTCGTTATGTGATATGAACTCAAAAATATGCCTTTTTTTTCAGGAATGATGGTATGGACGACATTCATGATGAAAGTGAAGATGAAGAAAGAGGGCGACCGATTTTCAAATGGCGCAAACGAGAACCAGTGCCGGGAAATATCGAATTCCAAGGAAATTCCTTCTCTTCTCCTCCAGAAGAAAGTCCATCACCTGCAGAGTATTTCAAGATTTTCTGGCCGGATTCTATAATCACTATGCTAGTTGAGCAGACAAACTTGTACAGCATGCAGGAAGCCGGGAAGAGCATAGCAACAAATTTCAAGGAGATGCAGCAATTCATCGGCATCAATATGCTCATGTCAATCATAATCCAACCTTGTTATACTATGTATTGGTCTTCCGAAACTAGGTATGGTCCCATCGCTGATGTCATGGCCCTAAAACGGTATCAAACTCTTCGTCGATATTTGCATGTTGTCGATAATACCACCAAGAATGAAAATTCAGGTAAATTATTCAAAGTCGAACCAATTATTCAAGCTGTGCGTCAGAGTTGTATTAACCAGGAACAGGAGCAATGTCAATCTCTAGATGAACAAATGATTCCTGCTAAGACGAAGAGAAGTGGAATTCTGCAGCATCTGCCAAAGAAAATACACAAATGGGGGTTTCAAGAATTTCGTCCGCGCCGGAAAATCAGGGATGATCTACGACTTCTTCCTCTATGTTGGAAAGAATAGTGTTGGAACGGATAAATGCGGAGTAGAAGATATCGTGATGAAATTGTTGAAAGAAGTTCCAAGACACAAAGGATATCGAATACTATTTGATAATTGGTTCTCCACGTTAGGTCTCATGAGTCGGCTGAAGGAAGAAGGAATACTGGCAACCGCGACCTTCAGGACAAATCGAATTGCGAGCTGTCCTTTGTCTTCAGAAAAAGAGTTGAAAGCTCAAGGGAGAGGTACGTTTGATTACAAGACGGATCTCAACAGTGGAATTCATCTCATGAAATGGTATGACAACATATGTGTTGTGGTCGGCTCAACTTTCTCTGGAATCGATGCGAAACAAACCGTTCGTCGTTGGGATGGGAAAACCAAGGCCTTTGTTGACGTCACATGTCCTGACATGATAGTTGATTATAACTCCTCAATGGGAGGGGTTGATCTAGCTGATATGCTGATTTCCTTGTATCGTACGAAAATGAATCCTAAGAAAGATGGTATTTGAAGCTAATATTCCATTGCGTCGATATAGCGAAGATAAATGGGTGGCTATTATATCGCCGTCACTGTGACCAAAGGCAGCTGCCAAAGAAGGAAATGTTCGGCCTTAGAAAGTTTATTCTCCAGGTGGCCCAATCGCTGTGCTTGAAAGATGTGGATCTCCATCGTCCTGATGGTCGCCCTATCAAACGAAGCCTGTCTCCACCTCCTATTTGTGGCAAGAAACCAGCAATTGCTAAACCTATTCCGGAAGTACGGCGGGATCAACGTAGTCATTGGCCGGAAGTGAGAGACAAAAGAAACCGTTGCCGCCAATGCGTGTCCGGTTACAGCTACATTTACTGTTCCAAATGTGGTATATGCCTATGTTTGAACAAAGACAGGAACTGTTTCAAGGACTTTCACTGCTAAATCTTCCCAGAAATCCAAACTGACGTTTTTGATAATAAATGATGCTAGTATGAATCACAACTTTTTGATTGGGCATAATTTGGATTTTTAGTTAACAGTTTATTAGGGCCAAATATAGGCCTATATATATATATATATATATATGTATCAACAACTGGTAACGCAAATAATCAATATTTCTTCAGAAATTAGGACGTTTTGCATTCAATAATGCTATAAATTATCAAAAGATGACATCTAAAAGCAGTTTATCAAAATAAGACAAATCTTCGTTTTTGTACCTCTATTTGGCAATGTTGCATATATGCAACAAATTATAAAATCTATCAGAAAACAGATATTGCAAAACAAATGGTACTTTATCTTCAAATAGACAATGTTTAACAAGTTAAAGTCAAAAAATAATTTTTCTGATCACTCTAACATAATGTGCCAAATACAGGGATAATTATCTTTTGAATTGTGTCGATTTTGATTTACATGAAATATACACTTTCTTGTCTTATGTATGATACGACTGCTCGCCACTTCCTAAGCATAAACAAAAAGACAAAGAGCGCGTTCTTTGTTTAAAAAACCTCCAGTATTCATGTTGTATTTATTTCTTATGGATAAAGGTCAGCCCTGAGTGTCGGCGTAATTCAGAACCAGGTTGCAATGAGTACGCATAGAAGAGGCAACAATTAAATACAAACAAAAGTACAAGGGCAGTGGTATCCGTAGCACAAATAATAAGTGCTTGGCCTAACGATCTTTCGGTCTAGAGGTTGAGCCCCGAAAGTGTCATTGAAGTCATCAGGAGGGGTATCCGGAATAAAAGCACCACAGCGCTCTAGAAAAGCTGACTATGTCAGCACCGTCCAAATCCCCGTATGGGGGAGTAGTGACGCTAAGCCACTATCAACAGCGCAGTTTAGAAACGCAGTGACTGCCCAAAAAAGTGCAATGCCCGCCAGTGTTGGTGTTGATTTCTGGAATTAGGTCAATAAAATAGATGTATTAAGTTTTCCAAATTTTGAATTATTAATTTATATGCATTGGATAAGCAATAAGCGTAGAAATGTGATTATTTTTCCTCAAATTCACGATTGTGTCAATCGCATTACCCATTTTTGTGCACAAAATTTAGTATTCTTTTCTTGGTAGCAAGCGCGCTGATCATAATGTATGTCACAAATATACTACATGTACATACATCTAAAGAAGTAAAAAATCTTGAGTCATCTGTTATTGTTTTATTTACTTGACTCTCATTCCAGATCAACCACCATCAGATGCTGTACAAGGAAACACTCAGAATAATGAGTCCAATGCCCCCCATGAAGGTAAACATAAAACAGTGACATTTACCGAAATATTTCATTATACAGCTTCAAATTTGTATGACTGCGTAGAATTTTTGTTTCAATCGTAGATTGAGAAAAGAGGACGAGCCTATACAGTGAAGGTGTCCTTCGACAGACGATGAAAGCCAAAAAAGTAGAGAAGGAAGATTGAAATATGAGAATCATCAACTAGATATGTTAAGTTGTTAAAATATATATGGTATAATAATAAAACTATACATAGATACTCAAGAGCTTCCAGTATCTTGCTAACGAGTGAAACCGGTTGGGCAAGGCTATTTGCTTTTCTTTACACTTCGAGTGTTTCTTGATTGGTTATTTATTTGCCATTTTCGGATTTGTCTTGGTTCATAATTATATTTTCATAGTGGAAAATTCAAGCGTGATTGTGATATTCATTCTTACGAATGGCAGAACGATGTTGCATATTGATAATTCTTTATAGCTCAATTGTGAAGCAATGAGTTATTAATGCCGTTACGTGTGCAATGTGAAGATACTAAGACATTGCAGAACTAAGATACTGCACCTCTGGCCACAGCACCCTCTCGTGCGACGTGGACGCGCCAGACTGGAATTACCACTGTATGGAGCAGAGAAAGTGGCTCTATCCATCAGCAGGCGGGTTAGCCACCCTGTATGAACCAAGTCAGACGACTGTTGAGCATGTAGTCTATGCAGTACTCACATTTAAATTGCATGCATCATGTGAAACGTCATAAATTTGCTCTGTCAATGGAACCTATTTATTACAAACGGGTCTATTAGGATAAAATGAATGAATGTTATTAATCCTAAATAATTTGTGATAAGATATGCGGCAATGTATAGTTTATTTCATTAGAAAGCAGAAAAAGATCAAACGTAAAAATGAAGCTGTAATTTTTATGGTTTGAATTTCAAAAAGGAATGCTGAAGTTTGTGAATTTGTTTTGAAATTTTACCATTTAACAAATCGAATTGAAAATAGTGAAAAATTGCATTATTTTTCAGAAACCAGAAATCTATATCAAACCGTTTACGTATCGCAAGATGCCTCACCATCTGGAACCAGAAACATGTTTCCATTAGAAGTTCCGATAACAGATTGCCAAGTCCAAGAGCTGCGTCAATTGTTAGCAAGGAAATTGCGTCTTGACAGAGATGTCATCACCACAGATGATGTATCACCCGTCCTTTATCGCAAGGAGTTAGCTGAAGGAGATCGCATCTTCTACGAAGCTGTTCAACCGGATGATCCATCCAAGATGTTATACATATGTGGAAGTGACATCCAAGAAAACCCAAACCGTCAGAACATCAAGAAAGAAATTCTTCAAGACTTCGAAGAAGTGGATTTTTCATCAAATAATTGCCACATAACTTACAAATTAGGTAAGTTATTTTGTTCTTCATTCATCACGCTGTTTTCCTATGACAATTAATGCAGCATTTTTATAGACTCGACTCTAACACCATGGATGAAAAACAAAATTTAGAATTAAATATCTCCGCTTTTTCATTAAGGTCGTATAAATCAACTGGTCCAAGACTTTTATTACAGAGGGACTGCCTGAAACCGAGTAGGCCTAATGTGTTGACCCTCCTGCATAGCAATTAGTAGATTGAGGTGACATTGCTTCGACTCATTCTGTTTTCTGTTCATTCTGAATTCTGAGCATTTATAACAGAAGATAGGGACCCTACCTTCAAGATCTTGAAGTCATTATTAACTGTCAACATAGAGTGAAAAAGAAATTATATTTCGGCTACACTTCATTGCGTCAGTGTAACTTATAAAATTTTCGATCATGTCCGTTGCACCAGTGCAAGCAGGTGCGGCTAGCGTACAGCTTTAATTATCTGTTATAATGCATGTTGCAGATATATTTCAGATGAGGTTAAAATTTTCCATGATTACCTCTGTATACGGATATCTTAAGACTTGTATCTTGGTATTTCACAAAATTTGATTAATACATTTCCATTACGGAATACGCCAAGTCGCAATACAATGGAAAATTTCACACAGAACATTGAAACACACAGCTGAGTTTTACAGTCAACAAATCTACTGAATTGCACAAATAAAAGTTCCGCTGTAGCGTTCTAATTCTTACCGTGGCACGTAGTTTTTAGTAGAAATTTTAATAGACTTCTCAGTAATGTCACACAACCAACTACCTCTAGTTTTTTTAAAGAGTGTATTTCTGCATGCAAGTTAGCTTAACTGCAGTCAAATTTGACTGCGGAACATGGGACAGTGGGACATGGCAATACATCTTTCTAAAAGAAGTAAAGACTCATTCATATTCATGGGATTTTAATGGGCAGTGATAGAAATACCAAAGATCGTTAAGTCAGTAAGTAGGCGCACAGACATGTAAATTGTCATTAACAGCTGAGGAAGCTCGTTGACATCGATTGCCGACAGTTTGGCTTTCGAAAAGGGAAATCTACAACTGACGCCGACTTCGTCCTTCGAAAGTTACAAGAAACTACAACCAAAAGAAGAGGAAGCTCTACCATGTGTTTGTCGATCTCTCAAAGGCCTTCGACAGAGTCCCCAGGAAAATCATCAGATGGGCACTGCGCAGACAAGGAGTTCCTGAGAGACTAGCTGAGGTGGTGATGCCCTTGTATCGTAGTTATCGCAAATCATGACGAGTTTCGGTCTATCGGATGAGCTAGACGTAGGCATGGTGTGCACCAAGTGCCAACGCTTACCCCCTTGCTGTTCATTGCGGTGATGGAGGAAGTATCGAGGGTTGTAGGGATCTGGCCCATGGCAGCTACTGTATGTAGATGACAGCCTCCAGGCAATAGGTTATCAACATATTTTAAAATGGAAGGATGGTTTAGAGCGTTGTGGTTTGAAGACAAACTAGGTCATTGAAAACCGGGAAGAATAAAGAGCGCACCAAGTCTAGAAAGTGGCCCTGTATTTGTTGCGGTAAGGAAGTCGGCGCAAACTCGATCTTCTGTGTTTCCTGCAAACTGTGGTGTCATAAAGCGTGCTCCCGATTGCGATCCTTTCAAGGAGTCGCGAACTTTCGCTCTCCTAAGTGCGCCGATGTTTCCCGCTCGCCTGATGATGATTCGATTCACTGAAAGTGAATGGGATCACCCTACAATAGGTCCAAGGTTTTAGTTACCTCAGACATGTCGTGGACTCATAGGCACGTGCAGAAGGAGCGGTTCGGACTCGCATCGCGGCCTCGTCTGCGAAGTGGAAAGAAGTGGCCAGTCAACTTACCATTAAAAGCACTCCATGGAAGAGCAGAGCTGATGTGTATGAAATATGTATAAGATGGTTCCGGCGCGTTGTTGTTGTTGTTTTACCCGGCTCCGTCCAGCGGATAGGAGGCTTCGTATCGAGACAATACGAAGCGACACACCCAGTAAGCAAACTAATGCCTACTGCTGACGAGGAGTGCCCCGTGGAGGAGATGGTCATTCCGATACCACCGGGATGCAAGCATACCCAATCCAAAGCTATTCACACAGGGTGAACCCCAATGATCCCACCTCACACCTTACCTCCGAAGAGGGGCGGCGGCCATCGCTGAGGGGACTTTTCAGTTCCGGGAACCACACGGGAAGCGCAGAAACGTGGTCCCTCAGTATGAAGCTGGCCGAGTTTTTGAGAAGTGCTGACACAGAAGAAAGATGTGGTACATTGTAGAGGTCTAGTTGAAAAAAAGGTTATGCCGGACATTGGGGCTTGTCTGAATTTCCAGTTCGCATGCGGTAAAGACGTCTACGCTGGTTCGGCCATGTGAAAAGGGCTACGGATGACATCATCAGTGAAGTGTAGGACTTGTCGGTCGATGGTCACCAACCACCTGGAAGACCTAAGGTAGTAGTTAGTGTACATGGGAAGACCATGGTTAGAAGATGACTGTGCCTAAGAAATATGTGGTGCAGCTGGACGGAATTGGAACATGACCGCGAGTCTTCCTTCCCATGTCTTCCGCACTCTTTTGGGATGAACACCTCCAATCAGCATGCAACGCAGCCGTTGAACTGAAGCATGACTGAAGTATAAAATTACTTGAGATATAGAGGAATTATAAAAATACTAATCTGCCATAAACGATTTTTAAGCAACATGTTGCTGGCCTTGTTGCTTCCTCTAGCGCCGCAAAGTTTTTCATCTTCATGCAGGTAATCAGTGATAATAATTCCTCTTTATATTTTAGGAGAGCGTTACAAAATCTGGATTGATGGCGAGAGTTCCAGTGAGCCAATATCAGCACAACTTCATCTACCCAAGTTGCCAAGCATGAAGATGATACGCTTGGCAATGGAAAGGAGAGCCAGAGCTAATATCACAGGATTACATCGTCGTGAGAAAAGGTATGAAAATAAAACGTGGTTTGAAACTGCCTCAAGAGAAGGCCAGGAACTTCGGTTTTTTGGCTGTTCTGAAGAAAACCGTAACGGAGGTCATTGGAAAGAATGGGATATTCTCGGGGGACGTCCTGATCCAATCCAACTATCCGACAATCAAGAAAATATTTGCCTGTCCACCAAATTCATCAACGTATTTGTTACACCAGGTGAGTCACCATCCTCTTAAAAAGATTCAATTCAACTCTCATATCCAAAAGAAAAATTGCATAGTAAGAAAATGATAACTTTATCATTAAGTTTTGATTAAATTTTGCCAGTACTTCTATTGATGCTCATGCCTAAAGCTTCATTCTCATATTCATGTGTAATCTGTATCATTTAGGGATTCGAAATTGTGATTTGAGAGAAATTCGAATCGGTTTGCGTCGACTATCCAAAAATTATTTCAGTTGTTTTAGCTTGATTTATAGTCTCTTCTCGTTCGACACTAATTGAACGAGATTTTGTAATTTAATTAATAAGCCTATGATGTAGGGTTCTCACTGAAAGCGGTTGAAGACGTCGGTTCTTAAACATGAGTTAGATAGTCCTTCTTTATCTTGGTAACTTTGTAACTTTTCCAATTTTTCGTATACTCTTTCTTTTCTCTCCTTGACTTTAAGGGTTACTTTATTCATTTCAGAAGTAATATTGTCTTAATGACAATTTTATTGAAGCATTTCATTAATGCTGTTGTTTGAAGCGGTATCATTTCATAGTCTGTCACATGCATAGAAATTGACAACAATAAAACCTCTAGAATGGAAATTAAGCTTCATGCAATGCAAAGACAAATAAGTGAAATTTGTCACATGTGAAATTTGTTCAGTTGTTACAAACCTTTCCAAGCCATGCTACCATCCAGTTTTCATGTATACCTCTAAAAAGAAAGAGCGAAAGATCTTGGCAATTAATGCTGATTCTCCTTTACAAAATAGTGCAGCTATACATGTTACACAGCACGTGCTACATGTTTTGTTCAGATGACTTGTGTCTGTAAACTCGGGTTCCTGAAAAGTGTTTAACTCAAGCAGTTGTCATGAACACGAGCGAGTTTCCATGATTTTCAGTTTCCAGCCCCAGGTTGGTCCAAGCTTCTGAAATCCTTTATACTTGTACTTGTATACATAATGGAAATACAAGCATTATTCGAACGAAAAATTAACGATATCAATTTTAAAGACTCGTTGTAAAAATCCGATTATTCCTTTCTGAAAATGACAACGGAAATGATGGAATCACTCGATGCAATGATGACAGCTTCTGTTTTCTGAAAGCGCGTTTGCCATCCACCGGGGGTTAAAGGTCTCTATCGAACTTTTTCGCATAACAATTAGCACTAAAATTTTCATGTGGCGTCTTTTGATGTGAATTATCAAACTGCCCATCCGTGCTTGCAATTTGCAATACTTTTTCTTTCCTCATGCTGGGAATGTACGAGATCTCTTCAACATACTTCGGATTTGAGCAAACACCAAATCAGAAAGCTAAAGTCGGCCCATGCAAATTTTCAATGATTCAATTCGCGAATCACAACCCGATTCGATTCGAGTCAAAATCAGCCGTTTCGGAAGTCCCTAATATCATTGTCATCTTCATCGTGTTATTCATAAAGATTTTTGCATTATCACAATTTCTGAACATGCTTGAATCGATTTACTTCCTGTCTGTCCATTGTCTTGCTACTGGTAGCGTCTAGGTCAACACTACGTGCCACATTTTCTTATTTAACTTTTCTACATTTTCCTCTGTCTTCCCTTAATCTGATGTCCTGACTAATTCTTTCCTTCATTTGAGTAGTGTATAAAATGCACCTCTACAGGACAAGTCCGTTAGATTCACGTGTGATCCGTAGAAAGTTCTGTGGACGTTCCGTTTGCATATTTTGTCCGTGAAAACTTATGTGAGCGCTCCGAGTATCATTTCCGTAAAACATTGGAAAAGTGTTCACTGACCTTCACCCTCCTGGAAAATATTTTTGAGTTTGCAAGCACATTTGTCATTCAGGTCGGCGGATGTCGGTGATTTTATGCCGGTGTACTCTTATAGTCACGCCGATCGCATGTTTGAACCTGAACTTGTGGCGCAACTGTCAAGCTTTGACCAAACACGTTTTATTTAGCGGCTTCCCGCTTCAGTGGGCTGTCTTGGCCACCTATGTCAAATTCCACGGGATCTGCTTCGTCCTTTACCAACACAGATGAACTATCCTGCTTTCACCGTGATATCATCGCCACTATGGGCATGGGAGGCCAATATTCAACGTGATGATGCGATGCTGTCATTGGCAAGCCCGGGGTGCAGGAGTAGTTAGACTGTAGGCTCCATGGAAGTGCTCCGGTACTTGCCCTATTAGCTCACATACCGTAGCAGTCTCAAGTGGTGGCGATTTGTCAGAAGGGGAGAAGGCCTGGCGCTGCACCAGCAGATGGATTTATCACCAAGTGGATTTAGACGCAGATGAATTTGAGGAGGAGTGGTCTCATCCGGAGGGGATTGACGAATTCAATAATGATTTTTACTGCTTGGTCTGTAAAACAGAACCACGGACACTGTTTACCGGTAGATCACGACTATTTGGGCATGACCTCATGCAGGCTCACATGTGATTAATCAGCCTGTATATAGTGAAAGACAAATTAGTGCTTGTGTGTAGGTACAGGCGGACAAATCTGGTAGAGGTGGAGAAGGAGGCGCCAGACGAAGATTGGTATCTTATGTTCGTCTTTTGGTCCATATCTCCTTCTAACTCATCAACTTCTCCATTCTGGTATGAGGGGCAGGGGACTACTACTCGTTCAATATTAGTCAAGCTGGAAGCGTTCCATGAACAGGGAAGTGCTGTCGAATTTGATATTGTCGTCATTTTGGCCATTCGCACAATGCGACCACCATTTCAAGTGGGGAAAGTAGAGCACTTGTGAAATTGTTACCCAAGTTAGAAAGTCTACGACGTTTCTTCAATGTTCCCGAAACGGCCTCCGTTTCACACTAGGCGTGGTGTTTGAGAAGAAAATCGCAGGTAGTGGCGTCGCATGCTCCCAGACCATAAGCCTTTGCTCCATAGTGGATTCATATATTTCTGCAGAAGTCAGCATGAACTACACAAAATTATTAATTTGACGCTATCTTCAATGATTTTTGAAACTTACTACTTACTTTTACAAGTACATGTATATTCAAGTCATGCTGACATTCATGACTACAGAATGAAATGAAAATATATTAGAAATAAAGACTGATATTAAAATGAAAGTTACACTGAAGTCCAGACTGCCCTATATTGACTATACTGCATGTGAATTGTGACTCACTTTAAGTCTTTTGTGACAGCCTCTCTTTCTGAACAGCCTCATAATAGCCATGCAATCTTAAGCTGATTGCTCGTCAACTCGACCCTGTTTTCCTAGGATTTTCAGCGTCAAATGACTATGAAGATGCGATGTTGATTTCTCACATGACGCTTGATCACCTTGGTCAAGGAACTGAGATCATTATAGAGAACATTCACTCTCGAGGAAACTCTCGCCAACGCAGGACTCTGTTGTGTATCCTGTCAATCACTTACATGCATCAACTTAAGGGCTGCTAAAGTGTTTTTATGCTCCTCCTCATATTCCATCCTTTGAGAGCAGTTCAGTTTTTATTTTGGCACCATTAACTTCTGTACGTTGGTTAGTTTCTCTGCATAATCCCTCGGACGACTGGCCGTTTTAGAAAATAACTTCTGATGAAATTGCCGACATAAACATAGTATCACCAATATGTCTTGAATCATTGAGTATCACTGACAGTGACAATCACATCAAATTATCGAACCTTCATCGCTCTATCGTTCAGCGACTTCTATAACCTTCCGACAGCCCCTTTATTGGTGAACGCCGACACGAGTTGTGCAGCGTCATCATCTACAAAATTTGGCGAAGTCACAAATAGGGAAAATTCGCGCCTTTCTCTATCTAAATCAAAGAATTGATGAACGGATATTTTCTTGCATTGTTGCAATGTATTTGCTACTGCGTTTCTATCGGCAGAAGACAAGTCGTTCTATCGAAATAAGCGCACACGCAAATATTAGTGATTTGCTGTGAATACATCTCTAGCGCATTGTGTGATTGCTTGAAGATTGCTTGCTGAGCGCTGGCGGTCGGAGCGTATTTGAGAGTAGTGACTTGAGACTCTAAAGTACAATGTAAACGTAAAGATGCTCAAAAACAAATGAAAACTATTTGAACCTTTTGTTTTATGAATGTAAGTAATTATTTTTGGGTATGCGGCGAAGGCCTCGCAGGCAGGGAGACAACACCACTGAGCAGGTGCTGCAGATGCCAGGAAAGCGTGATTTCAAGTATGAAGTATCAAGCAGCAAACTGAGGACACCCCGTGTACTCCATGCAGTCATGGAGTGCTTCATTGACACTACCCTGACAGTGCATCATTCGGCCGCTGTGGCGTGTCGTCAGGTTTGGCATTTATGCGGAGGTTGGATCAGTTGGTGCAGGAGCAGTATCGTGATGTCGCTGAGATGATTCATCAAAGGATCCGGATACGTCCAGATGAGATTTTTCCTGATGTCCAGCACGAGGTACACCAACTTAGCAAACGCCCTTTGACAGGTCCATCCGGACGCCCTAGAGTGCGTGATCATTGTCACCTGATAGGTGCATCTGGCAAGCGTTGTGCTCAGGTTGCAATTTCAGGTTGCGTGAGCGAAGGTTAACTCAACCGGTGGTGTTTCACAATTTCAAGAATTATGATGCCCATATGATTTTGAAGCGCGTGGAATGAATAAAATGGCCGACTGGGAATTAGACTGCATAGCATAGACTACACAGACTAAGAAGAAATTCATGAACCTACGGGTGAAGGTCCCTGTGGACTACACGAGAGATGGAGAACTGCTATATTTCAATATTTCATTTATGTACAGTTACCAATTCCTGTCATCCTTATTAGCCAATGAGGATATTGGACTTTCAGAGAATGCAGTACATCCTCTATGGCTGATACGAATCTGCGCGTCTGCCAAGCTGTACCCGGTTCCTGGTCTTATCACATGCATGTCTAACAGCGTGCGGATTGAAGCTTTTGAAAACCCTTTCACCGGCTAAAATATCTCGATGTGCCAGACTCATATACCCCTTTTTGATCAATGATGTCTCACTCTGGAAAAATGAAATATTTGTTCTCACCTCTGATTAAGCGCTAAGAGCGGTGGTGGTAGGGACTAAATCAGAGACTTCTATCAGTCCCATATAAATAGAGAAAATCTATACTGTCTGTCAAAAGTCTTTGCACCCCTAAGATATTTGAAGTTTCAAGCTAATTAAGTGGCAGTTTATTCTTAGCGAATGTCTCCAGTTTAATGTCTTATAATGCTTCACTTAGATAAAAACAATTTGGGTCATGACACGGAGTTAATTAGCTGTGAACACCATTCAGTGACAAGCGGTCGTAAGAATAAAAGTGCGGACAAGCGTCAACAAACGTAGTCAGCAATCATGGCGACGCGTGAATTGAGCGAAGAAAAGCGGTGGCGTATTGTCACACTCAGTATTGATGCTAAGTGGTCTTACAATCGAATCGCCAGTCATTTGAATGTTCCAAAATCAACCGTTAGGTATCAAATTAAACGGTATAGGGAGACACATTCAGTGAAAGACAGAAACAGATCCGGCAGACCTTCAGTTCTTGCTGAAGACTCCTGTTCTTTCATTACTTCCACAGCTGAAGCAAATCCGTTTGTAAGCATTCCAGAATTACAGAGACTTCTTCGTGAGAGGAATGTTCGAGTGTCCCAGTCATCAATAAGTAGACGCCTACATGATGCTTGTCTTCACAGCTTTCGTCCTTTCAGATTTCTTCCACTTAGCGATAGTCATAAGCTTGCACGTTTGCAATGGGCACGACAGCATCGCTCATGGTCGGCACTTCAAGAAAGGCGTCAAGTAATTTTCACTGATGAAAGTGTTTTCTGTCTCCGTCGTACTGATGGTCGCTTGAGGGTTTGAAGAAAGAGAAATACTCGGTACGCAAACTTCGCTGCAGTACAGACCCAAGGGCGACGAGGTTTTGGTGGTGGTTCAGTAATGGTCTGGGCAGCTATCGCCTGGAACGGCAAATCTGATCTTGTGATGCCAAACGGTTCTGTGAACGGTGAAAAGTACCGTGAGATTTTGACCACCGTTGGTATTCCTTTTGGACTCAGTGTTATAGGTCCAGGGTTCCTTCTACAGGACGATAATGCTCGGCCCCATCGCTGCCGTCTTCTTGAGACACTCCACCTCGAGAATCATGACTACACTCACATGGAGTGGCCGAGTCGCAGTCCCGACCTCAATCCTATTGAACATGTGTGGGACGAGCTTGGTAGGCGAATCTCAAAGCGACAAATTCGAAATATTGCTGATCTGAAATCTGCTCTGAAAGATGAATGGTGCAGTATTCCTCAGAACTCCATTCGTTCGATGCGTTCACGCTGCGACAGTGTGATCGCAGCTCAAGGCGGTGCCACTAGGTACTGATGACATTTTTTTTTTTTTACGGATTTTACGTCACTTTTTACCCCTACTGGGGCCTTGGACGGTGCTGACTTAAGTCAGACTTTGTTTGGAGCGTTGTGGTGCTTTGTAGTCCGGATGCCCTTCCTGCCGACTTCCAATGACACTTTCCGGGTTCGACCTCTGGACCATGAGATCGCTAGTCCAAGTACGCAACCACTGTGCCACGGACATTATACAGAGTTTGTTGTATAAAATGTATATAATTGTAAATATGTTCAGTATCAGTATGCTTGTATGTTACGTTTCATTTCTATTAAAATGGAAATTGGTAGCATTTCGCAGTTTTTTATTCTCTTATTACATTTTTTGGGAAGAAATTATAGGCGATCCACACATATTGCAGTAACTAAAGTTGGACAAATCTGTCCACATTCACGACTTCTACCTCTGAAAGCTATTATATACACGTAATAAAGTATGAAAACATTGAAAACGCTATTTTTCTGAGGGGTGCAAAGACTTTTGACGGGCAGTATACATGGCTACCTCTGCGACTCATGTTTCATAAAAAAGTTTTAAGCGGGAAGCACTAGCTGAGTCACATTATTCATAATTTTTTAGCATAGCAGTCATTTTTCTATCCTGCATGTGTTTATGCCTCCGATCAGTGATATGTACGAAAATGTATTGAAAGACATAAAAAGTTTCAGCTAAAACTTAATCAAGATGTTGTGTTTTCCGGTAAAATGACGATTTGATAAATATAAATGTGTTTAGCTTCTTAAACAGTATGAACATGACCTGGAGATGGTTCTACACGCCTTAATACTTACCATGCAATCACTGAAAACATAGACAAATGTCACTTTACCGAACACCTCAGCCTGCTCCCATTGGACTTAAATGTGCTTTCTGTGGTCTTGTTTGACAAGAAGAGGTACCAGCAGGTAGTCCTCGACAGAGTGCAGTTTCGCGAAACTGGTACATCATTCTGTGAAAGTCGCTTGTTCGGTTGCGTGTTGAGGGTTTGACAATATGTCGAAGGATCTTGGACCGGAGACGTCGTAGCTGGACCACGGCTCCGAAACCCTGTTGACAAGGCTTTTGACCAATTCCTTTTGCATTGAGGATGATTTTTTCTTGTTTTGCTTAATTTCTAAATCTAAGATACCTGATTGGAACTGATCAGATATTTTTTGATGGTTTTTTGATTTTTTTGCTAATTTGATGTTTAGATCCCCTTGAAGATGGAACTACAAAGATCATTGAAAAAAATGAAAAATAAGAAAGCGACAGGATGCACTGGTCTGTCGCTAGAGGTCATCAAACAACTCGGAGATGACGGTGTGGATGTGATGCATGACGTATTAAAGAAGGTGTGGGAAGAGGGAGAAGATGTCACAGGATTGGAAGACAAGCGAGATTGTCACGATCTACAAACAGAAAGGAGACCCTTTAGAGTTTGGAATTTTTGAGGATTAAAGCTGCTAAAACATTCGATGAAAGTAATGGAGAAGATATTGGAAGAAATACTGAGAAAATTGACTAAAATTTATGACATGCAGTTTGGTCTGCAGCAACTGCAAGAAAAGTATCTGGAGGTCAACAAAGACTTATTTATCACCTTCATGGACTTGGAAAAGGCCTGCGACCGAGTGCCAAGAGAGTTGGTGTACTGGTGCCTCAGGAGAAGGAGAACCCCAGAGAGATAGGTAAAATTAGTGGAAGCAACTTATCCGTGAGCAACTAGTGTTGTAAGAACCAAGTATGGAAAAACTGTTAATTTCAACATCAACGTAGGCTTGCATCATGGATCAGGCCTGAGACCTTTTCTATTCACAGTAGTACTGGATGCAATTAGTAAAGACCATAGAAGAGGACTGCCCTGGAACTGTTGTTCGCGCACGACTTGGCAATTGTGACGAGTATTGTGGAAGAGATACACATGGTTGGGATTGCAAAATGGAATGCAAGAGAGAAGCCTGAAAGTCAACACAAACAAGACTGAGGTGATGGTCAACAGCCGGAATGCTTCACTTGCGGATATCAAAGACAATCAGGGCGTGATACCAAAGCTAGTAGAGAGTTTCAAGTACCTCGGTGTGACATTCAATGAGGAGGATCCGATGAGGCAGTCAAGGCGGTGTGGAGAAAATGGAGAGAACTGACAGGAGTCATGTATGATAAGAAGATGTCAAGGAAAATAAAAAAGAAAGTGTACAAGGAGATTATCAGATTCGTACTTCTATATGTCTCAGAATGTTGGACGATGACTTTCAAAGAACTTCTGGAAAGGAGAGAAATTAGAATACTAAGAAGAATCAAAGGAGTAATTCTAAACGACAGAGTGAGAAGCGTAGTGGTAAGAAAGGAGCTTGGACTAGAGCTGGAAAAATTCCACTGAAATTTTTTAATTCCAACTCCAATTCCGGAGCAGAAATTCCAATTCCAATTCCATAATAAGATTCAATTCCGATAATTTCATGTCGCATATAGTGTGTTATGTTAATGTATCCAACGTTTGTTCGTTTCAATCTAACCCATATGCGCCCTTATCCTATCCTCGTTGTTCCTGTGTGCCGTTCCCTGCGTCGTTCCTATGTGCGTTCTCATGTTCATAGTTCATATTTCTTGTGTACATGTATATATGTAACCGGTCAGCCTACGACACGAGATTATCTCGTGAAAAAAAAGAAAGTTAACGGTCAGCGAAGAATCAAACGCTGAGAGAGAGAGAGAGAGAGATGAGATGCGAATAAATCTATTAATAAACTGAAAGAAGAAAGAAATTCAGTGTGCGAATAACGTGACTGTTGATGAAAGAAAAAACGACGATAAAAATGATATCGTGAAGTCTGATTAATGGTCCATGTTAAAAAAGGAGATTAAAAATTCCGTGATAGGAACGAAATGTGGCTGGGTCGAAAGCTAACGAGCAGGGATTAACGGAAACTCTTTCAATTTACAAAAGAACGTGGATTTACCGTCAAGTCTCAAAAATTTGTATAAATTAGAAACGATGAGAAATTGACACAACAACAACACATACGACATCTTCAGTAGCAGTTAGAGGAACTCCGGGCTCTCGCGGTGTAACGTAACTACAGAAGTAACAACAACAACTGCCTGCCAGCGAACAACAACACAGCAGCGTATGCGGCAACACATCAGCGAGCGCGATCGAAGATTGACAGTATAAGTGACACTGATGTTTATGATATTATTTTGGTATAAGTGAGTCCGATCGAATTGAAATGAATTTAATATTAAGAAAGTGAACTGCAAGTGTAAAGTTTTTCTTTTATCGTTGCGTATCGTATCTATATAACTATAGTCTTAAAAATTAATATTGTTAATTGTTGTGATTGGAAGTTGAATAATAGTTCATGTAATTGAATAATTAATTATTAGAATAATTTGTTGACACTGTATATATTATGATTTGAACTGACAGGGTTGCTGCCCTTTAATGCACCGTTAATCCAAACCAATCTCTTTCCAAACCAATTGTTTTTCGCATGTACAACAATTAAGTTTATCTCCAATTTTTGTCCTTATCCTATCAAGAGCTAAATTCAGCAATTGCTATATTTTGATTAATCATCTTACTTGATAAATAACTAAATAACAGATTGAACAAAGATGATTGTCTTTTCATTGTCTGCTTAATCGCTAAAATGACATTGTCCGGGGCTGTAGGCCCATAGAAGTCACAAAAATATCCTTTATTCAACGATAGAATAAAGCTGCCTCTGTCGATCTGCGTGCAGTAACACAACGGCCGAGTACTGTGATTTCAATTTTTGTACAAATAGATTTATCACAGGTCTATCGAAAAAGTGGAATTGAGGTTTATCAAGGTCAATTCCAATTCCAGTAGATTTCAATATCGTCAATTCCAATTCCAATTCTGATGAAAAATGGAATTAATTCCGGATCGGAATTTATTTCAATTCCGACTTTTCCAACTCTGGCTTGGAGTGACCCTTATTGTGGAAAGACTGAGACATATCCGAATGAGATGTTGAGGACACGAGGACACGTCCAGCGGATGGAGAAGACCGACAAAGTAAGGGCGACATGTAACAAGTGGTGCAGGGAAAAGACAAAGGGGGCGACCGATGGTTGGACTGCATACAAAAGGATTTGAAGACACAACGAGTAGACCCGGTGGACGTTCTAACCAGGATTCGGGCCGCCGACCCTACCTAGTGGGAATAATCAGGCGCGGACGAAGGAGAAGATGTCTGCAAATTTTGATTTCAGCTCTTTTTCTTTACATGTCTGATTGAATATTATGTCGTTCTATTTAATGCATTTATGAGATGCCCTTTCTGTTTTCCCATGCTGTTGTTTCTCGTTTTCATATATATTTTCAAAACTATAAATGAACACGATTTGATTGTAAAATAGTTTATTCCGTCTGTTTTTTGTTAGCTTGATAATGGATACAGTTGAGTCCGAAACGTCGCGAGAAGGAGTAAACTATTTTGGAGTTTAGGGTGCTATATAGGTCAGACGAGTGCTGTCGGAGAATCAAGGATGTTGTTTTTATTAATTAAGACTTGTTCAATAGTTATTCGACGTAAAAGTTATTGACTTTATAGGATATTCGACATAACACGACAGATTATTGTTGTCAATCTTTAGATTAATTTTACTCAAATTATATTTAATGTACAATTTTCTATTTGCAGATTTATCTGGAAGTTGCTCTGGTAGAGATGGAAGAAATGTCCGTTGTGAAGGTAAGGATCAACATATTATATTGATGTCATGAAGCGAAGTTTGAAATATTTGATTTCACGGCATTCATATTCTATGTCATGAGCTGTCATTTTGATATAGCTTTCTGCCAAGGCCATCCTATCCGCGGAGAATTTTTGCACTTCGTATAGAATAGTTTGCAAAATATATTTTGATTTCTCTCGAGGGAGAGCGCTTATCTTTTTATGCCATCTATTGGGCAATAGGGGATATCTTCCTTCTATTAAACGAAAAAGTTTGTCAAGGAATGTTGCCATTTTCAATATTTGAACAATCATCAATGAGTTCAAACACGAATAAGGAAAAAAATCAATTTTGCTACACAGCCGAAGATCCTGCTGTTGATGCTCTCTTAGGTATGGATGACATTTCTCAAATACTATTACACGAACGATTGAGCCTCACACCATCAATATTTCGCTATATATTTGGTGGCTCGATTGCATATACTTGACCGAACAACTCTCTTATCTCAATCGTCAAGAGTCTACGTGTTTCCTCCTGCCTTGATGACGTTTCTAGGCAGTCGGAGCTTGAAAGTATCGGGATCGGATCTATTTCGTTACCTGCTGCCAAGGCCGTCTCTTCTTAGTTCAATGGTGACCGCTACGAAGTCCCTCTTCCGTGGAAAGACTGTCTGTGAAGCTGACAGGAGACCTCAATCCCGCCGATTTGCCCAACCGTGAGATGAGCGTCATCGATCTTCCGGCCTCCAACACATGGTTAAGTGGTCTTTTGTGCCTTCAACATTGTTCTCAATTATCTTCATACATCCACGATCGCTCGCGGTGATACGAGACTTCTCCATAATGCAAAGCAGCAAATATTTGAAGCAGATGCCGTTCTAGCGAACAGTGATAAGACACTGATGACCCTCTAACTCGGGTAGTGATTTCACATGCGCTCTACCTGATCCCGCTTGAAATGGTGCTCGCATTGTGCGAATGGCCAAAGAGACGACCCTATCAAATTCGAGAGCGCTGCCCCGTTCATGAATATCTTCCAAGTTGATTAATTTTGAACGAGTATGCTCCTCATACCATAGTGTGACGGCGCTATGTACCAAAAAGCGAACACAAGGTACACATTGAAGTTACAGGCTGCAGCATAAAAAATGTGGCTAAATTTCAATGTAGTGTAACTTTCTAATTATCCAACAGAAATGAACAAATAAGGTCTCATTTTGAAGCCAATACACATCTGAACTCCCACAATCAACATTGCAATGATTGCATTTGAGGATGAGAACATAATATGCACACAAAGCCAAAACTATGAGAATAACAACGAGTGAATGAAAAAGTTAGCCTACTTCCAATTCTTCACTTAGACGATAATCATCATGGCGAAGTCCGTCTGTTGCAGATGATCACACAACATCAGTTGGGTGATGACTGGATCAACCTTCAGCAATCACGCCTTGAAACGGAACGCCAGAAATTTCGTATTTTCCTGTTTTATTTCTTCTTAAGTCTCCACATCTCTTCCAAGTTACACCTTAAACTTTTTCATTTAGAAACATGTCATCACACTTTCTTCTGACCATTAGACTACATTCAATGTGTTCATGATCTATCATTCAACTCTTCATCGTGGGATCTCTTTATCAATTTTATAAAGGGTACAGTGCAGATGCTAGTGATGTAGGTTTTCTACGCTCGTTTAATAAACTGTTTTTATCTTTACATATAGTTGTGATCAGTGGCGTCACGTGCTCCCAGACCACAGGCCTTCGCTCGGCAATGGAATACTATTTCTATACAAGACATTTTTTATGTTATAACATCAATTTTTATAAAAGATGAATTTTCAATAACAATTTCCCGAACATTTTTTAATGCCAAGTGAATGTGCACATGAGAAGTTCATTGCTCATGTCGCCTAACCGCCTTACTCAAGGAGCTGAGATAACTATATCCCCTCTCTGTCCAGACCACATTTTCTCGAGAAAAAAGGGAGAAAGGTCAACAGTTTCTTGCGTTTCTCACGGCTGGTCAGGCACTCATGTGTTCGAACTTTGATGCATTAAAATGTCGTGTATTTCTTATTTCTTTCTCTGTGAGTACTTTCAATTTTTGTATCAGGTGTTGGCCTACCTTGCTTGACGACTGTCATCTTTTCAGTATATTCCCTTCGGACGAAAGGCGTGATTATGAGCTCATCTACAGTACTAAACATAGCGTCACATCAATCACGCAAAAACAAATCATGGAATTCTACCGAATTTGGGTGTTCGAGTCAGATGTATTACTCTGCACTCATTGCCCTGGCAAACGCTCATCATCTATTAGTAGTTAATAATGTGAACGCAAAAAGTGAGGATTAAAACGAGGATGCGAACATGGCGTTCCAAACATGTAAATATGAACATTTGAATTCGAACCGCGTTCCGATTGGGATTTGAATTTGAGTTCATGTTTCGAGGTTCGGTACAATCAATTGTGTACTGGGGTTGTAACAGCCTGTTCCGATTTTGAATTAAAGTGAGTGAATTAGAACAGGGATGCGAACATTTATTTCGGAACTTGAATAGATAGTTGTTTGTTTTGAGACTGCTTGCTCAAATGCGAAATGCGACAATTGTGGCCATTGTGACTATGATGACAATTTTATTTATTTTCATAATGCGTTTACAGATCAGAAATTATGTTCAATTATTTGCTAATCAGAATCCCATTTACAGAATTTGTGAAATAAAAACAAGAGGTTTACAATGTAAGTGTAATTAACCATAAAAAATGAAAGAAGGTAAGTCACGTCCCTCGGGGGACTCCGTTAACTTCAAGAAGTCCTCGGCCCATTCGAGGAATGTTGCATTGTTTGTGAAGTCGTGATCACACTCGTGTATAGGGCACTTCGCCGACAGTCCTTTTCTCCTTTGGAGTGCTGTCACTGTTAAAGTCTTCCAGAGTTCCACTTTGCATCCGCAACACAAATTAACCTTCGCATCCAACGCTCCACCCATAATTATTTGGCTTTCATTGTGGTAACAGAACAGTTGTTTCTGGGTACTCATCATGAAGTTGATTCGTAATAGATTCCTAATGTCTACTCAAGTCACGAGGATTAGAACTTGCTTAATTGGAACAATGTCATCCTTATATATCCCTTTAGGGAAAATCGGAACCTCTCTGATTGGCTGTTGGGAATTCCTTTGTTTAAAAAGTATATAAGTCCTAGCTGTGTACCAATTCTCATCAAAGGTTCTAATCCTCAAGTACCATATTATCAGCCATCTTATTCTAATCACATTGAAAATGGAACGTATCACAGCACCTCCCACTTCTCCAGCTGAAGTTGAAAGGATCGAATCGGAACAGGTATTCGGAACAGGACCCATAACTCCTCCGGAGTCATCCGAAGATGAGAATTGCATGGTACAGAGTAGTGTGTTCGAAACACCGGTGGAGGCCTTGATAACGGTGAAGACACGCTGTGGAAGAGATGTTCGAAATGCGCCCAGGAGGATCCACACGAAGCGAATATGTGTGCGTATGGAACCCGATGAGGAAAATCTCACAACTGCGCTGGAGTTCAGCATTATAGAACCACCAACGCCTCGCCGCTGCCCTGGTGCCCCCAAGAAAACAAGAGTGTGTGTTCGTGTTGACTTAAAAAAACTCATTCCTTTTCCCAATATCAACAACATGTAACTTTTTATCTTAAATATGACTATACATAAATGAACAATCTTGTTTTTATAATTTCACAAATCGAATTTCTGATAGGATTTGAATGGGAACTGGGGATAGATATATTCATCTCTGAAATAGCTACCTATAAGTATTTCTAAGTTTAATATTTCGAAGATATATATTTCAAATCACTTGTTTGAGACTTTGAAACAGCACCGAACATACTAGAACAAATTTGAAATGAATATTAATGTGTAATTCAAATGATAGTCAAATTGGATGAAAGTTTGAATAGATTTACAGTGTTTTTGAATGCTTTTTTCACCTTAGGATGATATCATACATATTGCATACAATACATTATTAGCTAGAGAATGAAAAGATCTTTCTAATGATATAAGGTATGTACCCATTCGATGAAGAAATCCCTGTTGTATGCAAGTGTATGCAGGAAGAAAAATTATGATTTCAATTTTTAAGTTTCTCAACTAAATTCTACCTATCTTTCAAAGGGCTATAGTTGCTTCGGATGGTGTCATACATATTGCATACAATACATCATTGGAATCAGAATGAAAAGAGCTTTCGAATGATATAACATATGTACCTATTCAATGAAAAAATCCTTGTTGTATGCAAGTGTATGCAACTGGAAAAATTCTAAGTTTTTCTCAAAAATAACTAAGTTTCCAAGTTTTTGAAAATTTTCAAAGTTAAAGTTTGATCACTCAAAATGATCATAATGCATAAACTTCCACATGAACTTGACCTTTGACCTTCATACACTTCATACACGGCGGGGGGGGCCTCAAAATTTCTCGGGCGCTTCGCGCCCTCGAAATTTTTCGGATTATAGGGTAAATAAATTTTCGAGTGCGCTTCGCGCACTCGAAAATTTATTTACCCATGGGCTCCGGGTGCCATAGCTATTCTTTTTTTGCATAACTAAAACCTAACCCTAACCCTAACCTATTATTTGAATTTTGGCGCGAATTTAAAATTTCGAAATTTGGCGCGAAATTTGAAATTTAGATATTTCAGATTTTAATATTATCTCCAAGAATTTTAAGCCAATATTTTGGCGCGAAAATTAAACTTTAGAAATTGACATGCAATTCAAATATCTTAAAATATTGACTTCAAACATGTTACCATATATATTTACGAATTGAATAATTGATTTGTATGTAATAATGTTCAAACTCTCTGAATTCATTTGAATTAACTTGCTTGTGTTTATAATAGATACATATAGTAGATTTTATACTATTTACAAGAGTCATATTCATAGCATTTGATTGCCATTCCATTCTAATGGATAAAATGAGCCAGCTGATTATTATTTTGTTTAAAATTGTCAAGTTTGTTTTGCTGTACCAAAATGATGACATGATGTCATCAAGTCTTTGTTCATGGTTCCTTTGTTGAATCTATATATAAAGAACTTGTAGAGCTCCGTTCTTCACTCAGTTTTGAATTATTTGGTGTGCATACAAGACCTCGTTCTCCGCTTCTCCGTTTCGTCGATTTACAATTATATTTCTGAAGTGAGTTTCATCATTTAGTATTTACTGCTTTCTAAGTTTGGGAAATAGGTACATTACTAACTTCTTATAACCAAATAGTTTAAAATACATGGTTGGCTTTTAGGATAGGAAACAACACAATGTTATATTATTAATCACAAATCTTTACTTCGTTTTTTTTATTATAGCATATGAAATACACATGAATCAAGCGATCTTGATTGATGTAGTGTTTGAATTTAAATAAACATCACAAGATTTCGTTTCTAAATAATAAAACACTAACACATTAATTTCATTTTCAATCAGCTGTTCTTCTAATTAAAATACTTTTAATCAATCTCTACACTTTCGTTTTTTCGAAAAGTCAGTTTCGTTTCAATGTTTTTTTTCGAAATTAAATAACATTTACTCAGCTGATTCCAAACTTGATGTTTCTATATTAAAAACACATCTTAAAAATTGATTTAAGAGTTTCGAATCTCGGTTTCTGTTTCATCTTAATATTTTTCTAATTGAGATTATTAAACTTTTTAATATTACTTCTTTAAGTTTGGAAAATAGATTCATAAATGAATCTACAGAGAGATAAGAATATAACAAACGATTATTTCCTTTGTAGAAATGGTTCGAACGTCAAGCATTTCCCGACAGAGACTTATTTTTCATTATTGCAGTACTTGCAATTTGCCAGTTCGCCACGCTAGCAAAAGCAGTCATAAGGGTTGCTCTTTTAAGGAGGATGGTACATATCTGTATTGCCTTACATGTAAGGCATATCTGAAGAGTACTGAGAAGGCGAACAGTGAGGAAGATAAAACTTTTATTCAAGCCCATACTGCCTGTGCACTTGGTAATGGACGCAACGGCATCAATTTGACCTCAACCGCAGAGAAGCGGAAATTGGAAAGATTGTTTGCCAAGGAGGACAGGCCGGCGACAGGGGTTTTGAGCCAAAGTGATGAGGTCGCGAAGACTTCTAAACCTCCAAAAAAGACGCGATCCATCAGAGTAAAGTCGAGAAAATTCATTGATAGTGACACGTCACTATCTGATCATGAAGTGAGTACTGTTACATGCTTATTTTAAATTAGGTTTTAATGAAACAATGATGAATGCCACCTACGATTCTAGTGCAAGTATGCATGTAGTAAACATATTTTTTAACATTTCAGAGTTCAGAACTTCCAACGAAGAGTGCCAAGGTACTTTTAAAGAAATTGCCTACAGCAAGAGATGTAAGTATTTTACAGTTAAAATTTTTATGATTTTAAATGTTTTACTACCAAACTCTTTCTTTCAGCATTTCAACAGTCTGCCACCTGTTCCGAAATTGACAATGGTGGAGAAAAAAGTGAATCCACATCCCGTAAGTAATTTTTACAAGGTCTATACGTATATAACTAGAAATTTTAAAACATTGTTAACTTTTCAGCTGTTTCAAAGTCTACCCCCTATTCCCAAGTTGAGAACGGTGGAAAATAATGGATGTCAGACACCTGTAAGTATGATTGTTGCAGTCTACACTCATGGAAATCTATCATGTCTTAATAATCACTCTCTAATCATTTTGTCTTTATTCCTATTGCAGGCAATTCGATCTTTATCACTGAAAAAGACTCGAGATCGCAGTGTCCTCTCAACGCCACCTACCTCAACGTCTATGGAGGACAATGAGGAAAAACCCTACACCATCCGCGAGTCCTCATCAGATGAGTCCTCTTCGGATGAGTCCTCTTCGTCAGCGACATCATCGCCAACTTCTTCTGATGATGACAGTGATGATGGCAGAATTGCTAAGGTAAGTACAATATAAGGAATGAATATGAAAGCAGATAATTGAAATGTAAAAGATTGTAACAGTTAAATTCTGATTTTAGAATAGTTCATACAACGTTGCGGTGGAAGATGGATCTGATCATGAGATCGTCATGACTTCTAAGGTAAGATAGCTTTCAAACACTAGAAAACATGTTTACATTATTTAAATATTATTATATTGTTAATTCTACAAACATTATTAACTTCTTTCCCATATAATGATGCATGGATAATACAAATATTTTCTATTCTCATTACAGGATGCAGCGGTCTACGCATCACAGGAGGAAGAATCCTTCTCCAACATTCGATCGTCTCCAACCTGCAGCGTCCGCTTCCCCTTCACTCCTATACTGGAGTATAGGGGTGCATCACCACCGCCCACAACACAACCACCTACACCGGCGACTGCTCCTACGACTTCCCACGATCCTACTCCTCCTACTACACCATCACCTACGACTTCCCATGATCCTGCTCCCCCTACGATCTCCAACACTACTATCCACGCTCCTGCTTCCATCATGCTGCGAACCAAGGAGTACAATGTCGATCTAGATGAATCCAATGACAATCGTGAGTTGAGACGCTGTGAGGAGCGACTGCGACTCGCTGAGGAAAGGGAAGCGAAGTTAAGGACTGAAAATCGTGATCTAATTCAATCTGTGCGAAATCTAACACAGTCAAACTTGCATATGGCATCACTCCTTTCAAGAGGCAACAAGCCTTTTGAAAAAGAGACTTTAATGCATATTGAGTATGCAAATTCAAACATTGAAAAGGTGAGGCTGACTCACATGGAAGACAGGGGTGCTTGCTCTGCACAGTGTCAGCACATCAAGATGTGCCACAGTGGCATTGTAAAATGCATAAAAATGTAATGTAATGTACTTTACTTTTTTCTTTTGGAAAATGAAAATTGTTGTAAATCCTGAATTTTTTTCCTTTATATCATCGATCGGTAATACTACATCTATCTCAAAAGTGAAGAGATCGGAACAAATTCTATTGGGTGGTAATAGCTCTGACGTCATAGAATGATGAAAATATATAAGGACTATCAAAAATTATAATCCTTATCATTTACTATTAAGAATGGTTGTCTGTTCCAAG
Organism: Prostheceraeus crozeri; assembly: GCA_907163375.1. NCBI lineage: Eukaryota > Metazoa > Platyhelminthes > Polycladida > Euryleptidae > Prostheceraeus > Prostheceraeus crozeri. Next base: position 186,601 of record CAJQUW010016007.1, on the reverse strand, counting down.
TGTGGAAAATCTTATACTCTTTATGGCAATTTGCAACGTCATGAAAAATTTTGTAAGTTGGGGATAACATACAAGTGTAGCAAGTGTCCATATCAAACGAATAGGAAGGATAATCTAAAGCGACACAATCTAGTTTGCAATTTAAGTTCAAATTCTCAAAATATGTCAGTTGTTAATCAAGTAGAATCACAAAATCATCACATATCCAGATCTAGTATTGTTGAACGAACGTCTAGACATACGTCAACCAGCGCTTCAAATAATACCTTTATGCAATGTTGCTCCCATTGTGGCAAAAATTATAATTCTGTTAGCAAATTTCGTCAACATATGAATGTACATAATACAAAAAGTGAGATGAATATTCATAATAATCATGGAACTCTAAATCTCAGTGAAAGCGCACTTAATGGTCACGCTCGTGTATATGACATCACACCATCAACACATACAATCGACATTAATTCTTTTTTATTGAGTATGCGACCTATATTAGGGGACTTAGTGTCAAACCTTCTAGAACAATTTCAACTACGTGGCCGTCTAATTGCACAAATTCGTTATGTGCGATCAAATCCTCAAGAAGATGAAACGTTTCTCGCACACTTTACATCATCATCTACAAACTATATTTATGACTATGATACTGGTTCCAAGATAATTTGAATAGTCTTTCAAGCCATATTGAAGCATTTGCAAATAAGGGTAGCAACTGGGTTATAGATGAAATACTTAATATTGAATTCAATGTTATTACCAGTCCACTACTATCCGGTGGACAAACATTTACTCTACCAAAGAGCTTGAAAGATTCTAAGGCTGTAATCAATGTACACTCAAATGCAAATGACTGCTTCTAGTATTCAGTTTTATCAATACTACATTATGATGAAGTACTTCACTCGAGAAATGAGATGAAATCATATAGCAAGTGGACATCTGATCTGAATATGGATGGCATTGCCACACCAGTATCAATAAGAGATATTTCTAGGTTTGAGAAAAATAATGACATCAAAATTAACATTCATTTTTATGAAAAAGGACTCAAAGGTGTTCGTTATAGTAGCAACTTTATTGGTAAACGAACTGTCAATATACTGTTAATTGTTAACAATGAACGCGCACATTATTGTGGAATCAGAAAGATATCGAGACTATATCGGAAAATTAATAAAAGATTTAAACATTACTGTGATCGATGCACCCAATCGTTTACATATAAGACAACTCTAGACCGACATTATCAATTTTGTGTTCGAGGAAAAGCGCAAATAGAAAAATGCCTAAACAACTAGAGGTAAGTACAAGTAGCATGGAATATCATCTAAGTCCACCTTTAGTAATTTATGCAGATATAGAGTGCTACATCGATAATAAAGTGCATAAACCTGCAGCAGTTGGAGTTTATCATGTTTGGCACAACGCTCTCCAATCAAAATTTGATAACGAATATTATGTCTTTAAAGGAGAAAATTGTATTATGAACTTCTTAAATCACCTAGAAAATGTAGCACAAAATTTGTATGACAATCAGCGTGCAATAAGTAGACAACCGATGTCTCTATCCCATGATGAAGAAGAAAAACACAAAAGCGCACAGAGTTGCAGTAAATGTAAATCTAAGTTCAGTGATGATTGTATCAAAGTGAGAGATCATGATCATATAACAGGAAAATATAGACAAACATTATGTAGCAAATGCAACCTTCGATTGAAACTGAATAGGCGGGAACTGCCCATATTTTTCCACAACTTCAAGAATTATGACAGTCACATCGTTTGCTACAAAGCAATTGGAAAGAAGAAACCATGGAAATTAGAAGTGGTAGCAGCCACAGCTGAAAAATACATAACTTTATCCGCTAGTGTACCTGTGAACGAGTACAACGGAAAAACAATATATTTTAAATTAAAGTTCTTGGATTCTTTTCAATTTTTAAGTGCATCACTAAGTGAATTAGCAAAAGGATTACAAGTGTATAAGCATGTAGAAAAATTAAGAAACGAATTTCCACTGATTAATGATGACATCCTATATCAAAAGGGAGTGTTTCCCTACTCTTATTTCAAAAGTCTAAATACATTGTTGGAAAATAGTCTACCACCACAATGTGAATTCTATAATGATCTCACACGAGAGCATTGCTCAGACAAAGAATATGAACACGCTTGTAATGCGTGGATCGCTTTCAGTTGCTCCAATTTTGGTGATTACATGCTTGCATATCTCAAATTAGATGTGTTATTGCTGGCAGATATTTTTGAAGTCTTTAGATCATTGAGTCAAAATGAAGATGAGGTGGATCCTGTGCATTTTGTCAGCCTTCCACACCTTAGTTTTACTTCAGCTTTGAGTTTTGCTTCATCTGATCCTCCACACTACATACAAGATGAAAACATGTACAATCTATTTGAAAGGGGAATAAGGGGAGGTATGACATTTACAAATATTCACCGAGCGCGTGCACGCATTACGGAATTACAAAATAATACAAATGAAAGCCGTCACTTATCCTACATAGATGTCAACAACCTTTACGGCTCGTCACTCAGCAAGAGTCTACCACATTCAAATTTCAAATGGTTGAATGAAGATGAAATAGGCTACTTTTCAAACGAAGTTAATATTCAAGCCATAGATGATGATAGTGAAATCGGATATATTTTTTATTTAGATTTGGAATATCCTGCAAGCATACATGATGACACTGCCGATTTTCCATTGGCACCAGAAATGCAGATGATAGAACAAAAAATGTTTTCAAGTTATATGAAAGACTTGTATAAAAAGTAAGACCAAATACTAACTTTTCTTCAACTAAGAAACTATTGCTACACCAATTTGATAGGGAAAATGATGTTGTACACTATTCAATATTAAAATTTTATTTATTTATGGGTATGAAAGTTAAAAAAGTTCATAGCGGTGTAAAGTTCACTCAAAAGCCCTGGTTAAGAACGTTCATCGACATGAATTCCCAAAAGAGAGCTCAGTCAAGAACTGATTTTGAAAAGTCATTTTACAAGTTGAAGAATAACTCTTTACATGGCAAGACAATGGAAAATGTAAGACGAAGGAGAAAATTCAAATTAGTTAATAGTGTTGAGCAATGTCAAAAATTATCAAATCATCCACTCTATGTTCAGCATAAGATCTTCGATGAAGATCTAGTTGGCATGGAAATGTACAAGCCTTCAATAATGTTGAATAAATTAATTTATGTTGGTCAAGCAGTTCTTGATTATAGCAAGTTGGAAATGTATCAACTATTTTACAATGATTTAAAAAGATGTCCACTGATAAATAGAACGCGACTTTGTGGCGGTGACACTGACAGTTTTTTCCTATGTCTATACACCTCACCTTCTGTCCGTCTGGAGGACATACTTCTATACTTTGGTGAAAAATTTGACTCTTCAAACTATGATGTACATCACCGACTATATTCAACTACAAACAGAGCTAGGTTGGGCTGTTTTAAGGATGAGTGTGCGGGAAAGTTGCTTGAGGAAATGATCTTATTAAAACCGAAAATGTATTCAATGAAATATCTAGATTCATCTTGTCACAGCATCAAACGTGCAAAAGGAGTGCAGAGAGCTGCAGTTAAAAAACTACAACATAATGATTATAGGACCGTGTACTACAGTGAAATGGATACAAGTGAAGAAATGACAGTAATTAACTCGAAAAACCACTTAGTTACTACAAAATCATTCAGGAAGCGAGGACTTTCACTGTGGGAGGATAAGCGCTGTTGGTTAAATAAAAATTTGTCACTACCATATGGACACTATAGCTTGGGACTTCCCCCACCTTCAAAAAGAAGGAGAATCCTTCCTGCTATAGGTGATGTAGAATAAGTCTAAATAGATTCAACAAGGTAATTTACAAGTAAACTAACCAATCGTCACATCTTTCTGCTTAGTTATGCTTACTAATATATGGGTAGTCTAAACACAAAATGAAATTTCTACATTTTTCCGATGTGTAGAAATTATTAATAAAATATAGGTAGTCTTATTATGAATTTAAGACATAGCACTCAACATCATTCCGATATGTTGAGATGTGAAATAGCAAACTTTATGCAAACAGATGAATTAGGTTTATATTTGAAAACATGCCTCATTACACTAGAACATGGAAACTAAACGACTTACAAAGCGTTCACATAACAAATTCTAAGAAAGTAGTCTTTCGTCACTCAATAGCAAATAGTGGTGGAAGACATCGTGGCGTTTGCATTAGCCTTGACGCATTATCTTCACTGAAAGACTTCGCTGATCTGATTAACAACCATAAGACACGGATGAAGATTCCCCTCGATCAAAAGGTATGGATAAAGTGTGACTCTACCGTCAAGCTGTACGTCTGTTCACCAAAGAGAGAAGATATTGACTATCGATTTTTCCGTTTCAGTGACGTCACATGGAGAAACTTTACAAAAGAGATACTACCACATATGATTTCATTTATTAAGGATGGAGGACATCAAGCGGATGGAAGTCGTGAATCGCATGTTAACTACAAAAGTAAACTCAAAACTCAATCTTCAAGAAATCGAGCGGAACATTCCCAATCGAAAGCAATGGTTATTAATAAAACACAAGATGAAGCCGACAACGAATCTACATCTGGGAAGACCCTCAATGTTAACATGGAGGATACAGAGGAAGGATAAATATGTGTCTATCCTATTCTTTCCAAATGGAACAATCCAGTGTGTTGGTGGCTTCACTGATGGTGATCTACCATATCTACATTCTACATTGGAAAATTTACTTAGTGACTCATTATCTGAATGGGAAGTGAAGACAATGACTGTGTTATGTGAATTGAACTATCATTATGACTTTCGTAAAGTCACATCATCAAATAATCTCACTTATGAAGTGGAACTATTTCCAGCAGCACAGATGACTAACTGGCACCCATATCATGTTCATGTATTCCATAATGGAAAGATTGTGATAACCGGCATTAAAGAAATAAATGATGTTCCTCCCATCCTATGTGATTTGAGAAAAATATTTGTGAAATCTACATTTTAGCTATGTAAATATTTAGAAAAGAACTGTATATTTGTAAATACATATTGAAATGTAAACATGTTTTGCTTTCCCTCTAAACCCAACGATTTGGAACATAAAACAAGGATATTTACATATAAAATAAAACTTTATTACAAAACAGTTTCAATATACTTTGTAAGAATTACATCATTTTTATAGCAGTCTTTCGAAAAAAGTTGTAAAACACTTTTACAGTTATTTTTCAATGGTCTCTCGTTGATGAAATATAGCACATAACCGCCGCACATGAGAGATACATTGCTTTGGAGTGGAAAACGATGTAACTTTCTTAATCGTCCAGGAGAACCTATTCATCCATAGTGCAATGTCATGTAAGCGAGGTAGATTAAGAGAGTCAAAATATTCAGCCACTTTATAGCGATTGATGTACACTGCAATCCAATGTTTACCAGGAAGATTGTTGCTGTCCGTATTGATGATAAGCGAACAAGGATAGAAAGGAATTGAATAAGGTAAATTATCTCTAGAAAAGACATCAAGAAATATTGACTTGGAGTAGGGATGAGCATTTCCCATTTTCCTCAAGATTTGTATGTTGCTTAAGTTACTCATCTCTGATAGCTGACAGTTACGTCTCGCATTCTCGTTATTTCAACTTTGCTATCATAGATAGCATAAATGAGGCAAGTAATTGTTTTCTTCAAAGGTGACTCAAATGACACCTCTAGTCGTAGATTACCAGGCTTTGTAACTCCTACGCTTTCACCGCCTAGATCTGCATCTGCTGTGAGATTGTATATAATGAAGAAGTAACCATTTTTATACATATCCATTGTAATTCCATTTGAATCATCTGTGTTAAACATGCTCAGTGTAGTGAAAGTAGAACCATATTCACGTGCAAATTTGCCCTCTTTAAAATTAGGCTCATAAGCTTTGCAAGCAACAAATTTTCCATCCTGATAGAGTGCTAGTTTACTAATGTTAAAGTGTTGGAAATTAAATGGATTCTTTTCAAAAGCACCAATAAATGACTCATTTTCCACAAATGTGATATACACCGCCTTCGGCATCGCAGTGGGAAAAAGATTTGGGTAGGCATGAGAGGATGATCCCGCACCAATTGTGAAGTTTGTTAACACACTGTGATTAACTGGATATATTGCATTGCTTTTCCTCAATCCTGTCGCATGCTCGTTGATGACTGACGGGTTCATTGTTACTCTCCTTACATTGAGCACGGCACTACTTATGTTGATTTGATAGTTTGTAGCTCCAAAGGCCATTAACGCGAACTCAGGATTTGCACGAATAAATTTTATTTGCATTTTAATCTGTGATAGTAGATATCTAGATTGACGAAGGAAATCAAGATAGACAGGTCCTTTCAAGTATAATTCCTTTGAATCTGCTGTCAATTCCATTCGTTTTTTTAAACCTCCATTTGAAACCTCATCAAATTTCCCTTGCTGATCATCATACCAGCCGGCAACTTGTAAGTGTGACTGTTTAGCTTGCTTCTGAAATTGCGTCATTGTATTTATGTATGCTCCATAGGGATATGCTCGATCCCCTCCTTCAATCTGTTTGTCATTCAATATTAAATATACATCTGAGAATAGACTGGCAATAGGAAGATTTGTCAATCCCACTTTATCCTTAGTTGAATCAATATTGGTACCATCAGTCTTCTTAATTTGTATACACATTTCTAAATCAATGGATTGACAGTCAATATAATCTTGAGGATTAGCAGGTATATCAACTGAATAGGCTGTTGGTTACCATCGATATTTGTTGTGGGGACTATATCAACAATAGTTGAGGAAATAATGTCAGTTTGATGAGGCGGTGAATCGAAGAAACACAAAGCCGAATTGATACTCTGCATCGTATTAGCTTTACAAATATGTTGTCTTCCTTCGTTTTGACTTGTTTCCAGTCGCTGTGGAATTTCGTTTGCGCTTTCTTGCTTTCACACGACGTCTTGATTTAGAACGTGCTGCTCTGGTGGGCTTTTTACTTCTCCTACGCCTTTGCTTAGTAACTCGACCTGATCCAACTTGTCTTGACTTCCTACGTTTCTTCCGAACTGTACGCCTCGTCTTTGTTAAATCATCTAATGCGTCTATGGCAGATTGCTGTGCACGCAATTTCATGGATTCACCGATATTCTCCCCTTGAAGTGCATCAGCTGCAACATTTGCACCAAAGTCTAAAGCTCTGTTTCCAACCCGCTTCATGAATGGTACGCCATACTTTTTGAGTGTTGGGAGAACCATACGTCTTAGTGCACCGAATATGCCTCCTCCAACTTGTCGTCTACCTCCAGCAAACACGGGATAGCCGCTCTGATAGGATGGACCACTGTAAATGCCTGACATTATGTCCTGTAGATAATTATAGATCCCACAATAGCGTAAAGCCTTAATCTCGTGTCCTGATGTGTAGTGTTAAAACAGTAACACCACCACAGAATGGTACTACTTCACCTGTATCATCATGAATTGATATGTCAATTCTATTGATGACATTTCTGCTCATTGGTACATACATCGTGTTAATAAATTCTCGATTGATTAGTTGCTTCCTTACGGATGAGAGAGGAAATGTGCGCAGAAGTGGGCCTCAATGTCGCCAACCCTTGTATATTCAATAATGTTACAATAGACGTATAAGTTACTTATATCACGCTCTAGTGATGGGGCTGTATCGCCTATTGATGAGCCTTCATAAATAGTTGATTTTGAGAATCCCAATTTGGACGTTAACACGCTATCCAGCTTGATAAGAGAGTTCTTCCCTACCTTTAGAATCATGCGTTTCTTATGTGGATCATAAGAAAAGTGATATTCATCTGCATCAGGGTAATCTACACCAAACTCATTTAACTTTGTACACAATTCAGATGGCGTTTTCAAGCTTTCAATGTTCAAATTAACTCTTTTTACAAGTTCACTGGAAGTAGACAATTCATCACCCAATATGTCTTCGCTGTATACGTGGATATCCCATGAAGCATTTGTTGATGCTTTGAGTTTAGAAGAGGACAATTGAACCTTGAATGTATCATTTAACTCTGTCAACCAAGGTGCGCTTTCAAGGCCCTTAAACATCCGAATCATTTCAGATCCGAATTCAATAACAGCGGACTCAGACTTTTCCAATGGTGTCTTTTTAGTAAAAACAATAAATTCTGCCTCCTTTTCAACAGTAAATAAAGTTACTTTCTCTTTCTTATATTCACAAGTCATTAACGTTTCTGGCACTGATCCTTGAAACTTTCTTGCAAAGTCTTCAACACTTCTAATGACCTCAAATTTATTTTTTACTCGGATGCTCCTCTTTTGTAATGCATACAATGGCACAATTCTACATTGAAAATCAGTGACTTTCCTCTCCGAATTCCACTCACGTCCATTGTACCAATACCTTGATGAGAAAGTTGTTCTGGAATACCCAAAAGTATGACTCAAATCCTTACCTAATACAAGAAGAACATGCTTCCCTTCCTTCATCAATTTTGTTGACCCCTTTATGACTGGTTTGTAGAATTTATTCAAAGTCAGCTTGAAGAGATCATTTATTCTTTCAAACATTCTACCGATTTCCTTTTCTGTATCTTGCAAGCTCATTGTGGGAACCTTAGAATCAAAAGCTGACGTTGCAAATGCCTTTTGAATTTTAATCATGTTTTGGACAGATGGTAAAGATGTTGAAAAAGGATGTAAAGTTAGATGATGAAAAGCCCATGTACCATGTAGACTATTTTGAAATATGCGAAAGTAATCATCCTTCTCTCGTACTTCTTTATGTAATTCAAAATAGTTGTTCTTTAGCAAACTGATATCGTTGTAATAAGTAATTTCAGTTAGAGCAACTTCATGGGGTCCATGCAGAGTAATTGGCTTAGCGAATTCAACAGGGTATAGAGATGGTTTGTTACTTCGGAATATCTTGGGGTTGCTATTGCTTGGAAGAATGATATTGAAGTTAGTAGACATGTTAAACTCATATATGTAAGAAGACACATGCTATATTAGCTTAAAAGTTACGAGTGTCTCCCACCTCCACATTTTGTAGATCCTGGTGCGTTATCCAGCTATTGAATGAATCAGGATATCCTTTCCATTTAACTAGATATTTCCTTTGATTGCCATGACCTTTCTTCCTAAATATTTTGTCAATCATATACACCTCTTCACTTCTGTCTACTACTTGCAATTCATAAGAGTAAAATTTTCCTTCAATTGGATTGCCATGGTAATCTATTAATTTATACATGGTGGGTCTAAATTTTGTATTTACTTCATCTACAAAAAACTCTTCTTCAGTCCAATTAGGTAGATACCCCTTCTCAAATGTAGACTTAACCTTTGAAATCCGAACTCTATCACCAACATTTATTTTCTTTTCATTGGAAATGTTTTTCGCTTTCTTATCATACAATCGAAGCCATACATCCATCGCATTATCTGGGGTAACATCGACAGGTTTCATCTTAATGATTCGATGGTAGCTTTCATTGTAATTCTTAACAAATTTCTGCAGCTCACCTATCCAAACATATGTATTTTTTGCAGTGAAATAGCGCCATATTTTTGTCTTCAGTGTGCGATTGAACCTCTCAACCATGGCAGCTTTATAAGCACTTTTGACGCTAAACAATTCCACATTATGACTTTTAAGGAGACTTCGAACATGAGAGTTTCGAATTCCTTCCCTTGATCGGTCTGTATTCTTTGCGGAACACGCCCCTCATCGAAAATGCTCTGAAAAGCCGCTTCAACTTCTGGTCCTCGTTTAGATTTCAGCGCACGTGCCCAAGCATAGCGAGATAAAATATCTATTACGGTTAAGATGTATTTATAGCCATCATTGTACTGTGATATCTGTTGCATGTCAGCCAAGTCCGCTTGCCATTGACTATCTATATTGTTAACAACATATTTTCTCGTTGGAAACCGCTTTCTCGCATTTTTGTGAAGAGTGTAAGTCGGTTGACTCCTTAACCACTTCTTGACTTTCTCTATCCCCACACCTGCTGCACGAGCTAGAACCTCCGGACGACTGAAACTTGCGGGTGATTTAAGTCGTAATAAATCTTTCTGAGTTTCACTGCTGTACTCATCGTCTTTGTTCTGATTTGCACGCGTATTACTCCCACAGCAACTGCCAACACAATTGATATCAACCTCTATTCCCTCTTCTCCTTTACCTTCGAGCGCAGATTTCAAACAGCAGCAAAACTTTTGTAGCGACATGACATGAGAGAAGCAAAGCTTAATTTATATTTGCTTAATATTTACTATAATCCTTTCCAACACGCATTGAGCGCCTAGTAGCTCTTTTTGGTTGAAGATCATCGGGATCATGAAGCTCTCGCTTGACCGCCATCGTCGGTGTTTTACTTTTTGATCCATCTTGTAAGTGACCCTTGTCCAACTCATTCACAGTCGGTCCTCCAATAATATTGTGTGGTACATTTTGATCAGATAAAATTTTCTGAAAATATGACCACCCTTGTGGTGCACCTAGTTTTCGCCTTACATCTCTAACAGCATATTGCAGAAGGTCATCTATGTGACTATTTCTAATAACATCACCAGTTGTTTCATCTATTATCTCCCCTCTCTCATTGAACTTCACATGTGGATCAATGAAGTCAAATAATCGCTCAGCGCGCACACGATATGGTCGAGGTGTTGACAAGGTTATAAATCGTCGCAACTTATCACGAATCTGTCGCCTCTCATCAATATTTTCAGCTGCTAACTGCATTCGTCGATAGGGATCCTTAATCTTCTGAATTTCCATATCCTTTTGTGTTAGTTCCTTAAGTTGATTCGTAATAGGTTGATCTATATTTTTGACTTCCTGTGCACTTTGTAATGTAGTCAATTGTATATACTCCTCTTGAGGAATGACTACCATCTTTGAATACGACATGTTTGTAATAATAATAAGGCAACAAAGTACATTGCTTAAAACTAGCTGTGAACCGAGGAAGAAAACTGTCATTGGTTCAACGGAATTAGGTATGATATTAGTTCGAAATCGAAGTCGTTCCGGACATTCCTGGGTTAGATCAATAAATAGATAGCCATGTGGTTTCTTAGTTACATCTTCATATATTTTTGAAAGAACTTTAGGTTGTTGAGGTAATATCTGTCTACTGAGATGATGTATCTGACTGCTGTCTCTTGGATTTTTAAATATTGCCAAATAATGTGTATTCAAACTTCTAGTTCTTTGCTCTTTCCCTCCATCAAAAAATGTTTTGGGTGATATAGATTATGAAGGCTTCCCTATAATGTGCTGTCTGAATAAACATTTCAGTTACATCTTTCGATGATTTGCTTTCACGCAATAGATCATCTAGCACAATTAAGTCACCTGCTTTGATGTCTTCAGTTGTCGGTAACCCTTGCTTCACATCATAACCTTTCTGGCGAAGTGCAGAATGTAGTTGTGGTTGAAATATGCCATAACACCATTTAACTCTTTTAATTTCTTTATTAAACATCTCATTTCTAAATTGTAGTAATTGAGTTACAAAAGTAGTTTTACCGGACTGACTTGGTCCGGCCACACACATTGTGCGATCAGTGAATAGGCGAAAATCTGTCATCCTGAAATTTCAAAAGCTTTAAAGACCAACACCCACCAGTTTGCTTAGAATAAAACAAGTCATGTTCCATAACAACTTTATTTACATTTAGAAACTTTCATTTCACATTCACAGCATTTGTGTTTCCTCATCAATGTCAGCATTAAAATAACTTCTCGCGTCAATTTGAGCATCTTGGCGTTTCAATTTCAACTTAACACTCCCTTCCTTGGATTTCCGTCCCGCTTTTTGCTTTCTTCAACATCCTTCCCATCTTTTGAAGCAGGTTTATCGATGGTGATTAGACACTTATCAATCGGCATTGGCTCATAAACCAACTGTAGAACTTTCATTTGTAACGATGCCACTTTTCCGGTTGAGCCGTGAGCACCAATGTATAGTCCGTTGACGTGTATTAAACCCATGTATCGTCCGCGCTTAAGATCATCACACTCCATTGTATTTCCAAGTAGATCGAATGCTTGAAAGTGATCGGACAATTTCAAGAATAGCGTATCGAACTCGGGTAAATCCTTATAGCCACTTCCTTCCTCTAACGCCTTCCTCCAATGTGTAGGAGCACTTTCGGGCAACACAACGCATTCCTTCCCAAAGAGTCGATGGTTTTGAGTATCATCTGCTGCCATTTCGGAAAGGTCACTCGCATTTGTCTCATGTTGCTATATCCAGATGAAGACATACCATTACTATGGAAAAATGGAACTTGAAGGTAGAAACCATCGTCACCATAGCTCAACGTTTGGAAGTAAAAGGTATTTCCAATCCCTTGAACCTTCCTTGTCGTCGGAATTTAAAGAGATCACGTTCAAATGAGTCGCTCTCCTCTCTAACTATAAACATTTTTTGAGACATAATTCAATGTTGTACTTATTCGGAGCTTTTCAACCGTCAGCGATGAATGATAGCTTGAAAGTGATTAAAGAGTACAAGCGCGTCTCTCTTATATACATATTCACATGAGTCATCAATCAATGATGACGTGTCAATCCATGATTCGTCGTCTATAGCAACACTGCGGCACCTGCTACAACTTTCCCTAGTGGACTGTTGAGTACATTGTAAATGCTGTTTCCAATATCATTCAGCATATTCAAAAACCCACCACCTCCACGCTGAACTAAGTTCCGCCTTTTCATATCACTGCTTCTTGGATTTGAAAATTTTCTAATGCTGTTTAGAGAATCAGTACTCAATAAAGGCTTGTATATTGGGAGGCATTTGTGTATTGCAAAAGCCAAATCACGGATGAAATCATCACTTGAGTTTTGAATTAATTTGCACTTAACTTTATTGTTTCGCATGCTGTTTAACTTTCGCAACGCCTTCTTAAACTGACTTGAAGGTCTAAAAGAACCATTCTTCCGAGAAAAAGATGCATTTCGTTTTGCAGTCATTTTTATTGTGTTAAAAGCAAAGCATTTATGAAAATATACATTTTTGCCTAGTTCCATGCAACAAAGTCAAACGGTAACAGATGGTAGGTCGTAGTCATCAACATCACTCAAAGTCTGAGTCGTTGCAGTTATAAGCTGCTCTATATTACACATTAAATCCTTTGATAGAGGACAGCATGAACAGCATGGTTTTGAAGCGAAGACTTTTAAAGATTAGCATAGTATGCTCTAAACTTGATTATGTCCCGTCATCTTGCACTGCCACATTGACGCTCATCGACGGGTCCGGTAAACATGTCCACCTTGAATTTACCACCATTTTCGTCATAGTGGCTAAATACGATTATATCATGCAAACAAGCCTTCAATTTCCGTGTTCTCATTTCACAATAGCACCGAGAACTCTGTGGAATAGCTTCCGTCAAACTCAGAGGCTTGAACACCTCATCGAGCCAAAATCGTAGTACTCGCGTAAGGGCATTGGTCAATGTCCTCATTAAGAGTTTCTGAAGTTCAATATCATCTTCACAATGATAGAATGTGACAATATCCTCCATCAGATCTATGAGATCAGCTTTGTAACCAATAACATCATTTGCAGAGTAGAAAATCTTGCTAGTAAACAGATTGTCTTTGTGAATAATTGAAACAGGAATGATCGTGGTAAATGGCATGTTTATTAATGTCTACAATCCTCAACAAGTATGGTTCTAATAGAAGTGTGATAACCTTATATACAAAAGCTGCACAATAGCAACCAATCACAGACACGCATGATGACTCATTATGAACGATATACAGTGACTGTTGAAATTATTTCTTCATCACAAAGGGGACAAAATGTAGTTTCCAAGGGTATATAGCATGTAGAACACATGACAAAATGAGAACATGGTAAGAAGAGAAGGGATTTTTCCCGTTCAAAACACCTAATGCAGTTCCGTTCACATAATAGTTTTAAACGTCTCTGTTTCTAATTTCTTTCTGAAGTCACTTTCATCGATAGAACATTTCGATAAATCAATTGAAGGTTTCACTTTTTTATCTCCGTTTCAGAAAGTTCTAATTTCATCCTCCTAATTTCACTGTCTTTATGATGTAGCATTGAGAAATCTTCTATCCAACTACGATCCAAATTAGCATTCATGGTATGCTCATCCAGATCCATTAGTCGTTCAACTAAATCGCCAGCTTTGATATTTTCATTTAGATTTGTAACAGTTTCTATGGCCTTTAGCGAATAACCAAGGTCTCTTGCAACAATCCATGAAATTGGGAAGCTAACCATGAAGCAACTTCCACGTATTTATAACTTAACCTAGTTATGAAAATAAATAAAATTGTCATCATAGTCACAATGGCCACAATTGTCGCATTTGAGCAAGCAGTCTCAAAACAAACAACTATCTATTCAAGTTCCGAAATAAATGTTCGCATCCCTGTTCTAATTCACTCACTTTAATTCAAAATCGGAACAGGCTGTTACAACCCCAGTACACAATTGATTGTACCGAACCTCGAAACATGAACTCAAATTCAAATCCCAATCGGAACGCGGTTCGAATTCAAATGTTCATATTTACATGTTTGGAACGCCATGTTCGCATCCTCGTTTTAATCCTCACTTTTTGCGTTCACATTATTAACTACTGCTATTGTTGACGTAGTTGCCTCTCCGACGAGAAACGAAGGGCAGGAACAATTGGGTTGCGCTTCCCTTTCTATAGTTAGATACCGAGCCTCGATCAAGAATAACGGAGAATTTCACTGTAAAAATTGGAGAACGCAAAGGATTATGTCTATCGGGAAAGCCAATATTGGTGCGGGCGCGTGCGCTTGCTGCCTCACACGCACACAACTCTCTTTCGCTCCGTCTGAACACACGACTAGCATGCGTGTCTAATCGTTAGAAGAAAACAGCTGTGATTCGTGCACACGCAGCAAAACTGTTCGCTCTGAGGTTGAGCGTCTGATTTTGAGACGGACAGCTACCACCAGAAGCTATCGAATCTTAATGAAATATAATGAATGATGACACTTTTCACTTTTATAAATGTTGGTAAATTATTATTTAGGATGCGCCGAAGGCCTCGCAGGTACGGAGAAGACGCCACTGGTTGTGATATAATTCAGTGACAAAAATCCACAAAGATTTTGAACTATAGGCCCGACTGTAATCACTAATCATTCTCAATTTGAAATTCGATTTTGCAGATAGTTCATAGATATGAAAGTTATATTGTTTTCTGATGAAAGCCGCATGATGCTCTGGGCATTGATTTTTACGTATATCTGCAACAGACGGACTTCGCCATGATGATGATTATCGTCTAAGTGAAGAATTGGAAGTAGGCTAACTTTTTCATTCAATCGTTGTTATTTTCATCATAGCTTTTTGGATTTCGAGTTCTTCTGCTTTGTGTGCATATTATGCTCTCATCCTCAAATGCAATCATTGCAATGTTGATTGTGGGAGTTCAGATGTGTATTGGCTTCAAAATGAGACCTTATTTGTTAATTTCTGTTGGATAATTAGAAAGTTACACTATATTGAAATTTAGTCACATTTTTTATGACGCACCCTGAAGATAATAGCATTAGCATATACTTATCAACATTTTTTTGATTTCTTTAATTATGCATATTCCTCAAAACTTACTCTGATCTTCCTCATGAATCTGCATACAAGGCTAAAATAGAGATTTAAAAACAGAAGCAAGTTTGTGCGCTGAGCCTGAGATCACATGCAACATATAAACCAACAGAGGCAATTTATCTCTAGCGCCTATAAATGCTTCAAATATCTTCCCTGTTTTATTTTCTCGAATAGCTTGCAATGTACCGGCTATTGCGGTCAGTTTTAATAGGCTACGATATAAAATTGTAGCTGCCTAGCTGCATGATTAAAAAGCAGATAGTCATCAGTAGCAGGCCTCTGTAATACAATAAATTTGACAAGAATGCTAAGACTGCAGAAAGAATATTTGCTGCATAAAGACATATTGACTATTTTGTCAATTTTTGCTCTCTGGCGCTGGTAACCCTGTTACCGTAGATATCGGTTGTGATCTCACGCACTTGAGCTCCTCGAAATGGAGAGGTTTAAATGTCCTTTCCATATTTCTAATTCATCAGCAAAAGATGATAGTGAACGTTATGTAGGCCAGCCGATAGTTTTCAGTAATGAAGTTCGTGGTCAACTGAATTTTGTCATTAAAAGCCGAATCATCCATCCTATGCTGGCACTATTATACAGAGTCGTTGGAGACAAAGTTCGATATTTCATTGAGCTGGAATAGTATCAGAACTTCTGGTCTAATGACTCATTCTCATTCCAGGTGCAACTCCTTCATCTATTCCATCCGTTAATAGACGTGCAACTATCAGTGAGTGATGGAATCTTTACATTTCATTCCCATCAAATTGTAGCGAATCCAATCTTCGTCTTTTTGTAGAAAATAAGGACTTTTTCCTCATGTTTGCCAACAACTACAAAATTCGATCGCCGCCTCCATTCAACAAGTTTGAATTGACAACATTAGAAATTGATGTAGAAAATGCAAAAATATTGGATCTCCGTCGGATGATAGCTGAGAAATATGACCGGCCTCTTGAAAACATCCACTTCCATCAAAGAAAGGGAAGGATCCGGAATAATAATGAAGAAATGTCGGAAGTAGTTTCTTTGCACGATGGATACAACAGTAGGAATTATTATCTTGCATCTTATATCTCAAGCGCAATAGAGCAATGGTCACATACGTTGAAACAGCGACGGGAGCCACCGACTTTGCTAAATGATGATGAATTTGTGAAGACGATTTTGGGAAAGAACTCAATACCCGCATTAATTGTTACTGAAAGCCGAACAATAACCCTTCCTGAATGTGGTAAGTTATCTTATATCATTCATCATTTGTCAGATTTGGCAGTAGTATAAAGACATAGTAGTATGTTACCACTCAAAGTAGACCCACCGAACAATGCAAGATCAGAATTTAACATAACTCACTCTTTGACTCAAAGCAGTTGGTTCGTTTACAATCATATTTTTGATAAATCACGTCGAATGTTTGTATCTTATACATCAATTTTCTATATTAGATACTTGTATATTAATATTTTATGTAGCAATTGTAGCTATTGAATGGATCGTCAACAGTATTTAGTCTCTGCAGGTGTATTGGTACATTTGCAATTCTAGGGTTTATTACAATATATTGATCATACGATGACAGTGCCCAGTCAACCTGCATGGAAACTGGCGTGTACGGCAGGCCTAAGTACACTTACCGTGCTTGAAAATCGACTACAGGCGTTTGTCAGTAGTGTAAAATGTCCGCTTAGCTGACAGGGGGAGTTCAGTGTCGATCTGTGGCATGGGAATTCCTGTAAAAATGCGAGAACCTCCAATAGAGCTTATTATTTTTTCTTGCATCTGTTGCACGAATTCATAGCGATGATAATACCGTAGCTATGCAAGATATAATGATAATATCAGTCTTCATTTCTGAAGAAACTCATGCATGGAATGATTGTACTTATACATAATTTTTATCTTTACTGACGCGCTGCTGCAACAGAGGCAGTTTGAAGTAAATAGAGTAATAGAAAATAAGATAATGCATGCCTTGCGTTTTTAAGAAATTCTGTCTGCTAAATGACATTAGATATCTTATCTTGATTAGGCAGGACAGTTCTCGTTAAAAGGCATCCTCCCTCCCTGCATTGATGACCGTAGAAGGAGAGTTTCCTTTTCCGAATGTGTCGAAGTAACATAGGGGTCTGTCCTGCGAGAACTGTCCTGCAAGGCAACATGGAGGGCAGCCGGCGCAGAGGAAGGCCCAGGACGCAGTATGTCAACAACATCATGCAATGGACGGGACTCAACATGTACGAATTGAACGGTGGAACGCGTGAGCGGTTTTTTTCTTGTGAGCTTTCAAGTGTGTTTCATACTTGTGAGCGGCATGTGCATTGGTTCGCACGGTGAGACGCTGGACAGTTTGCCTCGCTCTAGCTAGCGATCACGTATAGAACGGTGTGGATAAAGTCCCACACCAGAGGTTTGTCTGTATCTCTCACCCAGTATGCCTGTTTCTCAGCAGCGTGGTGTCATGATGTAGGCCTACATGTAAGATAAAATGAAAATTTGACTGTTGAAATTTCTGTATTTGATCATCGCACAAATGTAGTGTTAACTTGTCCGTTCAGCGGACAGGAGAGCCTATGAAAATTTGCACGTGTCGATCCGTGGCGGACACGCAACGGAGCGCTCACGAGACACCGGGGTTTTGAATCCGCGGCGGAAACGCTACGGAACGTCCACGGATACGAACTTGTAAATTTTTCGATCTGCACTGGCGCCTCCGTTTACAGGACAGCGGCCATTTTAGGGCACTTCCTGAGCACGGATCGACTTGGTACCAGTGCCATTGGATTCAGTGTACTCTACTGCTCCTTGTGGGACCTCGTTTCCAAACTTTTGTCCACTTGTTTCGTCTTGGTTACAGGACAGCGGCCATTTTAGGGCACTTCCTGGGCACCGATTGACTTGGGACCACTGCCGTTCGACGCAGCGTGCTCGATTACCTCATTTGTTAAGTTTCTTCCACTAGTTGGAAAACGATAGACAAATCTTTCGTGTTCCGTAGCGTGTCCGCCACGGATGCACACTAAGAAAATTTTTGACTGACCACCCCTCTGAAAAATGTTTCTGAGTTCGAAAATCATGGTATTGGAAAATCGACTTTTTGATGGGAATAAAGCTGAGTAAATTTAACCCACCAAAGCGATTCTTCATTAATGACACGTACTCATTACTAATTCCGAAGACGGCTCTCCAGGATACTTTTTCAGTGAAGTCTTTTGCTCATGAGTCATTTCAGCTGTCCGCCAACGCGCCGAAACTCTGCCATGACAAGTACGGGAATGGTGAAGATCTTTTCCGCGTTTTCGATTACACTTCCGAACGGGTGTTTGTGAAGTTGGCGGACAGTGTACGCATCTTCGACTCTCAATGGAAGCCGGTGTCTCGACGACTTGGTGCATGGCCATTACATATGTTTCATACTTGTGAGCGGCATGTGCATTGGGTCGCATGGTGAGACGCTGGACAGTTTGCCTCGCTCTAGCTAGCGATCACGCAGTGCTCTACACGGCAGAAAGTCCCACACCAGAGGTTTGTCTGTATCTCTCACCCAGTATGCCTGTTTCACGGCAGCGTGGTGTCATGGATAGTGTTTGCATGAAAATGGCCGCCAAGTGGTCTACGCTATCGCACCGCAGCTGAAATGTATGCTTGACAATCTCAATGTCGCGCCGAAAGAGTGGGACGAGACGGAAACTCTGCTGGGGCATGAGAGATGCGGCTTTTTCGAAGGCGTTGGCAAAACCACGGCGGATGACCCACTCAGCAGCGAGAAGTAGTGGGTAGTGCCAAAGATGTATTCATCCAGAAGGTCGTGTCAACAGTGCGCCAGCTTCGCCACTTCAGCGCTCTCTCACCGCAGGTAAGGCGGAAGGTGATGCTGGATTGTAAAATCCCTGAGTTTGAAAACCTTTGAAAACGAGTATTTTCTTTGAATTGATTTAAATACACTGTCACGTTTGAAGACGGTTTCTAAAATCAAGATGCATAATAGAGTGTATACAATCTTTACACAAACTTCGAATACAACAAAACTTACCAAATGATTCATGGCTGAAAGAAATATCAGCATCAGTATTTCAACTTGTAGCAGTGTTTCATGAATCATGACAACGTTAAAAAAAAGATTTGAAAGTCACATCACAAAATCACAGATCATGAATCCCAGTCAGGAAAGATCTACATCACATAGATAAATGAAAGTTTGCAACGTAACCGACGACTGAAAACAGGATATCGAACTCAAGCGTACTGACAACAGACCATAGATATCACAAAACACTCAAACACAGACATCGAAAACAACCCAGCATCAAAGACAACTCTAAGCAATAGAGAAGAAGCTTAACACCGGCCCCACAAATATGAACTAAACGACTTTTTCACATTTGTACCAGAGGTAGAGGTAGCAGACTATAAATCAAGTAGCAGGTATCATCAACAGATTTCAACAGAAAGGAGCGACTACAAATGCAGATAAATATCATGCTATAACGCTTTTCATGTACTCTACGTTGAATAGTGTAGAAGGGACCAAAAAACATCTATACCAACATCGGAGAGCGGAGGACTGACTCATCCTATACAATGCTTTGGCAAATCAGACATTTGTTGACGAATAAAGCGACCTTTTCCTCTACGACAATGTATGCACTAGCGCATGAAGTGTTTTATCAATTGATTGGCTCCAATTATCCAACATCGTTGGCGACTTTCGAATAACACTGTCTTACGATCCATGCCTCTCAAATCTTTGAATGAGAGATGCGACCGCCTACACGAATTTTACTTTTATCATTAATTATTGGATTTCAATTGTACAAACCATTTCGACTTTCAAGATTGCCTTTTGAAATGGTGTCGATTTCATGAGAAAAATTTTCTCTTTTGAATGTATATTAGAATCGCAATTTCTATGAGCCATAATGTCTTGACCAACTTAGACCTTTCAATGACTTTATGACCTTTCATAAACCATTTGACATTGCACCGTCTATATCCCATCCAATCTTGTGACGAGTGGCATATGGCTCATTAGCGTCACCTGCGACGATTTCCAGTGGCTAAATAACTTCCAGTGCATTCATTCCAATTATGAATCCGACATCAGCGTTAAGACACTGATAAAGAACGTGCTCCAAATGAAGGCAATACTGTACATCTTTCTTCGCAGGGATGTCATCTCTACCTATCGGTAGCTCTTTAGAGTAAAGATAAAGGAGAGAGTTCATGATTCATTATTTCGATGTCATTTATTACTAGGATACTTGTACGACTTCGCTTGCGCCCCATAGCTGTTAGCAGTATACTAATGCGCGTACAACTCGTTCGAAGCTGTCGTAGAAGACTATCAGAAGCGAAGCAATCCAAATTGAAATTATCCAACCGGCATAAGTAATAACACTTGCTAGTATTACGTGCTCGAACTTTCACCGTAACTATGGCCAACGCAGTAGATTCAGAACTGCCGGCTCCCAGTATGATTGATTGATTTCATCCGCTATTTCAACAGTTGTACCATGGAGCAGAGAGATGTGTACGATTAAATGGGAAAGTTTCTGCCTTCTTCCCAACAAACAGCGGAGTGCGACAAGGCTATGTATCAGTCCCAGACCTTTTCAATACGCTAATTGATATCCTCATGACAACAGTCACACCACAAATCGAAGGTATCGCTTTAGATAACCAAGTGCTCAAAGACCTCGAGTATGCCGACGACGCAACCTTCCTGTCCAGTAGTCTAGCCTACAAGCTCTTCACATGTTTCAAAGCCAAGCAGAGCAAGTTGCACTTGAAGTCAGCTGGCCAAAGACCAAGATAATGAGATTTGCCAATACCGAGTCCTCACACAGCGTTATCCTTGATGATCACAATATTGCTATAGTGGATCAGTTTGTCTACCTGGGCTCCCTGCTAACTAATGCTGGAGATATGGCCCCTGAAGTGAACCGCAAACGACATTTGGTTTCCTCAGTCATGAAGTCCCTATAGAAAGTTCTCTGGCCCCATGCCAACATCAGTTTGACCACCAAATTGCGAATCTACCAATCAGTGGTGCTATCAATGCTTTTATATGGTGCAGAAACGTGGCCTCTCAACAAGTCTCAAACGAAAAGATTAAGTGGTAACAACTCTAGAGCCCTCCGCACTGTTTGCAGTATCCGATGGCCTAGCCGCATATCAAATGATAACCTGCAACAACAAACAGGGCTCCCGCTACTCGAACGGACACTAGCTCAAAGCCGTCTTCGCTGGTTCGGTCATCTCATGCGAAGTAACCAACAGCTTCCAGCAAGAGAAGCCTGGGACTTCAACCCGTCAGCCGCGGGATGGCGCAGACCGAGAGAAGCTCCTCGGCAACGGTATCGGGACGTCCTCTACATCTCACTCCCGATGAAGCTGTGGACAGAATAACAGACCGAGCGAGCTGAAGTAGGGTGTCTTCTTTCACACCTATCGCCGAACAGCCTACTCTGACAATCTTTTGATCGATGATCAGAGCATCCAAAGCAAAGTCCGTTTTTCATAGTGAATGTGTGTTTACCATTATCGGAAATCTAAGTGAAGACGAGGCGATTATTCAGGACATGGCTTCCCTCACCACAATAACTGCAAACTATCGGGTTTTGACTATGATGGCATTTACCATTGATTGAATTAAAGTTATCATCTCCTATCGAAGTCATCAAGGATTTCGTAAATTTCAATCAGCACTTATCTTCAGTTCTTTTACCCGATGATTTAGAATGATTATCTGTAATATCTCCAAAAATGGGGAGATTCATCAAGTTGGATTGTTTTGCGACAAACTCAACCATATTATTGAAAACGATTTTGTCACATGAACTGAGAACAGCATATACATGCGCTCGCCAAGCCTCTCGCATCTTAAACGGTAATTTCATCGCTATTGATTGTATTTCCTTCGGAGTGTGTCGGAAATGGTCAACACTTTCAGCATAGTTCGCACATCCAATCAAAACAACTGAGACCTCCTCAAGAGCTATCGCATCAGCATAATCAATCTAGGGCCAACTTTCGATTTTCTCTAAAAAAGAATTTGCAATGCTGAAATCGTTACCGTATTTGTCGTTTAATAATTTCATGGGTCCAGCATAGCCTCTTTTCGACTCCATTTGAAGACAACTGCGAACTAGTTCCTTCGGCAACCCATTCGTGAACTGTTCCAAATAATACAAGCGATCAACATCACTATCTGTCATAATTTCTATTAAACGATTGAATGATTGAAGGAAAGGCGTAAGTCTTGTCAGATCTGTACCATCAAAAATGTCTGGTTCCCGACGTAGAGGCATACCACGTTCCTGACTGATTGACAACATTTGAGAGCATGATTGTCAGCCTCCGTCAACTTGGTACAGACGCGCTCGGCACCACAGCCGCTGCCGCCGGACCCTATCTACACAAACGGTAGAATCCTCCTAGAGGCAAATGTTGCAACGAGACAAGATGCGGAAGCGAGGAAATTTTTGAGGAGAACAAGATGGAGATGAAGAATTTGGTCCTGTGCATCTTTGATAAACTGTCTGTCCAGACAGGCATCATCTGCTCACGGAATCATGAATATTTTCCCATCTCCAGCATTGAAGATGCGGTCCAATTGAGTTTCATGTGCCGGGGAACATACAGACCGTTTCAAAAGTAATCGCACAAAAAATCTAGGCTATTTTCAAATGAAATTTTCGTTTCCTTCTTGACACAATGATGGTGAATCATCCTTTGTTGGTCAGAGTTATGAGTTACATCTCTGAAGTAAAGTCATCTCAGAAGGAGTCAGTTTCCCTTCGTTTTGGGAACCGTCTTCAGCGTCTCCGCGAAATTTACAGTGCTCCTCTTCGTGGTCACAGTCATCATGGTAGTGTGTCTTCGCATAATAATTCATCGAGTGTGGTTAACTTGAGTGCCACAAAGTTTCGTGAGGAGGAAGTGAGAGTCCTTGAAAGGGGGCTTAAACTTTGCATTGACTCCAAAGAAGGTGCCCGTGTCTGACTTCATAGCTTCGATCGAATCTGCAACAAGCATTTGCTCTGATGAGGAGAAGGGATTTGTTCGACGAAAAGTTTCGAGATTGGTGAAGAATGCTAAGCCTCCACGTCCTAATTTGTCAGCTGAGGAGACGTCTGCTCTTTCTAATTTAAGAAAAATGGATGACATCATAATACTTCAGGCTGATAAAGGTAACGCCACTGTGGTATTGGACAAGACGGACTATCATGCGAAACTTGATGGCCTAATTTCCTCCGGTCCTTATTTTCGTTGTTCTACGGATCCGAGTGGCAAGTTTCGTAGAGCTTTATACAAGTGTCTGTCGGATGCAGTGAATAGTGGAAGAATTAGCAGGAACGAAATGCTGAGACTGTGCCCCACTCACTTTCAGACTCCGCACCATAAAGTTGGTGTGCCTCTCCGTCCTCTTGTCAGCATGTCTGGGAGTTTATTTTCCCCTATATCCCGACTAATGGGTGACATTATGAAGCCTTATATGTCTCTACATCGGTCCTTTGTGCAAGATTCGACGGATGCCGTTCGACGACTGAGGTCTTTACATCCTGAAGAAGGAATTTTGGTTTCACTTGACGTCGAATCACTATTCACGAATGTGCCTGTCCCAGAAACTATTGAGGTGTTTCGCACGTTGCTTTATGAGGATGCGAACCTTGCTGCTCGAACCAATCTATCTGTGGATGAGATTGTTGAACTCTCAAGATTGGTCCTGACATCCTGCTATTTTCAAGGTCATTATGACTTATTTATTCAGACTGCAGGTGTTGCAATGGGTACCACTTTAGGACCTGTGGCAGCAAACTTGTTTATGGCTCATTTCGAAAAAGTGGCTCAGATAGAAGCTCCTGTTCAAGGCTATCAAGTTCCTGTTTTTTGGCTGAGATATGTCGACGACATATTGATTTATTGGACTGAAGCTGAGGCGAGACTTGATGACTTTGTGAAGTTCCTGAATGAAGTAAGACCAAGCATCAATTTTACGGTAGAGCGTGAACAAGCTGGAAAAATTGCATTCTTGGACATCCTCGTTGAGCGCTGCCAAACGGGATTTAATTTCTCAGTGTACCGAAAGCCGACACACACAGGCCGTTACATTAACCGCGAGTCTTCCCATCCAGCCAGTGTTTTCAAGGGATTGGTGAGGTGTTTGTCCAGTAGAGCCGCGAATATCTGTTCATCCGATCGAGTTCAGAACGAGAAGCTGGTAATGAGAAGTCTGGAGGAAAATCGTTTTAGTAACTCTGAGATGCAGCGTTGGTGGCGGACTGGTGGATCGGCCATCACAGCACCTGGTTCCAGAAAGGATCTTACGTTTCATGGCTCCATTCCTTATTTACCTGGTGTGTCCGAGAAAGTTCGCCTTGTCCTCAAGGAAGTGGGGATTAATGTCGGAATGAAGCCATCGACAACGCTGGAGAATCTACTGGTGCGGAAGAGACCGACTCCGGCAAAGCAGTTTGGGGTAGTCTACCGAATACCTTGCTCTGAGGAAGATTGCAACTGGAGTTACGTGGGTGAGACAGGCAGGACAACAGACGAAAGGAAGAAGGAGCACAAGAGGGCTGTCCGATCTCTGGACGTGGATCGCTCAGAGGTTGCCCGTCACACGTTCGAAAGTGACCACGCAGTTGACATTGACGCGATGGAGATTTTGGAGCGGGAGCCAAAATGGAAGAAGCGTGTGGTCAAGGAAGCACTGTGGACGAAGAAATGTGGATCCTTCAACCGTGTCAAGCATAGCGTTAGTAACCAGTGGAACTTTTTTGACTTTCTCTTGACTTTGTCTTTTCTTGAGGTTACTTGTTTCTTGGTTATCAGTATTATGTCTTTTTCTATCTTCTAACTTTTAGAAAGTTTTTCCGTGTTAGTTCAGTACACATAGAATCTAGCTATCTGTGCGATATCAGTGAACAATATTCAATTTGTGAACGTTGAATTGCTTGTAATTCTCAGTTGCCTGAAGATAGTCTCCGGTGGTGGCTGAAAGGCCTCGCTGTTGCAATAAACGAAGAAAGTCAACATCTCTCGCTTTTGGGCTTTCCTCAAAATTAGTATAATGAAATTTTCGTGTTGAAGTCCTGGATCAATTTTGATAAACGATATACCATATGAAACCTTATGTTTCATAGATTGTTTTGACATCTATTTCGTTTTCATGCGTGGTCAGCTGTGGTCAGTAGGCCTTATGAAAAATAATTGAGCGTTTTCTTTGATGCAGAGTTTCAACATGAAGACGACAGAATTTTTTTATGAAAGTTGGCAGACAGCATCAACTATCAGTCAGCTTCATCATGATACAGGGTTTTTAGGATTGGCTATATGTACAAAAAGATACAATGCTAATAAGTTTTACCAAAAAAATGTTGCTAAAAAATCTCTCAAGATTTTCTCATTGATAAAGATGTGCAATTTCAATAGCTTTTGTACCATGTGAAAGGTTATGTCAAGCACTTAAATTTGGCAACGCGGTTAGCTTATGTCTGGTCAACTGTGGCCAGCAGACTTAAAAGTATGAATGTTTGGTCAATGCGTTCACCGACACCTACAGACGAAACTATACAATACAGAAAATTGAGATTATCACCATTGAATTAGGCTTTCAGATGATATATTGTTTTTCGAATTCGGACATCAATTTGTGCAATTTCATTCAATTTACACTTCTACCTAATTTTACGCCACTTTCGCGTTAACTTTTGCAGTTCAACAACGGTCAACTGCACACAACATAACAACTTCTGTTGTATTAACGCTGGTGCTTTCGAGTTTGAGCTTAAGATAATGCTGGTGTTATCAGCTCCAAGAATATGTAAGTTTTATCAAAATCGGCCCATCCGTTCACTGACAAACTTCAAATTTGTATTATTCCCATAGTACCAAAAAAATTATTACAACACAATTCTATTGCACCATCACAATGTGGAATTAGCTCTTGTGCGCTTCCCTTCTCGGTGCATGCTGCTGTGCCTCTGAAGTCAATAGATGAGAGGGTTGGATTTTGCTGAGATTCCGATGAAATCCTTGAAAACCGTAAAATCAATTTTTCTCGGCAAGTACTTATCCTCCCGTGAAATCGGACGGCAAACCGTGATCAGTGAAGCAATTCCATTCTCTTGGTATGTCTATTGCAGTGATTCTATGCAAAAATTAGAATTTGAAATTTTAATGCCAGTAGGTGGTTCCGCGAACTTCACAGCGGACCCACTTTTATCTTCAAACTTGATTTTCTCAAAAATGACTGTGAATTTGTAAAATCTGAGCTGAGATTCGTAATCAGGAGACTGAAATTGACAACATAGCAGCTGTTTTGATTAGAATTAAGCTATAACAAAAATGGTTCCGCTAACTTCACACACGTGCAAACAATAGCATTTCCTTCAAGCCGTAGGAATGCTAACACTTGCGTTGCGCCGATTAATGGAGCAGCTCATCAATGATGAAAAGGAGAATGAGTGACACATGGGCCAACATGATATTGATATCTGAAATAACATCGTGAAAGTAACAACGCAGACAATCACTAATTACTTCATTTAATTAGGCAAACCACACCACTATGTTTCCTGAACCAAGTGTCTCAGCTTACCAAGTGAATAAGTTTATTGATCGATTATCAGCGTGCGATTAAATTTGACGAGAATATACAAAAAGATATAAGAATATTTTGTGCTGTGCAACGATTTGTGAAACGGTCTGTAGAGGAATATTTGGACAGTAATGACATATATTTCTGTATAAAATTTTAAGTCACCAAACCGGACGGAACGGTCTCCAAGACAGGGGAGAAGACTGCTGTGAACACTTTGGCCATTTCCACTTTCTAACAGGATGCTATGTTGTCGCTGGGCGAAGTGCAGGTGAAGGTGGTCAACAGTGCTATCCTTACGTCGGCTACTTCCCCACCATTATGCAGATGCACCCGGCAGCCCATGAAACCCTCATGCGCTCCTTGGGTTGGCAGCGCGATGAGGCGGGCAAGTTTGATGACGATGCAAATATGGGCTTCATGGAAATTTTTTTCGTATGTGTTGAGTATGCGATAAGGATCACAGAATGGGTTTGTAAAAAGCAACGACGACCGACTTGTCGGACATAAACATAACCAGTAGAAACGAGGTTTTTTGGGCCATGGAAATTGTGATGATAGCTCGTTGGACTAGGAAGAGTGCTTCGCGTGGATGTGTGTAATCGTTGAAGGAATGTACTTGTTGACTGAAAATTATTATTACCATCATTTGATAAAACTGGCCAGGAAGGTTCAGTGTACTTCGTAGACTAATTCAGCAGCAGAAGAGTCTGGATCCTCCCTCCAAGCAGATCGAATTCCAAGACGAACAAAGGGAAGTTCGTCCATCCAGTTTGGGCTTACTGTACAAGCTCTTATGGCAGCTTTCAATTGCCTGTGAAACCTTTCAATCATATCATTGGTTTGCGGATGATAAGCAGTTGTCTGGTTAGCAGATATTCCATGTAAACGATTCAATTCTGCATAATCTCTAATGCATAAACTCCAAGCGATTTCCCGTGTGATAATGAAAGGCCATCAATAATCAGCCGAGAACGATGAATGATCATTCAGGTCAATAATACGTGTTATCCTTGTGAGTTAATGGCTAAATTGTTCTAAATAAAGAAACCAGCACCGAGAATTGTTTACGTGACCTTGGCTACATAAAACTCGTCAATAAATCTGTGTTTATCGTCAAAAGTTGAAAGCAATACTTTCTTGCCCCAAGTTGGGATTACTGCACCATTAGCAGCGACCAATGGTTGAGTTGATGAACGCGCCATTTTGTCAGCAGCGGTCACAGGAATCGCGCATATGTCTGCGCCGATATCAACAAGGTAGGATTTTCTTGATTTTAGATCACAGAAAGAAATTCATATTTCTCGAGGCAGTGTTTGTAGACTTGAGATGTGCAAATACACAACCTGGCTCGCATTTGCGTGCTGTTTCCAAATTTGCGGTGAAAATGGCAAACGTTTTTGTCACTTTCGTTATTCTTTCGGTTTTGGAAGACCGTCTTTGGATTCGGGACACATTGAAATGTTGATCATTACAGAATTGCTTCATTTCGATCCGCAGATCTTCAATGTCATTGATGTTGTGTGCAGCTTAAGTAATTCTAAGCTGAATTAATTAAGCTGAAGGAAGATGTTCCAGGAGGAAAGCTCTGCGTAAAGTATCAGCGTCATTAATTCGCAAAAGCGAGATTGACTTCCTGTCACCTAGACCTGAAATCGCCAGTGATTTGGCGTATGTATCTCTCAACTGGTGGAGAGATTAATAGAGATTCGGTTACTGAAACTGTGTTGTTTTCCAGAGTTCCCACTACGTAATTAAATTTTGTATCGTCGGTGGTGATGTTTCAGATGGGCTCATGTGTGATTGAGATTCGACGCATGTACACCACTTAGACCTGTGCACAGTTCTTGATCTAATGGCCTAAATTCTGGTAATTGCAATGAAACTGCTTTTATTTCACTGGCTTGTTGTGTTCTCGATGTTTGAGAAGCGCTTGTAAAGTTTTCTATTGGTGCTAGTAGGTCTTCAAAGTTTCCTGAATCTAGTGACATTTTGCGTATTCGAATTCGTGCTCACCAGTGTAGGAGTCTTCCTTGTGTCTTCAGAATTTTATTCATGACAATCATTAGATCAATACAAATTTGAATGTCTGTTAATAGACATCAATGTTGTGATAAGCAAATAGCAGTAGCAATGATATTTGATGTGCATAGAACACTATCGCTACACTGGAGGTGCGCCGATCATAGATGAATCCGTCGGTCATCAACGAGCATACACGGGGCCTGATGAAGCTGGACGGCCACTACCCACTGAAACAAACAAAGATCACTAACTTCTCAATTCCCAAAGGCCAGTACAGCTTCGTCCAGGACCGGCTCTACAAGTGCGGTGTTGTTTTACGCTGTTTTTGACTCCTAGCTCGATATAACCCAAACATGTGACATCCAAACGGAGTATGCGCGCTGAGAAGGAATCTATGAGCTGGCTAACGGATACATGGCTAGAGCAGCTGACCCAACAGCACAGAGATGTGGAGTGCAAACGAAATTTTCGTGGTGTGTTTCCAAGAGACTTCCTTGCTCTCGAGACAGTGCAACGGTTGCCAGTGTTGCGCCTTTTCAACACCCAGAGCCACAATTTAGGCGGCCAGCATTGGAAGTCTATCTACATCAGCGCGGAGTGCATTGGTGAAGTCTTAGACTCTCTGGCAATGACGTATTTTTACGTTTGTGTATCATAAGGGTTCAACAGATTGCTCTGTTTGAGAAAGACAAGAAGTTATTCCAGAATTTCCCACAACTGTTCATGGGGTGGCAGGCCGGTGATGATGCATTTGCCGCTTTGGAAAACGGTCACATGAAAAGGAAGAGATTTCTGTATTTGTATGGTCGGGAAGAGTTCACTTTCGTAGAAGACCTGGCCGGACGAGTGGAGAAGGTTGGACTTTCTAATAGTTGATAAAAGTTGGGCGCAGGTCACCACATTCTTGCTCATCACACTCGCTGTCTGACGAGGCCTCACGGGGTCAACACGTACCTGGTGCTTCATTAGCTGCCTACTAGCGCAGAGATTATGGAGAGCACGTCGGAAAGAGAAACCCGTCCCATTACTTTCACTTTTGCGGCAGCGAAACACTTGTATACGAGTATTCCGCTTCTTCGTCCCTCTTGCCACGGGCGGTGCCACTATCAACATTTTCAGAGCGGCCTTCGAGATATTGGTGGAGGGCGGTGAGATCCGCTTGGTGAACCTAGATCCGCTTCGTACATGGCATTGACAATCCGACTGCCAGTCACGCTCATACTGACGACGGCGCAGAAATGAACGCACTTGGGCGTCTACAACGCTAATATACCGGAGTCAACTAGCGTGTTAGAATTGGAACAAGAGCCGCGAACCACCAATCACTGTTGGAAGTGTTGGAGCGCCGTTGTTACATTACCTAACTGACGCCGTGATAAAGCCAAATGTAGGCCCAAAGTCAAATCGCAGTAATTTATTTTAACTGGTGTGACAGAATTGCAGTGACGTTTTGCCTATCCGTTAGCCACCAACGGTGTTGACGTTAATAGGCCATTCCCGAGTAGCAGAAGCGCAGATTTGCTTTGCGTTTTATGCACCGGCCTCGAAAATGGATGAGGACGAGGATGGTGGAGTCAGCAATAGTGATGGGCCGGTGCGTGTGTTTAGCAGTCGGATTGTGATATGGTTGATACGTTGAGGGGTCACAGGCAAATAGCTGATGGGTGAAACCGGCGCTCCACAATACCGAAGTCGTGTACTGATTGATGGAAAAAAAGGTTGCAGTAGTTGTTCTTTGGTGACGCCGAAGGACACTGGGTCAATGATGTTAGTTGTTACCAAGAGCTCCACCTACCGCTGATCCAGTCTTGTGGCAATTGAAGCGCTGGTGTGCTCGCCTTCAGCAAAGTGCTCATTCGGCAGCGCCTCAAAACCCAGCATAGCACGCAGATTCTGGGTAAGGCGTCCAGAGGGATGGTAAATAGCGTGAAATGGTTAGTTAACTCCATTTTCAACTTTGCCGCGGCTGCCGCTGATTTGAGCCACACGTTGCTCCTGTTCTCCATCTCCTTCAAACACTCGCCCACTGTGGTAAATTGGTGCGTTTTGAATACAATCTCTTTCTCATGCTCCACCGGGACTGTGGTGGCTGTGGCCTCCACCAGTTCTGTCAAGTAAATAACCGCACACCATTCCCAGGGGATGGCGTGTTCCTTCTTTTTAGCCCTTTCTATAGTCTTTATACTCCTTATTCCTTCCGGCACCGAATAATGTTTCCGGCTGAACAGCGGTCATGACCAGCGTTGTTTCTTCGTCATCATTCACAATTACAAATTTGAGCTTGGAAACTTTTGCAAGATCACGCGTCTATCACACTTAAACAGATTGCGGTCAAATACCACACATGCAAAGTCCTCCAAGTCAATTTCTCGTCCGTCTTCAGCGGTCGCATCAACCAGGGTAGACGATCCCGCAGCACATGCACATGGTACAGATAGCCAAGAAGTTTCGCTGATTTGACAGAAAGGCGTATGACCAGGCTATCCAACTCGATGGTACGCTGCACAGTATCTTCTTTATATTTCGTGATCACCTTCCACTGGAATGCCGGTCCATCTGGTACTGTCTCCATCACCAAGTCGTTGAAGGAGCGCAGACCACGCTCCATTTTCTCAGCAGTATTCTTCATCGGGGTGTAGGGGAACCGTTGGCAGTCGAAGTTCCATTTCTGGTAGTTCAACACTTTCTACTTCCCAGGGTAAATGTCATCGACCAATTTCTGCTGTTTCTCAACTTAGGCGATAGTGATTCCCACCTCTTCATTTTGGTCGCTAATGTCACTGTCGTAGAAGATGGATTCCACACCGACTTCCCAGCCGGCGCCGCCATCAGAGCTCACTTGGATGGGGTCAGTAAACACAGTTGTGTACTGCGAGGGACTGTTACTTGGGTACTTCTCCGCAGAAGCACCTACTTGGTAGGTACAATTTGAATGAGTCGGGTATCAGTGGCAATGCTATCATTATTATTTGGCCAATTGTACATTATTCCATAGCACCGACTGGTTCATCCGCCGGAAATGCAATCGGATGTTGGTCACTGCAGCGTGGAATGGGATCAGTTTGCCCGCACCATCACGTGGATATTATGCACTTCCGCGGTGATCATCTTGATGTACATGGGATTTTTGAAGGGCCGCTCCACCAAGTTGGGGCATACTTTTGTATTGTGTGGCAGCACAGCCAGTAGGGGCGCTCGTGTATCACCTATCCGAACATGCTCATTAAGGTTGGAGTAGAGATAGAGGGATTTGATCCGGCGCGATAATGACATGCCGCCGGAAGATGTGACTGCGACTTTCCCATTGAAAGTGGTTTGATCAAAGGCCAAGATATCACGTAGATCATTACTCAAGGTGACTGTTAGGTTGGGTGAGATGACAGACAGGCTGACACGGTCTTCTGCCACCGGCGTGAAGCGCAATGTTGACCGCCGCACAGCCACGTCAAATACTTGCTTATACTAAAAATGCAGCACCGCCTCAAATTTGATTACTTTAACTGTCCGCTGCTCCAGTCCGTCCGTGCCAACGCGTGGTTGAAGTGGATACACTTGAACAGACCATTCGCTGGCAAATGATAAATAGTGTATTTGCCGGTTTTGCCAGTAACTGGTGCGTAGGCACTCCCAGGCGTACCGCCATAATGTAGCCCTGCTTGCTCCTGCCATCTTCAGCCGACATGGTAAACTTTTCAGCATTGGAAGGATAATTGTCGTGCGGGGTGAGCACGTCATGCAGATTCAGCATGGCGTCGAGATGCACGAGGATGCTTGAGGAGCACGAAGCGCTGATCCGTGAACCGGTACTTGATGCGGCGTGTCTCCTTATTGACAAACTCTATCACCACTATCCCCCGTATGATGGTGTTTAACTTGGCAATGAGTTTCTGATAAAAATCGACAACTTCTTTGTGCTCAACGATCTGCTTCAAATTCAGTTTTGTCCAAGTTTGATTTGGTCTTTCAAGTAGAACTTCCGAAGGAGGCTGTAACTCCTTCATACGGTGAGGGCATAGATGCAGCTTTGGTAGATTATATTCGCCACCGCCACCTCTCACTCGCCAGATGACTGATAAGGCAGCTTCATTGGTGTGGTGCAGGAACGTATAATTCTTTGGATAGGTTTCCGGCGCTGCATTGCTGGACGGTACGTGATAGAAACTCAATTTCACATGACACAAAATTGACTCCCGGAAACTTTGCTTAAATCAAAAAACAAAATGTGAAATGAAAACAGCCTTTTACTCATACACCAGTTGAACCAAAGCCCATGCTGCCACGCTTCGCATGGCCCATTACTGCATCATCAACTTCCTCAGTGTCATACTCATCTGACAAAGTTACGAACTCCGTCTTTGCTACAATTTCACGCTTTCAGTGCTCACAAATCAGCTGAACAATTCGATCGCTAACGTTCAGAATGTACGCCTCCTTGCCACAGTTAACTAACAAGACGCCCAGTTTGACACTGTAGTCACGGTCAATCACACCGGCGCCAACCATTAGCTTGTGAATCAGATATGAACCGGAGCGAGGTGCGATACGTTCATCACAGCCGGGCGGCAACATAGTTGAGATGTCCAACGAGACGAGACCATCATCACCAGGCTCAATTGTCTTCTCGTCCGCCGCATACAAGTCCAACCCGGCGGCTAGATAACTGCCGTGCCTTGTTAGTTTTGCGCGTGGTGACACGAGTTGGATATAGAGTCATGGTGGCGCTTTCTACTCTTCATCTTCACCTCTTCCACCAGCACCGAGTATTGCGGTAAGTGGACAACTGCGTCTGATGGCATAATTGTCATGACTATAAATGAGAAAAAGGAATATTTGACCCGCATTTATATACAGCGGAAGATACCGCTGTAGTTAGGGAAGCGTGTTGCCAGGCAATACGGCTCCACAAGCCCATCAGTAAAATTCATCATTGATTTCTTCAATCACCTCGAAATCAGAGCATTCCTCCTCCATCTCACCGACTCTAAGCGCTGTCATTTGGTTGCTGCGACATCATCTTCGTCTGCATCCAAATCCACTTAATGATCACTCCAACGGCGCGGGAAACGCCAAGCCTCCTGCTCTACTTGCAACTTAACAGCACTACTTGCTATGGAGTGTGTTGGGGCGCACGGATTACTAGGGTCAGCACCAGTAACAACAGGGAAAGCGGATGCAGTACGATTGGCTGGGCTTGATGTCCAGCTACCACCCGATCTTAGCCATACTATTGATTCTTGTTCACTACTGCTGCTACCACTGCTATCATCAGCACTCACCCTGGCCTGTAGCTGGCTTGCATCAACAACAGGAATGTCATTGTCTGGCGTAGTAATATCTGCTGAAATGCAGAGTAGCCCAACGGCGTTGGGAGTGGACGAACAAGAGCTCTGGAAATGCGGAGTAAGTGGTCACCTCGCTCCAGCACAGCCGTCAGCCGTTGCACCAACTGTGCCCTACTAAACCATGTTGGTTGCTGCACAGGTTCAGCTACTGCCTCTTGATTGGGGTCATGAGACTGTCATGAAGGTAAGAGGAAAAGTAAATGTACTGGAAGACGTTTGGCAGCGGGATTCTCGTTCGCCCAAACCATAGAGTAGGTATATCAAGTAGAGTAGTAGCTCAGCATTTATTAAATCCCCAATATGTATACAGTTTCGATTTCATCAAATGAACATGAGTCGAGACCCAGTACCACCTGTAAGATATGCAAATTTCTACACTTTTTGAGAAATAAACACGAATGTGACGGACACAGCCGACTCAAAACAGTATCTGTATACAATAAAAATTTTTAGATCAAAATATTCAGTTTTTTGCGGAGATTATGTTCCCGTGGTCCATAAAAAAAATTTGAGCACTTTTGAAGACAGTCAAAATTACCGAGATGACTCTCCTATATAAGTAGTATGAAACAAATTGGATATCAAAAGGAATGAATATTTGATAATAATCATCCTAACTAAGCGGAAATTAAGCTAATTTCTGAGGGAATTTCATGAATTGTATTTTAATTAAAGTCTTCATGAAATGTCGCGATGTTGTTCGTGCTTTTTTGGCTGAAATTTCAAGTGAAAATTCAATTTTCTGCGGCATGATTTTTTGATTCGATCACTAAATTCATGTTTCATTTCTAGAATCTGAATAGTGATGTGGACTCATTTATATCTTTCAAAGTTAAATGAAGTCGTTGTCTTTGATTGTTATTTTGATGTGCCAGTGGCAGGTTGCATGTGATATGATCACGCATAAGAAAATACTTTTGAGGTTGAGCATGAAAGTAATAGGAACCCATCGAATTGCTAATTCAACAAACATTAAACCTCCAAGGCTGTCATGAGAATATGCAAAATACCATCATTCCATCTGGATTACAATCATGATCACTCAATTCCGTTCTAATTTCTGCAAAACTTCAAAAATTTGCATATCTCACATTTGGTGACAATACCACCTGTATCTCCCTTGAGTTCATTTTATAAAATTGAAAGTGTATACACATTGGGATTTAATAAATGCGGAGTTACCACTCTACCTAATATACCTACTCTATGATTACCCCGGTGAAAAAATCGTCGGCAATGCCTTGTCAAATAGTCGGGCAGTGTCGGCTGTGTCAGCTAAGTGACGGCTGCGCCGACATAATGATTAGAG
This sequence comes from Prostheceraeus crozeri, assembly GCA_907163375.1. Lineage (NCBI taxonomy): Eukaryota > Metazoa > Platyhelminthes > Polycladida > Euryleptidae > Prostheceraeus > Prostheceraeus crozeri. The sequence goes on along the minus strand of CAJQUW010016007.1, from coordinate 150,599 downwards.
GATCGGTAAGTGTCAGAATGTTCTCCCTATATGCCGACAGTAGCTCTGATTGGACCAATATTAGCAAATGAACTATATAACTTAAACACTGCTGTGATTTACAACAGAAGGATTCCTGCTGCGCTCAAGGAGCATAATCAGCACATTCTGCTTCTTTGCAAGTGGCACAGATGAAAGACAAAAAGGCAACCTCTTACCTACTCTATGGTGACAGATCATGATGGCAGTGCAGAATGGAGAATAGCATTCCACAAATCCTCCATGTCGTGTCAACTTAGAGAAGCGATATATTTTGCCAAATTAGCAATTGGATGGGTTACCATTGCTAAAAGCTCAGCTTTATTGTAATAAGATTATTTTCTTAAGCGTGATCATATCGCAAACTGCCACTGAAAGAGCAAAGCACTATAATCAAGGAAGCTAATCATAATTGACTTGAAAAGATTTTAAGGGATCCACATTACTATTCAGATTCAAGAAATAACGCCTTGTGAATCATATAATTATGCCGCTGAAAATTGAATTAAAAGCATGACATTTCAAATAAGAAGCTCTCATGAGATCTCAACTTTTCCTGGAAGACTTGCAAGGACTTGCATTATGTGGTTCATGAAATTTCCTAGATCATCTGCTCAATTTCCGCTTAGTTAAGATGCTTATTAGCGAATATTCATTTCTTTTGATATCCAACCTGAGTCTAGCCCACACGGGAACAGAACCACTGATAGACGCTGTCCGAGATGACAAATGTGCTTGCTGCTGCTGTTCTGGCGCAGCGTGACCTTTAAATAGGTCAAACAATGGGACCGAGACACGTTCATACCGGTGAAGAGGAGAGAGATGCAAAGGAGAACGGAAAAACACAGATGTTGTGCTTGGAAGCGCGTCCGTTTATATAATTCAAAGCCAAAGTACGAGGAGGAGCCGCATCGGCGAATAAGGAGCGAGAAATCCTAAGTTCCGAATTGCGCCTCGGGAGTGGTCCCGTTGAATACGTGTCTGTGAGAGGATTCGGAATATGTAGGGTTTGCCGCACTCTCTGCCGGTCTGGACCAGTCTTTAGTCAGGAGGGGTGGGGTCAGTCGAAAAACGTACTAGCCTTTTTTCCCAACCAAAAGTCGATTTTTCAAAACCATGATTTTCGAACTCAGAAACATTTTTCAGGAGGGAAGTAGGGGGAGTCAGTCGAAAATTTTCGAAGTTTGGAACCGTCGCAGACACACTTACGGAACTAATACGGAACAAGAGAAAATTTGACTATGTTAGAATCCGTCGCGGACACAAGACGGAACACGAAAGATTTACCTATCTTTTGCCAACGAGTGGAAGAAAGTTTGTAAATGAGGTTGCTCTAGAGGTAATGGAGCACCCTGCGTCGAATGACAATGGTCCCCAGTCGATCCATAATAATGACAATAATAATAGGCGTGTATTTTTCACTATTGAAAAACACAAGTAACATAATTGATAATACGATCAGTTGACATTACTATAAGAGAAGAAATTATGGCTAACACAGAAGTTACAACCTTGAGTTAAAAAGACGACAGGCATCAGTTAAAAAAGAACGAGATCGTCTAGCCGTTAGACAAAGTGGCATGTGGAAATGACCAGAATGTAGCAAACGAGGAATAAGTAATGAGTTCAAAGGATGCTGCGAACTCATACATTTGTGGAAGAAGCGTAAAGTGAGACAGTCGCGACGCATTTGAAAGTCCGGCATGATTCCACATGAACAGTTATTATCACAAATACTACGGTCGGCCCACTTTATTACCGTCTCAATTTTCTTACAACTAGAAGCAGAAATTTCACCAAAGACAGGTATAGCGTAGACTAGTACTGACATTATAATGTCGCTAAAAACTTTCGAACATTCTCGTCCGCTTACAAAAGGTGTCAAAACCCGCAATATATGTAAACGTCTGTTTGCCGTTCTAGTGACACGGTTGAAATGTTTCTTCCAATAGAAACTGTGAGCTAAATTCTTATCTAAAATAACACGCGACTCAGACAAAGAGATTTCAGTGTATGGTAGAGGCACTTAATGAGACATTCTTGATTTTTCGATAATCAATTGACAGCATTGTGACAAAGTCAATTGCATGCTGTGCTCTTTAGTCGAATTTAAAATAACAGGCAAAAACGATGGTGCTTTGAGACCGCGCGCGCTCACATGATTCGACTAACGTCAAGTCATCAGCAAACTTAATAATACGAGCAGTTCTACAATTGATTGAAAGGGATGTCATGAACACACCAAAAAGAAACGGACCCAATACTGAGCCCTGACGTAACCCAGAAGTAACTTCCATAAGCGGTCAACTTACATCATTGTAGTTTGGTCAACTTACATGCACATATACGGCAACGGCTTGACGTCTCTCCGGTAGTGCTGTATCATATGCAGGTTCTTGCTTCGTTGTGTTGGTCATATATCGTTTTCTGCGGAAATTTTTACATCAATTTACTCCTCTAGTCATTGGAAGTACTACTGTGTGATTTATTTTTTGGAATAATTCATCTCTGAGGCTCTATCCTTCAATATTTCTTGCCAATCTATCCTGGAATCAGTGACATTACGTGAGTTATATTCCACACTCTTGGTTGGCGCAGTGACAACTTGGCTGCGTAATATCTACGTCGTGGACGTGATTTCCGAAATTCCGGATTATTGATATCGTGATCATCGCTGTCGGCAGTTGTTACGGTGGCCTGGTGGTTGCATAGGTCACCAAGGCTGAGGTGCATTTCACGTGCTGGTTCGAGTCCCGGCTATTGGCTAACTTTTCTTTTTGATATTCCTTACAGCCATGCCTCGAGAGAAAAAATCCGATTCTGTAAATGACTGCACATTTAATCTAAACGACATACGATCTCTAATTCAATCATCAGAATCTAAGGTTATATCTGCCTTGAAATCTGAAATGAAGGATCTGAAAGACGCAATTGGCACTCTTACCAAACGTGTTGAAATCCTGGAAGAATCGTATGGTAATATAAAATCCGAGTTTCGAAATTTTCCCGCCCATCTATCTGAGACCATTATTCAGGAATGTGAACAGCGTCGGAGAAGGGAATTGAATTTAATCATCAGTGGCTTGGACGAAACTACGACCGGGTCGCCTGATGAACGATGTTCTTACGATATGGAGAAAATTGATGAAATAATCACTGAATTGGATTTGAATACTGAGGTTGAAGTGCTTGAAACCCATAGAATCGGCAGACCTAACTCGAATTTGAGCGGTCGGCGCCTTCTACTGGTGAAAGTGAAATCCATTGATGAGAAGTATAAATTGATCAAGAAATCTAATGTTTTGCGAAACTCTCTTATGTTGAAGTCAGTTTATATAAACCAGGACCTCACTCCTCTGCAACAGCAATCTAGAAAAGAACTGAGTATTGAACTCAAGAGTCGGCGGGCGAAAGGCGAGGACGTGATAATTTATAGGAACTCAGTGATTCCAAGATCCCAAAGGAATTTTCATTAAAATTTTTACCCAGCAAAATGCCCTCAATCCTCCTTATTAATGCTCAATCCTTACTTCCTAAATTCGATGAATTGTGTGTTATGACTTCCATTTTGAAACCTGCCATCGCTATCATATGTGAGTCTTGGTTATCTCCTTTGATTCCGAATGACTGTATTTCGTTACCTGGATTTCACTCACCCTTCAGAAATGATCGCTGCGACGGACGTAAAGGAGGAGGCGTTATAACTACGTAATTAACTCAATTTCGTGCCAAGTTTTTCAAACTGAATCATCCTGTTCATTTTCCGTTGAGGATGTCTGGTTATATCTTTCACATCAGAAAATTTTGTTGATATCGATCTACATTCCTCCCAATCTACTGGTATCTCAATTTAATGAATTACATAATTATTTGACAAGTAATATCGAACTGTTCTTAGATACCAATGAAGCAAAAGTTGTCATTGCAGGTGATTTGAATAGATTTCCATCTACTAACTTACAGCAACTATTTGATTTGGATGGAACAGTGAACGAGCCTACTCGTGGAGATGCAATCCTTGACCAAATTCTCATGGATAAGTGTCTCATTCCATTGTATCATGATGCTCAAGTTGGTCCCGGAATTGGTTATTCTGATCATAGATCTGTTTACATTCAGACAAGGGACGGAATTTCCTCGAATACTACTCTCAGGAAAGTCTATGATTTTCGGTCGATCAATATTGCGAAATTTTGCAATGTAATAGAATCATATCCTTGGCAGACTTTCTACCGTTCTGACCTTTCTATTGATGAAAAGTGTGACTGGTTTTACTCAGTTATTTATGATTCGCTAAATTCCATTCCTTTTTCACTAATTCCCTTCAGTGAACGTGACAAGCCCTGGATCTCTCCTGTGATATAGGATCTAATAAATAAGAGATACCAAGCTTTCAGGGCAGGTGATTATGGTTTGTATGACCATTTCAAATCTAAAGTCAAGGAGGAGATTGAGAAGTCGAAAAGGAAATGGGCTTATCAAACAAAAAACAAGAAAGGAGGTTTATGGAAAATCGCCAGCAACTATCTGAGTAGCAGGAAAACTTCGTCGTTGAGTTCGCTGATTCGATCTTACCCTTCGTATGAAGATGCTGCTGATGCAATGAGCGAGGCTTTCTGTGAGTCATGGTCGGCCGCACCAAACTGGGACTGTATCTCATCGGAAATACGTGAGAGCTCTTTGCCTGAGTCTTCTACAGATTGGTCACCTGATGTTTCAATCCAAACAGTCCGCCATTTCCTTGAATGCCTTAAAGACTGTAAAGCTACAGGTAGTGATAATTTGCCGCCTAGATTATTGCGTTGTGCAAGTGACTGCCTTGCAGGCCCACTTACCCACCTCATTGCCTTATCCATAGAATCATGTACCATACCTGCGCGATGGAAGCATGCCAACATAACCCCTGTGCCTAAAAGAAGAACAGGATCGCTTAACCTACGCCTCGACTTAAGACCTATTTCTTTTCTGCCGACATTTTCTAAGATTCTCGAGCGATGTGTGCTAGGCAGCATTAAAGATGTTTTGGTGGAATCGTACGGACAATCTCAATTTGGCTTTCGACCAAATTGCTCCACTATTCATGCACATGTATTTTTGCAAGAATTCATCACGCAGCAGCTAGAATCGGACGATAATTCGGCTGTTTTACTTATGTCGTTTGACATGAGGAAAGCCTTCGATTCTTTACACCACGAATCCCTTCTCAAGTCGCTCCAACGGTCAAATCTCCCACCCCGTTTCATCGCATGGTGCGCAAACTTTTTACAGAATCGTACCCAATGTGTCTGCCTTGATAATGGTTGTGTAAGCTCGACTAAAAGGATTACATCGGGCGTCCCACAAGGCTCCGTGTTGTCCCCGTATATTTTCTGCCTTCACGTCAGCTCATTGTTACCTCACGCTTCATTTGCTAAGATTATTAAATATACCGATGATGTCATGACTGTTCTCCCATTATCCAAAGACAAGACTGCGGGTGTTGACCATATAATCAATGATGAAATTGTACATATCAGTGAGTGGTGTACCAGGAATGGGTTACTTTTGAATTCTGATAAAACTAAAGTTATTGCCTTCAGGAAACAGTCTGTCTATATTAGCTGTTCGTATCCCTTAGAACCATCTGTAAAAATTCTTGGTGTTATTTATGAACCCTCAATGTCATGGGATGCACATGTGACATATATTTGTAAGAAAGCGTCTATGAATATTTTTGTACTCAGACGACTGAAAATGTTTTTAACAAAACGCGACTTGATTACTTTATATCAGGCATTCATTGTTAGTATCCTTGAATATTGTAATCCAATTTTCATGGGAATTAGTAAGCATAACTGCGAAAAAATCGAAAAGATCCAACGGCAGTGTCATCGCATTATTTGTGGAAAAGAATGCAAGGACGAATGTTTACCTTTGCTATCTTTGCGCCGGCAGAATCAGGCACTTAAGTTTTTTCATCGTATGGAACATCCTTCCCATTTTCTCCATGAACTGTTTCCCACACGGCTCCCTTTCTCTAGAAAACTTTGCGTTCCACTTATGAAGACTAAACGTAGACATGCTTCTTTCATCCCCAGCTGTATAAGTCTTTCAAACTCTGCATAAGCGCTGCCTACTCGATCGTGTTCGGTGTAAACTCATGTGTATTTTTAGTGACTGAACCTGTAACTTGAAATTATTCGCAACCTGTGACTTGTAGCGATGTGATTTTCATTGTGAAATAAAAACGTTTATTATTATTATTATTATTTACTTGAATCCATGTCCAAGAAATGGATCAAAATGTCCGTTGTCCTTGAAACGGACACGGGGTGCAGATCCCGCGTGTCCGCCACGGATTCAAACATAGCCAAATTTTCACTCTCTTCCGTATCCGCTACGTTTTGACTCATTTAACTCCGCATGTTCCATGAGCGCTCCGTTGCGTGTCCGCCATGGATCGACACTTAGGATAATTAGGACTATTGGATAATTTCTCATTAAAACAATAAATGAAGCGAGTGGTTTTCTGGAATAAACAGATTGAAAGCTTTTTAACCCCCAATCATTACTCAGATAAATAAAATGTCACTGGAGCTTTTCGATTGATGAATGACTAACATATGTGATATACATGTAAAATGATGATATTTTGGCTGTTGATATTCGAAAATATTCAAATTTTTTGAAAACTGACTAAATTGAACACATTAATTTTAAGGAAATTGCAGTCCGTGATGAATTGCTAACTTTTCAGTACATGCGTTTCGAACTGTTTTGTTTGGTTTTGCAGGTTGACTTATCTTAAGAATCAACTAAAAGCATTGATGAAAGATATAATATTTTGGTAACTTTTTACTAAGCAACTCTGATGCACCATGAATATATGATACAGATCTCCAATCTTAACTTTTGGATTGGTTCTTTGAGAAAATCTTGAATTATTTTTTCATTGTTGGTTGTTGTTCGTTTTCTGTATAAATTGCTTGGGATATCCGTTGATTTGAAATAATTTGAAAGGTGAATTTCCTTCCTCCTTGCGATCATTGTCTTCATTCCTTTGCAGATAACCATTGGCGTTTCCGCATTATCTGGAAAGGAACCCCATTATATGAATACTTTAAATTAGAAGTGGATTCGATGGGAAAAGTCAGAGTGAAAAGCTTGCGTAAATGCCTGGCTTGCCACTTTAATGAGCAAGAAGATGCTTTGGAAATTAAACGAGTTTTTGGTGAACATCTGTATGGGCGTGAACCATTACCGGTTAACAGAGCTGTCGACGAGATTAGTGGAGTTCCAGTCAATGTCTCAGAACATGGAATTCATACAGAGAAGTGTAATAATCGTAAGGCAGCTATCTTGAAAAATGAAGATCTTTTACTTCTATCTCCGGAATTTGCGAACGAAATCATCGTTAGACCCAATCAATCAGGAAGAGGATGATGTGGTCATTTCTCGCGGAAGATGATGCGCCGTGCGCGTTGAAAGCGCTAAGACAACCAAAGTTGTTTTTCCTTCTACCAGGAATTGTGCCTGCTAATGATTCTAACAAAACGTCGAGTCCTAAGCTGATCAGAGACGGACCAATGAAATTTCTCTGAAATTCAATCGATTGTCATGTCTTCCAGTCTTGTTGCACATCACCGTGCCATACATCATTCGAGAACTTGCATTCTCAGCTTTGTAATAAGCTATGACAGCTCCTTTTCAAACGTCATCACCTTCACTTTTTTGTCATCACCGCTAAAGTACACAAACACCATGTAAGCTGAACGAAGGTTCAAAACAAAACAATAAGCGAGAGAATGTCTTTGTTCTCTCAAAGTGACTGCAGATTGTTTACTTTATTTGTCTACTTTAGCGGTGATAACCAAAATTGTTGAAGAAGTTTGAAAAAGATTTATTAAACCTATTGGAATTAGACTTTTAAATATTCCCACTCCTTATCAGACATGAGCATTTTTGATGAAAAAGTGAGCATATAACATTTTCTGTCAAAAGATTCATGATTGTATGATAACTTTACAATAACACGAATGTTTTTCTAGTTCACCTACTTTGATGACCAGTGTATCAAAAGAGAGTTTAGAAAACACTCGTTCGTTCTCCCGTGTCTGAATAACTATCATACTCATGTGCTTATTGAAAAATTGCAATTTGTAAATTGAGTGATGTTCATGTTTTGAGCACTGCTCAGCAAATACAATAACGGATGCAACTCTATCATAGCTCATTGCAAAGTTGAGAATGCAAGCTCTCGAATGAGCCATGGAACGTTGATGTGCAAGAAGACTGGAAAACATGAGAATTGATTGAATTTCAGCGAAATTCAGGTGGTCCTTTTTTATGATCAGCTCTTTATCTTTTGTAACTCTCATTTACATTCAATGATTGAATCATTTGATATTTTGTGTATGAAAGTGATAAGAAATAGATTTGAAGATGCTATAATGAGAAATTCGAAAATTGAATGAGATAAATTTGTTGATAATGAGTGAGCTTTATTCCTGAATGCCGATTAGGTGAAATGAGAAGTGTAAGAAATATACAGTGGAAGATGGAAACACAGCGTTTCAGTCAACGAATTAGCAAGAATTTTATGAGTGTCTTACATTTTTGTGAAGATTGTCATTATTGACCGGTCGTCGATATAACTGATTTCACTGATGTCGATCGGTTTCAGTTTGCGCAGCCACAATAAATTTGTCTTTAACATATTCTGTTCTACCTCGTTTCGTTTGTTTTCTTGTTTTGGATGCATGAAGAAGTGCAACTTGGTGGTGCGGAGTTGTGCGTCTGTTGAGTGTTTATCTGACTTGTGAATTGTTGGCGGATTCAGTAAATAGCTTTGTTGTTTTGTCTGTGAGTTAGGTATGCACGGACGTGGTGAGTGAGTTTGTTTGAGCAATTGGATTTTGCCCCGTTGAGAGGCTGTATGCGTGAAGGTGTGGCGCAATGAAGTGGTGAAGATGGTGTCGGTGGGAGATGGCTGATGCGTGAGATGGAGTGGATGGTGTTGACTTTTTGCTTTTCTTAGAAGCTGTTTTGCATGTTAGTGTGAGTCGCTCAGCAATAGGGATGACATGCGATTATTAGTAGTGCTGCGTCGCGTGTGCATCTTGTTGCGATCATGAGTGCTTGTCCTGCATTACTTGTAGTTTGTCGATGTTTGCTTGTGAGATAATTAGTGACCAAAAGGTGGCTGTATTCCAGGAGTGGACGTGTGATGGCCTTGTAGGTGGCCACGATAGTGTCTTGCAGTTGTACCCAGGTGGTAGAAGTGAGACATGAAAGGATGCTGAAGGTGTCCCTTGCTCTTTTTTGTGTTGTGAAGGTGAGTTGAGTGTCCAGATTAACCCGGTATTGAATTTCTGTTGTGGTTTGTAAGTGGAGTATTGTCAATCGTGACTGTTCAATACAGTTTTCGGTGTGTTCGTAGGATCCAGTGTGGAAAGATAATATCTCTGTTTTGTTGGGGTTGATGTGGAGATTGTTGCCTTGGACTAATGAGACCCAGCCAGTGTTGCAGAAAGAGGTGTGGATTTTTGTCTGGGCCATTTATAGGAGTCTGAGATGGCTTCTTTTTCTTGGCTAGGCATGATTTTTGTGTGGGTGGCGCAGTGAGTCGACGTGGGCGTCTGTGTTTCGTGTTTTGTGCTGTTGATTGTGTTTATTGAAGAAGTTGTGGATCATTTGAGTCTACACTGCGGATGTAGTTTCTTTGTATGTTGGCCTGTCTCATTTTGATTTGTTGGATCCCTTTTGGTATGTGGAGTTTGTCTGCTGCTAAGATTGCGCTTGTGATGTTGTTGGCTTTATGAACGTTAGCTATCTTTATTATTACTATTCGATGTGTGCGGTGTAGTCCGCCCAATATGCTTTACAGTTGGTGAAAGTGTCCTTCATTCTTTGACCTGTGAATCATGTCTTTTGACTTATCACATGTCAGGTTGATACGGATGGCCAACAGGCAAAAGACGATTTCACCAACAAATAAGTGAACACTCAAAAGTAAGCACTCACTTAAGTAGATGTACTGCATGTAGCAATAAAATACATGACTGCTTTAAAGTTGAATATCAAGGTAGAAATAACTTAGAAATTATAATCATTGGAGCTATCAAAATAAATGAAAAATTACCTGCATTGAATAGAGCATTAGGATATAACGGAAAATCAATATTTATAAACTGGACTCAAAATTACGCAATTGCCTGAGGTTCGATCGGCATTTCCATTATTTCTTATTAGTTGTAAAATATCATGAAAATTAGTGCTCGTCTGAGTGCATTGACAATTCGAGACCATCACTATCCCGTCCTCTGGTGGAATTTTAAAGAACTCTACTTGAATGCATTAGGAATATTTATTACACCTGATGTTACGATTCATATATTTTGCATTTAATAACTATTACAGTCTGCGACATTTTATTAGGACCACCCATATTTTTTTAGTTTTTTACACCTAGCTACTTGTTGATGTCATATTATCTTTCACTCTTGTCAATAGGGCCTACATTAAATAGGCATGTATGCCAACAATATACCACAACATAGACATCTACTGATTAATAACATAGACACTAAACAATCAAATACAAAATTTGACCGCGACATATTATTAGGACCACCTTCGACATTTACATAAAAAGTTTTCCTTTGGACATGACAACGCTGCGTTTTTGTTTTGTAATCAGCAACCCAAACATCTTATGTAAATCTTATGCAGCCGCATTAATGTTCTGAATGGTTTACATCGGAGATGGTCCTTCCAACAAAGTGGCGCTGATGTCATCAAAACGTCGCTTCACAATACTGACAGTGTGGCAGGGAGCTCCCTCTTGCATAAGCAGTCCGTTGTTTTCCGGAAACCAGCAGTCACGAACTATGGAATCACCCTTCTCTGAAGCACTTGTAAGGATGAAGTCGAATCGAGTTAATAGAGCACTCACAAACATGAAGCCTACCAGTTTCCTCGCAAGAAAACAGGCCTACAGCATGACCTTTGCTTGGTGTTTGACGGGCTGAAACGCAGGAGCAAGTGATCCACGTGACTGCCACATTCGCTGACGAGTAGTCTGGTGACACTCAAGGCTCGGCTCTACGCAGAATGCCACCATTCAACAGTCATTGACGCTCCAATTGACATGGCGAGTGGCAAAATTAAGCCTATTAGATCTTCATGCATGGGGTCAGTTACGACACTTTCCTTGACCGCAATCCCGCTGGCAATCATTTTATGCATCCCTCGTTGAACAGTGTGTGCCGCTTCGTTGATGTAACGCTTCTACCATGGTCTTCGTAGCTGGGACGACGTTATTAGCCACCCTTTTCAAACAGTAGGCCTGCGCTCTTGGAATCGGCCATCTTGTGTCGTAGATTTTCATCATGCTCCAGAACGTCATCGTCGGTTTGCTGCATAAGGATTTCCAGAAGTCATATTCCGTTGAACAAGTAGTGCCGACTACTTTGAAACATAACAACGAGTAGCGATTTCACGCTGAGAAAACTCTTCGCGAGACAAAGCTTCCATCTACGAGCCACTTATGCTTGTTGTTAGATCCGTTTTTACTCATGAGTAAGATTTAGACTTTCCACGTTAGACCTAGACATAAGTCGTATTGGTAGATATCCATGTTATCTTAATAGTTCAGATATCTGGTCTCGATGATGCAAAGCAAATCAAGGATCGATTTGATAATGAATATTAATATCTTTATTGTTGACAGACAACAGTGTGCGTGCGCAGGCGACGACACACACCACACATTAATGATAGTTTCTCACATGCGGCTTTCTCACAGCAAGTCGACAATGCACAAATAAGGCAACCAGAACACACAATTTGTATTGCTAAGAAATCGAGATATAAGTAAATAACTGATAATAGATCTTTATCTAGCGTTGTCATGTCTAAAAGAAAGCTTCTTATCTAAATGTCGAAGGTGGTCCTAATAATATGTCGCGGTCAATTTTTATGTTTGAGTGTATGGTGTCTGTGTTACTAATCAGTAGATGGCTATGTTGTGGTATATTGTTGGCATACATGCCCATTTAATGTATTGACAAGGGTGAAAGATAATATGACATCAACAAGTAGCTAGGTGTAAAAAACTAAAAAAATATGGGTGGTCCTAATAAAATGTCGCAGACTGTATATATAATAATATACTATTGTTATAACATGGATATTATTGAGTTGTCTCGATGCGGCAGGGGCAGGTTTTCATGCAGGATTTGTCGTTGGCATTCTAATGGCATTTAGGGCGACAGTTTGATGGCGCTATGTCGATGCAACGTCATTGGCCCGACATCGAAGAATCAGGAACCATAACTGTGTCGGCCCAATGTCGACGAAACGTTGCTGACCCGACAACTTTTTTCACAAGGTATTTGATTTCTTGGGTTAATGTGTGGCTGACTTTTAGAAGAAAGTGCACGTTAGTGATGAGGAATTGTTTGATTTGTGCGAGGTGAATGAGGCAGTGGCGGCTTTAGCGATCATGCCCTTCATGCTCAGCATGACGAAGTATTTTGTCTAATTTTCCTCCACACAAATCAACGATGTCAACCACAAGAAAGGGAAAGTTTTGAATCAACAAAAAAACTTCCAACATCATTTGATTACATTTGACAACATTTGATTACTATGTCAGATCATGTTGCTGTGACATTAAGGTCATACTCAATTAAGATTTATCAAGTAGCTAACTTGTTCTAAAAAATTCAGGGGAACGCAAGTCAATTCGAGCATACCTCATTTGTTATTGGCCGGATCATCTGACGGGAGAACAATAGCAAAATCTGCGGATGACGATTTTCATACTCCATCTCATGCCGTGGACGGGAATCACAAATGATACGTATAGCTCGTTTCTAACGGTAGCTGATTGGACGGCAATCTGCTGATTTTATCGGTGTAGTGAGATCATGAGATGTCTCGAGTCTCAGTTGCACGATTGAAACCCCATCGAATTGACTTCCTTTATAAGTAATTCAATATCTTCCAATGTTAATACAGCTTGTGATTTTGTGAGATTGACGGTGTTTTTACTATCTTAAATGCATGCTTCAAATAACTAGAACTTGAATATTATTTAATATACATTATCTGGTGATTAAATTTAGCCGTGGTCTTCTACATGCTTGCATATGTAGATATGTCTAGGAGCAAATAGTATAATAGGCTATGCATGCATCAGATTATCATCGGATGTACTCAAACATACAAATCATGTAGCCTACGCCTGGAATTTTATTTTAAGCGTATTTTGGCTGATACAGTATGTAGATCATTAGAATTATGCCTAGCCCTACACCATATTCACTGGATTACCTGATGTGAAAAGTAGGCGGCTTGCATGTTTGAATAATAATTAGGAAAGGGCAAATGCAAATAGAATGAGATTAAAATTTTGTTCATCGAATTCGTAACTGTTTCTTAAGTTGCATGATATTAAGCTACATTATGCTACATCAGTTGCATGGTTAAAAATCCTCGTATGATAGCTCTCACACATACTTTTTTCCTCATGATGCGAAAAAATTGATGAGCATGACCTAACAGAAATCCATATAGCCGCCACTGGAATGAGGCATTGTTGCTTTAAGTGGTAGTGTGAAGAGGATTTGGAATTTGATGGAATTCAAAATGGATTTGGAGGATTTGTTGTGCCTCCGATCTGTTCGGATGGTGTATGAAAATTGTTGTGTCTTTCGTTTAGGATGTAAGTTTGCTTCCCTGAATGCTTGTAATGTCTTCAAGAATTAGCTGTGCGAGCATTGAGTTTATTTTGGATGCCTCTATTGTAGTGAACGTGAGCGGCATGAATATGAAAGTGACCGTGCTGCTGTTGATTTGGGTGTGTAACACATTTAACAAATTGTTGTCTGGAGGCAGTGGGTTTCTTGAATTAGGGGAGGGTAATGGTTGCGATGATAGTGGGGATGGGCTTGGACGAGTGTTAGTGTGGGAGTCTTTGAGGTCGTTTTATTTGTGTGGAGTGGTGATTTTTAGTCTATGTTTGGCGCAAGTCCAGTTGGTGGTGTATTGGGTGAGTGTGATGTGTGCATTTGAGGCAATGTCAGGACAGTTCGTAAATTTGCATTTTGCGCGTAAATACGTAAATTGAGAACTATGGGCGTAAATTCATGTCATTTAATGGGACATAAATCAACAATTTACGATCTTTGATATCTGAAGTATATATTAAATGGAAAATGAATGTCAAACATCTAAATCATCAACCATGGTTTCCTCCACATCAATAGCAAAATCAAAACATTCCCACGCGTTATTGTTTTCCAAAACCGCTATGCGTTGTCCTTCAAGAGAAGTATTTTCAAAGAGAACGCGTTTGCAAGATCAGATTTTGTGTTCAGTGATGCAATTTTAAGTCATTGTCGACAAACTTTTATGTTATGCACCAATGTCTTGTTAAACCATTGTCATTTACCTATAATCCCACGCCTGCAACAGCGGAGCTGCGACTTACCACTTACCCGTATATTTTTAGAGAACGACGAATTGGTGGACCACGCACTCTTACTAAGCTTTGCTCACTGCATTTAAAAAAAGTGGCACATTTTAACACCAGGAGCATATCCAATATTTGCATTTAAGAATAATGCTATATATAATAGCGATTGTTGATTGTGCTTCCGATGTAAAATCCTTTGCATTTCTCACATGTATTTGGTAGATCACATTCTTGCGACAGCAGATTTTGTTATCATTTATTGGACAATTTTGTATGTTGCATGTTTTCATTGTTTTACTGTTAGCACAATCAGAGAACTACACATCAGATGCAGAGAACATAAGAACAATACTAACTCGTCATCAAACAAACATCTTCGATTACCTAAAACGAACAATTTTTCTGCTACCATTCTTGCCTATGACCGAGATGAAGCCAATTTACACCTGCGAGAATCAGTGCTCATTCACAAACTGAAGCCAATCATTAGCAACAAAACGAAATTAGAGAGCTACAAGGACTTCCTCTTCATTTAGTGAGTCGATCTTAGTAGTAAGTAAATCTACACCACTGTACCGCGCAAGATGGCCGCCGTCGACCGACCTCCCCCCTCCTGTCAGACGTCGGCCCTAGTCCGCCACCGTGTTGCTTCGAGTCCGACTCCCCCCTCCTGTCAGACTAGGTTGTTGGCCCTAGTCCGCCACCGGGTTGCTTCGAGTCCGACTCCCCCCCTCTGGAGCGACGGCGTAGCGAGAGGTGGTTCGTGGTGCGCTCTCCAGGTTGGCGTGGTGTGCCGGCCAGGTTGGCGTGGTGTGCCGGCCAGGTTGGAAGGGTGGAATTTCGGTGCGAGACCCCTCCCATCGTGTTTCTCGTCAAAAGTTGGGTAAACAAAATTTTTCCACTCCCCCTCGGCAGCGATCTTCTAATTTTGGTTCTAGTGGATGGATTTTGTCTTATAGATACTCATTTGAAAGAGGAGAAAAAACTGCTCAGTGACATTTTTGTTGCGAGTCAATCCGATCAGCCGTTCAAAAGTTAGAGCTGTTACAAGATTTCACGTTGGACCTCACCTGAAAAATCCTAAGTGTCAGAGTGACTTAGTATAGGAAAAAAATTTTTACAAAGTGTCGAATTTCGACCTGGGACCTGACCAAAGTTTGTTTCATCAAATTTCACCGACCCCTCCCCCCTCGGCAGCGATCTTCTAATTTTGTTTCTAGTGGATGGATTTTGTCTTATAGATACTCATTTGAAAGAGGAGAAAAAACTGCTCAGTGACATAATTTTTGTTGCGAGTCAATCGGATCAGCCGTTCAAAAGTCAGAGCTGTTACAAGATTTTAAGTCAGACCTCAGATTTGACGAAAAAATCCTAGGTGTCAGAGTGACTTTGTATGGACAAAATTTTGAAAATTTTTCCAAAGTGTCGCATTTCGACCTAGGACCTCTACCAAAACATTTTTCATCAAATTTCACCGACCTCCCCCCCTCGGCAGCGATCTTCCAATTTCGGTTCTAGTGATTGTAGAAAGTCGTGCAATAGTTCGTTTGAAAGCTAAGAGTGAGACAAATTCACTGAAAGAAACGGCTTGTTCATATCTGTCTTCGTTTAGATGTGAGACGTCATTTAAGATTTTGGGAGATTGGCGAAAAACGACAGAGTTAGAATTTCCCAAGAAACAGCTCCAGCGGGCGAACGAAGGCTCGGATTGGTAAACGGAGGCCAGATTTGGAATCCGCTTGATGTTATTGTCCAATGAGGATCATCATCCAATGAGAATCAAGGATTTCTATATAAATAGCGAGCCTTCCACAGTGAGAATCATTCCATCGTTGAATCACACGAGTGACGGACGCGCATTTTCTCTCTCTCTAGTTCCCTATTCTATTATCCAACTAAAATGGTAAGTCGCTACTTCCCTCCCTCTCCTCCCTTGAACGTAGACTTAATACAATCTTTTTCATTTTCAGGCATCCACTCCATCTGCTGCACTAGTAGGACAAAATGGCGGTCAGACGTTACAAGGTTCGCTACAATCAGATCATCTACAACTGAGGCCAGTGGAAGAAACAACCAAGGTACATAATCCTACACCGCTACAGCGTAAATTTAAACAAGTTTTACGTTATGGCGATCATAGCGTAGTACTACAAACGGGAATGCTCCCTTCCACGGATGTCAAGATAATGCGCAATCAGTATGGGGACTACATACTGATCCCCGTGAGTCCGTACATTCGCCGCCAACTTGATATTATTGAGGAGTACGTGACATTAAATATGGACATTCCTACTCCTCTTGCTCAAGAGTGGAAGGCGAGAGATGACAAGGATACTCCCTATAGAAAGATTTGGGATGGTAATCAAATTTGCCTACCGGTATCACATTGGTGTACTTACTATAAGAAGGAGGGAGATCATTCAGCATCCATCACATGCGACGAGCTCGGAGAAGGTACTTGGGATATCCTTTTCAAAGTGAATGGCCTATATTATGGTCGACACAAGGATAATAAAATAGCCTCTCTCTCCATGCATATGGAATCCATCCTATATATTCCAAAACCACCCAACCTGGATGACATAATTGATCGAATCCTTAACAGCAGTGGTACGAAGCGCAAGTCGGAGAAGAATGCTGCCTCAAAACGCAAATCAAAGAAGGAGAATTACTAGTCCTTTCCTAACTCTACCCTATGACAATTCGCTTATGTGCTTTGAGTGTCGTAGTCGTGGTCTTATTAGATACATTTTCCTTCTTCGTTGCCATCATATCATTTGTGTATTTTGTCGTGAAAAGCATCGATGTAATTCTTCATTTTGTAATATGTTATAGAACGTTTCCTTAGATGTGTAAATTTCCGTTTTAGGCTTCTATCATCATTTTTATGGATTGTGAGGGTGAACCTGTACAGGACCTCAGTGCTATTGCTATGAACAATTGGACATATCAGATTGTTAGTGTCTATCATCAACACGCCAACTGCGATCCCAATGTTGATCAATGGGCGAGAAAACACATTCATGGACTTAATCTGAAATATTTGCAAGACTACGGCTTTTCTTGTGACAGTGCTCTTCTTATTGACTTTAAACGATGGTTAGCTGCTTTCAATGTTATACGCATCTTTTGTAATAATCCTGGTAAGGAGAGAAAAGTATTTCCCAATCTAATCATTGATGATATTTTGCTCCCACCTTGGGATAGTAGAGTGAAAGAACATTATCATGAAGTCAGGAAACGTTTTAAGGATTTGTCTGTTCCTATTTTGTCTGTTCGTTGTAGTAGCTACGTTCATAACCAATGCTTCTTTCCTCCTTACCTCAACACTGCCAAAGTCCTGTATGGTTATCATTGCTCGCTGTACGATAGTTACCAGCTGTATCTATTTTATCTGCTTCAAACCATTGATTTATAATGCATGCTTGTTACAGTTATTCAATAAATGTTACTATGAGAAGAGTTGTTTTCATGCAATGGATGGGTTAGATAAAGGGCGATCATGTCTTTCTCAAACGACTGCGGAACATTACATTTTCATAGGCAAAGTTTAAAAGGAGCTGTTCAAGATTATGTGATAAATTTTCATAAAGATGAGACCGACATCGAAGCAGTGGTCGATGATGCTAGCACTCTATTTCTAGAGTTAATGAATACATTCTCTGATAGCATTGTCATGGCGCGATTAGTTGCGAAAATTAAGTTTAGTCATTTTGGAAAGGAAGAGGTGGAAAGTCGCTCTTTCCATTTTGCTTCTTATTCAATGGAAGTTGTAGATCACCCCAAAGAATTTTTTAAAAGACATATGATAAAAATTGCTGAACGTCTTAACGCATTTAACCATCATGGCAGCAGTCTAGTGATTGAAGCGATTTCAGATATTCACATTCAACTTTCTATAAAGAAAAATTGAAAATGCAGTGGTACTTGATTGTAGCACAACTGGTTTTCGAGCTATGCCTGCTCACTCTCGAAGTATATTCCTTCTGTACATGCGTCTATTATTTAGAAAAGGCTAGCAAATTCATATCTTCAAAAATACTTGCCATCGACATCAGTAACGGTGAAACTATGTGTTGCGATGTATGTAAGCGAAAGGATGGAAATGAAAAGCTCATCTTCAAGAGATGTAAGCATGCTTTTTGTCAACGCTGTTTCATACGTAATTGCATTCAACTTTGCAAATGTAACCACTGTGATATTGCTCATTTCGAGTGTCACTTATGCCGCAATAGTTAGTACCTATGCAAATGTGGTAAAGACAGGTTTTAGCAAGGACTAACACGGAAAATGGCGAAACCTAAAATGACGAAACGTAAAAGTCAAAAGTCTTCAAAGTTTTCTTCAGCCATTCGAGCTCTCCGACGAATGAAAGCAAATCAGCGATACAATGCTATACGACATGCTAACGATAAATTCATTCGTGAAATTATTTCTCATATGAGAAAGTTGAGGACGAAGAAATTAGCACCAAAACAACGAAAGTTACTTAAACGATATGCTGCGAAATTGCGTTTCATCTCCAATCCTAAAGTCACCCTTCAAAGAAAGAGGGAAACTCTAACACAAAAGGGCGTTTTCCTTTCAGCAATACTTCCGATGTTAGCTCCTGTCGTGGATAACCTATTGGGTAATATCTTTGGCTCTAAACGTTAATTATGGAAATGTTGAATCTGAAAGTATTATAATGGATTTCAGACTTCAATGCGATAAAGTTCTGACTGCATCAGGTCCATCCCATGCAGGTAAAACTGTTTTCACGCTGAATTTATTGGATTAATAAATTGATATTGGTTTAAGGAACCTATCAATCGAGTGATTTGGTGTTATGGTATTTATCAACCGTCGCTGTTTCAGGAATTGCAAAGTCGCAACTTTATTCGACATGAAGGAATTATTACAGTGGATAAACTTCAGTCTAATGATGTTGTTGTATTGGATGAACTATTAAAAGTAAGTAAGAATTCCAAAGATGTTACAGATATGTTCACTCGCGCAGCACATCATAAAAGGTGCTTTATCATCTATATCACACAAAATTTGTTTCCTGATGGAAAAGAAGCTCGTACACGAAACCTGAATACACACTATTATGCTATTTTCGAGAATCCGCGAGATAAAAGTCAATTTGAAATTTTAGCGCGACAAGTTGCACCCAGAGGATCAAAAGCCTTAATTGAAATTTTTCAAGCAGCTACTGAAAAACCATACGGTTACTTATTCATTGACTTTACGCAAGAGTGTCCGGAAGAATTTAGATTTCGAAGTGATATTTTGAAAACTCCCATGATTATCTACAAACTATGAGTTCTTATTCTCGCATGATTGTTATTCCTCAGGATGAATATGTACAATTGACAGCCATGCAGCAAGTAAAGCAGCCTCTTGCAAATCAAATGTATAGGAAAGAAATAGATTATCAGCAAAATGTTCACATCAAAGATCCACATCATGCTGTATTATTACAATCGGAAACTGTTCAGCAATTGAAAAACTTGAAGAATAAGATGCGTGACTCTGTATCGACTGCTACACCTTTAGCATCTCGCGCACATGCCATATCTCTTTTCAATAGTATTGAACCCCATCTCAATGTAGATGATAGAGGAGAAATCATTACAGATGAAAATAAAGTGATTGATGCTTCACGTTATGAAGACTTGATTCAGTATGAGACACGTAGAAAGCGGCGTCAGGGCTATGTTCCACCTGGTTGGACATACTTTCTTAAACTATTGAAAAAGCATAATGTGCCAAAATTTGCTTTGAATAATGAGACATTGAAAGAACTTGATTCAACAGTGGCTACTGCTCCAATGCTTCAGACGATGAAAATGCCAACAAATTTGTTTAAGACGTCACCTGCTACATCCCCTCCCACACTCACTAAGCAAACAAGAGGAAGAACTCGACGTAGATCTACACCACCACTAAAACTAGTAAAAGGAAAACGTAAAACAGCTCCTCCCAAGAAATACATTTTCTCAGACTATTAATATGAAGCAGATGTGTTGCTTGCCATGTAATGAGCCGCCAGAGGTGAATGTCGTTGTCACTTGCACTTGCTGCGTCAGCCCTCACAATGAAACCCCTAAGCAATGTGAACACGATCGCAAAACCGCTAAAGCTAAATGCTGCAGTTGTTGTAAATGTAGAAAGGCAAGAAAACAAAAAGATGAGAAGGAGGAAAAAGAGTCAGTCGTCATCGACTGAGCGTTTGAAGTCAATCTATTATGATGTAAAACATCCAGCAGGATTTGCATCTATCAAGAAATTGTCAAAAGCGAGTGATCTTCCACAATCACAAGTGAAACGATGGTTAAAGGGTCAGGCTACCTATACACTCCACAAACAAGCGAAAAAGAAGTACCGTAGTCGCCATTATGCTGTTCATAACATTGATGAACAGTGGCAAGCAGATTTGTGTGATGTCGCCTCCATTTCAAAACATAACTCGGGCAATAATTTTATTTTAACCGTCATTGATATTTTCTCGCGTTATGCGTGGGCTCAACCTTTAAAAACTAAAGAAGGGAAAGGAGTAGCAAAAGCATTCCAAACAATTTTTCGAGAAGGTCGAATTCCAAAAAGAATTCAGAGTGATCAAGGAAAAGAGTTTGAAAATCAGCATGTGCGAAGATTATTTGAGAGGCATGACATTGAGTTGTTTAGTGTAAAGAGTGCTTATAAAGCTGCACTCGTTGAACGTTTTAATCGCACATTAAAAAATCTCTTGTGGCAACATTTTACTGCCAACTTGACACAAAATTGGACAAAGGTTCTACAAGATACACTCCATGCCTACAATCACTCTATCCATCGTTCTATTGGACTCAGACCAGTAGATGTAAATGCTGACAATGTAGATAAAGTGCGCGAATCATTCCAACGTAAACGCACTCATGTGAAAAGTGATGTGAAAATTGGTGATAAAGTTCGTATCTCAAAAGTGAAAAGTGTTTTTGCTAAAGAGTACCTTCCGAATTGGACAGAGGAGGTATTTACAGTATCAAGGATTAATCAAAAAGACTCTCCGACCACCTACAAGTTGAAAGATTACGATAATGAAGAAATTGAGGGTAGCTTTTACCGCGATTAGATTGAGGTAGTCACTGAAAGTAAAACATATTTGGTAGAGAAAATCATTCGATGTAAAAAACGGCATGGTGAAGAATGGTGTCTTGTTAAATGGACTGGTTATCCTTCAAGTATGAACTCTTGGATGCGTCGTGCCGACATCTTTCATCTAAGTGATCGACAGTGATTCATGCAAAGTTGTAACTAACAATGTTTAGGGTTTGAGCTATGAATCCAACTGCCTCATTTTATTCACGACCCTCCTATGTAAGTGGTGGAGGACAAATTTACATCGGTGCTCGCCGCCAACGTGGAGGTAGCATACTTGGTGCACTGAAATCTGTTGTAGCACCTCTCATATCCAATGTCGGAAGATCTTTAAAACGAAATGTTTTAAGTAATGCCGTTGGCTTTGCTGGTGATGTTGCTAGTGATCTTTCCAGAGGTAGAAGTTTTAAGAGCAGTTTGTTGAATCGTGGGAAGGAACGCGGTTTAAAAACATTGAAGCAGACCTTTGCTGGTGTTACTCAAGGTAAGAAATCGCCTACACGAATGAATAAAGGAAGAAGGAAACATCGCGAAGCTGGTAAGGTGCGATCTTCAGTCAAAAGGCATTCACGCAAACGTCGCAGAGGCTCTAATCATTCATCAGGTGCTAAACGACGACGCTGCCATAACTTCTAATCATGGAGTGTAAAACTTCCGGGTTTTGTTTGTTTGATCAACAAGCCATACAGACAGATATTCTTAGTTCAAGTATTGTAGATCATCATCCTCGAACAGCTGAGAATGCTGGCCCCATTGAATTTGTTATTCCTGGTGGTAGTGATGACTATATAGATTTGAGTTATGCGATGGTTGATTTGAGGTTTAGAATTCAGCAAGCAGATGGAACTGCTATTGACGATGCACATAAAGTTGGACTGAACGATTTACCATTGACTACATTACTTCGCGATGTTTCTCTAACGATTGGAGAGCAGCAGGTGGAAGATGGTCAAAGCGATTATCCCTATAAATCATATTTCAATCATGTATCACAGTTTCATCCAGCAGCACAAAAAAGTCATATGGAAGCCATGGGATGGTATAGAGATGAAGCAGGAAAATTTGATGCTGAAACAAACAGTGGCTTTCTAAAGCGATCTGCTATGATTAAAGATAGTAAAGTATGTCAGCTATATGGTCCGCTGAATTTAGACTTCTTTAGACAGTCAAAGTTTTTACTCTGTAATACCAGCATGCGACTCAAGCTGACATTGAATAAGCCTGAATTTGCGCTGAATGCATTTGGTAAAGTTGACAATTTTAGAATTCATGTGGAAGATATTGCACATTACATTCGTCGAGTAGTACCGAATCGAAGTGTCATTAGAGGACATGGTGAAGGTCTTAACCGCCAAAATGCCATTTACCCCGTTCAGCATACAAAGCTTCTCACCTTTACAATTCCGAAAGATCAAAAGAGTTTCATGAAAGATGGCCTCTTTCCATCGGAAGCACCGAAGCTCCTCATGGTGGCAATGGTTGAAAATGATGCATTTAATGGTAGTATAAAGAAGAATCCTTTCAACTTTAAACACAATCAGTGAAGTGAAATTGCTTTACGTGTAAATGGTGTGAGTCATCCTGGTCCACCCTACAAACCAGATTTTTCTACGGATCAATTTATGCTCAGTTATGTTGATTTTATGGATGTCTTTGGCTTTTACAATACGGATGACACCAACGGACTCACTATGAAAGAGTTTAAGAGTGGATATACTATTTATGCATTTGATTTGACTGCTGACAGCGATATTAGTGCCCTCTATCGTCAAGCGAACGTGCCTCATAATATTCGTTTGGATTTGACGTTCAAAAGAACACTACCTGAGACGATCAATGTATTAATTTATGCAGTCTTCGATTCAAACATTGAAATTACAAAGTATCGTGACGTGATTCTTCAGTATAATCGTTAATGAGTTGGTTGACTGCTGACGATATTAAGACTTAAGTGCAGCGTAATGCAGATGAAGCGACGTTGAAAGCTTTCGATAGTGTCTATTCGCTCGATACCTTACCACCTGCAGTAAATCACTATCCCATCTTTATTGTGCTAAACACTCATTCACAGAATTTAGGCGGTGAGCATTGGAAAGCGATCTTTATTGGAGAAGACCGACGTGGTGAACTATTTGACTCTCTTGCTCAACCTCCAAATATACCAACACAGCAGTGGTTGAGAAAACATACGCGTCAATATCAGCGAAATGAACGCATACTACAACATCCACTTTCATCAACGTGTGTGCTTTTGTACTGTACTTCATCTTAAAACGTTTACATGTATCTCGATTTGTATCTGTTATTCAAAACTTTTCATGTAATCCATCCTCTAATGAAAAAATGATTTGTAAGTTCTATCATGATTTGAAATAAAAACATCATGTTGGAAAAATTGTTTTTTATTTTACAATCCGCTGGGTACGTACATACTCAATGAGATAGTCTAGGATCACATTTGCTTGTACATGAGATTTTAGTCCAGTAATGATCACTTTACTATTATGAAAGATTGCAACATGCACAGGTAACCAACAACTAATGAGAGCTGCAGGAAAAAGTTCGGGTTCATAACACAAATTGTAACTGCTGGTACGAATCTTCAAAAATGATACGCTTTCACTCAATTGAGTAGAGATCACCATATTGTCCACATTCAGATTCGACATCACACACCTCTCCCTCTTCCATATCCGATGTAGTAGTCTCTGTAGCTCTAAGCGCATTGACTGCGCCGATGAATGAGAAAGGGCGCCGAGAATCTGTACAGTCCCATTTGGGAAGAGTTGAAGATTCCGTGAATTGTTCATCTTCACCACTAACATTTGAGGTCGACCCGGGTAATACTTGCTGTTTGGAAGGTGTTGGTGTAATGTTGTGAGATCGATTTTGGTGTAGAGTCTGAAGCGACGGAGAATGTTGACGATGGTGTAGCGATGTCCCTTCATGATGAAAAAATGAGTAAATTGAGCGATGTACCTTCCTTTTATACTTTTCCCAACTACCTTGATGAAATGTGAAGTTAGTATGGAGTTGGGAATGATAGAGTTGAATTCGCCGTTTGTTGACGCGCAACCAGATGCGATTTCCAATACGTGAATGTCTTTTCATATAGAAGTATTTCAAATCCTTCATGATATGATGTAGAGATTGAAAATGACGATAAGATAAAGCAAACTCTCTTCTCACATTTCCAGTTGAATCTTTGAAATAGACGTTTCGATCATGATCCGTTTCAATACGTTGTAGGGAATCTAATTTCGAACTCATGGTGCGTGGTAGTCATGTCTGATTAAGATTTGCATAGTAGGGCGATGAACTCACGACGAATAAATGTCATGATGGAGCGATGTATGTATCTTCTATACTTCTCCCAATTGTATTTGCGAAATGAGAAACAGTTTGCGGGATGAGAATGGCAGATTTGAATTTCATTGTTGCGACGTTGAAGCCAAACTTGATCACCCAAGGAGATGAATCTTAATTTTTCAAAATATTCCAAATCCCTCATGGTATCATTGAGGTTGACAAATTGTCGCCATGTTAATGTAATACCTCTTGATGTATGACCACAAGAATTTTTGAAATGCACGTTTCCATCACGATCAACTCTTATATATTGTAGAGAGTCCAAAATCCAAGTCTTCATGATGTTATGCATGCCTATATCTCTAGCCTCATGCCTCTCATGCCTATATCCTATGCCTATAATTTCTAGGCCTATATCTTACGAATGATATGTATAGCAGTCAAGTATGCACACTTAATAGTTTTTCCTAAAATTGCTATCATAGATTAAAGAGAAAAGTGCTTAATATTAAGCACTTTCCTATTTCAAGTTCCTTTTGAAATTGTATGTGTATATATACCTGAATATGAGTTAAAACTGCATTAATATGGGGCGATAATCAACCATAATGATCAACTATATTCATTCATGTTAAAATATGATTACATTAGGACATGACTTTCATATGAGTAAACGTTGATTGAGAATCATCATGCTGCAGTATCTGAAGTTTTCGAAGGCAGAAGATCCCAATGAAGAAATCATTGACTTCATCAACAGCGTCAACGAAAACTTCCAATGCGCTCTTAGTCCTGGGGACCGGCTTCGTCTGGACGAAAGCATGGTTAAATCTTACCATAAAGTACTGACTGGAAAAGTCAAAATTATTCGCAAACCGCGACCGATCGGCAATGAAATCAAGGATATGTCGGACGCGCGGTCAAGCATCGTTCTTAAGATAGAATTAAACGAAGGAAAAGAGAGAATGCGAGAAAAAGACCACGTTTCAAAATACGGAGCCACCACAGCCGCAGTGTTGAGACTGACAAAGGACTATCATGGATCAGGGAGAACTGTGATTGCATGACTCTTGGTTCGGTTCCGTCAAGAGTTCAACTGCATTGATGAAAGTAGGTCTATATTCAATCATGCTAGTAAAAACAGTACACAAGAAGTATCCGAAAAGAGCTACTGAATGAGAGAGAACTCGAGCGAGGGGAATGGATAGCTTATGCCGCGAAACTTGATGACACAGACCTCCAGGCTGTTAGCTTCATGGATTTAAAGAAGAAGCAGTTCATTTCAACGTGCTGTACTGCGATCGCTGGAAATCCCAGGAAAACAAAGCATCACGGTGAGATACCCAGACCGCAGGTAGCCGAGGAATATTTGAAGTATTGTTCTTCGATCGATGTATTCAATCACTTCAGAACCGGTGCTTTAGGATTCGAAGATGTTGTCAAAACACACTCACCGTATACACGCCAGGTATATGGTGTTCTGGAATTCATTTTTACTAATTCCTTCTTGGCGTATATATATTTTAATTAAGCCTGGACAATCTGAATTGATTCATGCCGACTTCAAAATGAATTTAGCAAACAGTCTTCTCCATTTCACTATGATCAAAGTTGGAAATGAGACAAGAAGAGATTCTCTGAACGTTCCTCAAGATCATAGGCCATCTCATTAGCCTCATCCAAAGCCATGCTACATTTGCCGACATGGATATGCTGAAGGTGAGCGAAACACAATATCATTTCAATGTGTCTTCTGCGAAAAACCTATCTGCAAACCAAGCTCAACTCGCCTCTGTTGGTCGAAGCACATTCAAGAAGGACTTCCCCCAAAACGACGTCAACAACGAGTTTAAATGGACTTTCCCTGATTCTTCTATTATACAAATTACGTGATTTATTTGGCTGATAATAAGCCTACTCGTAAACCTGTCGGTACATTGATTGAGATTTCGCAGATATGTAAACAGAGATATATTTAGAATAAACGGTGTTTTCTTTTCGGATAAATTGGGGTGTAGATTGATTAAATAAAACTGGTAACTTAGCCATTTTACATACCAAAAACGAAGTATGAGTACATTTGTCAAAAATGCTTAAAATCAAGAACTTTTAACATCTGATTCATCTGATTACTATGTGAACTAGAATAATATTTATGATGTGAGTTATCAATCATAACTTTTCCTAATCACTGAGGATTTATTCAAGTTGTGTAGCACAACTAACATGCAGTATCTTTGGGTAAATATGTTATAAAAGCCCTTGTGGTAACTAGGCCGGGTACTACGCTATAGAAAGTTTATAGAAAATTATAGGTTTATAGCCACCAGGTATAACCGATATAATGCAACAATTGTGAAAGCATATCATGCACATCAAAAATAGCAAGTTTAGCTATCACTTTGGTGTCGTGCCTACACTTTGGTATAGATTATCTAAAAAGAGAAAAGTGCTTAAAATTAAGCACTTTTGCTTCTCATATTTAACCAGCGACAGCGGCTACGAAATGTATTCAATTTTAATTGCGCTTACATATGTTTCTATGAACACACATTCCATCAATCTGTACTAATCCCAACGGCTTGGCGTCTTTAAAACACAATAATGTTGATAAAACATTTTTTCATTGAACAAAATATGCTAAAAATTTGCATAAAAATGGAAAATCTTCACATTTTGAAGTCCCCAAAGCTTCTATAACCTCTTTCTTCTGATTTTTCATCGCATTTCACATATCACAGTGCTATTCAATATTCATAGACTGTCATATAAAAAAACCCGCATAGCTTCTACAAAATGACAATTTTCTGATATTTTCAAAAATATATTTTTGTTCAAAGTGATGTCGAACAAAAAGCAAGACCGATGAGAGGATTCCAAATTAGGACGTATTTTGCTTGAACGTAATGATTACAGTTGTGGAGTTGTCGGCTGGTTTTCTGTGTGATGAATACTAAATAATATCCATTTTCTAAGTGTGAAAAGTGCTTAAAATTAAGCATTAATGCTTAAAATTAAGCACTTGGTCAATTTATCATTAAGTCAGTAAATAGCTTGAACGCTTGTACCGTTCTTCGATAATTAAGTGGAACGAAATTGCTGCAATTACAGTGAGGTCCACAAATAATTCTATGGGCCCTCTTGTGAATGCCTTCCAGTTCTTTCTCTTGATTTACTCTAAGTGATGTGAAGAGAGGGGAACAGTATTCATTGACACCTATGAAGAAATCAAGACCTCTTGAACATCCTAGTTCTGAAATCAAGAAACGTGGTCGAACACGAAAGAATTCTGAATCTTCTAAAGTTGACTCGGTAGAAATTATTTCGGAGAAGAAGCGAGGACGGAAGAAAAAAGACAATCCCACGGTAAAACTTGAGATAAAGGAAGAAATCAAAGAAGAGATAACTGACGATGTTGATGAAGAAGTATTCTGTATCTGCAAGCAGCCCTATGACCCTGCAAAGTTCTACATCGGCTGTGATCTTTGTGAAGGTTGGTTCCATGGAGATTGTGTCAATTAGAGAGTGATCACTGAGAGTGATCAGGGCGTAGACAAGCGGCAGACCAAGGACTGGTTTCCATGAGGCTCGACCCGAATCTCGTTCTGCTACAGGGCGTTTACACCAGATTTCGTCTTCACCGGAGGGACAATGGCGAACTCCGTCGCAAAGTAGAGACTCTGATAGCAGACAGGTCGGCAGTGAGCCACATTTCCACCGGCAACTCTTTGGTGATTCTGTTAGACCGTTGTCTTGATTCCCTCCATCAGCAGATTGCACATTAGCTGAGAAAAGACGGAGTTCAAGTTCAGTAGAGGATAACGGAGAAGTAATTCACAAAGTCCGGCCTATCCTGTCCACTACTTCTTTCCTGTGTTGTCGATCTAGCTCAACACGAATCTTTTGTCCATTGCGAATGTGTCTAGTACTCACAGCAAAACCCCGTCACTTTTTCTTTCCTTGAGCCTTCTGGGCGGCTTTGGTAACTTTGCCTCCCTTGTCTTAGATGTAACCCAATACTGTCTATCACATATTCCTCCTTTTCCCTACTGAAGTTTGTTAACATAGTTTTATGCACTTTACTAGATTTCTTTTCTACTCCCGTATTTCCTATGTTAATGTGAAAGCTGAATTCATGACTTTTGCATCTATGCTTAATTCCTTTTATCTGTGATGATGAAATTAGTTATACCTTTAATTAAATTGTTATATCATTAAAACTTTAGCTCTTCCTCAACCATTAATATATATAAAAAAAAATTATAAAAATTAATGGCTGGCCAAGACATCTTCAATCATCTCATGATGTGTGCTGACGTTATTCTTCCCGTGTTTCCGACTTGCTTTAATGTCTCTTGAAAAAAGGCGAATTATTTTTGAGTTGATTTTTGTTGATAAGATGCTACACGATTTAGTCGATGTTCCCTTTCATAACTTTTTTACTTTACATTCTCAATCGAAAAACTTACTTACTCGTGGTCATTCACTCGGTGTCACGCATTGATCGTCATCACAATGATCCAAGAACGTTATTTTTGTCGTAGAGTCTTGAGAATATGGAACTCTTTATCGGAGCATGCTGTCTCATCACCGCCCTTCTTGATTTTTAGGAAACGTCTGAAAACTTTTGACCTCACACCATTTTGTGTAATACTATGAATATTTTGTGTAATACCCTGAATATTTTGTGTGCACCCGACCCTACCAATAATGCATGATGATAACTGGGCAATTTGGTTTATATTCCATCAATGTTGCATCAAATGTGGCTAAAATTTATATTCTTGTTAGTAAACAAGTAGCTTCATACACTAATGTCACCATACTTACCGTCGAGGTGACACCAGTGATTTTCAGGACTGATTTTTTTTCAAGAACTAAATGCCGAACAAATCACTTCGAAGTCATTTTTTAAGAACATCCTGTAATAATTGCACCAGCTCCTTAATATTATGAGGTTTCAAAAAGTTTAGTATGTGCTTGTATACATGCACAGAATGCACCGCGGAGTCCACACGTTCAGGAACAGAAAATTGTTATACCTATTGTTCAAAATGTAATGAAGTTAAGATGTTTGGAGTGTAAAGATGAAATTTGCTGTCGGTGCTCGGCATGGCATTTGAATATTGGCGCAATACAAAATTAACATGGTTTTTGAGGGCATCAATATAGGACATTTGAGGGCGCGTAAGCGCCTGAATGTTGGGCATAATTGAAATGGTCTGGGCAGCCATGTAGGAAAAAAGCGGGCAGAAATGCTATTAATACATATGCAGATATACGCCAAATGAGATTTCTTAAATATCTTTATTTTTCACCGTGCGTATAATGTAGATATCCTGTCACTTTATTTTACCTGTAAAGCAGATTACTGCACGGGCGTGCAGTAATATTTTCATTATTGCACTGGTTGAATTATAGATTTTTATATAGATATATGCGCTTATTATTTAACTCATCAAACACCATAGAATTAGATTAGACATAATGGTCATGATATCGGTGAAAAATATAATTACCTACACAACTCGTGCAAAGATATCCATCTTTTGCTTTCTCCTCGATCAACATTCTATGCATAGAATGTTCATCAGTAATTCATCATGAAGTAATAGCTGCGCTTCATCAGTAATTGCTTCGACCATTTTAGCCGTATGACAGTTGAATCGTTTTGACTGTCGACGTCTTATCGAATGACGGTTGACAACACTTTACATTTGGGAAGCACTTATGAGAATAAACTAAAATAATACAGCAGCAATGCACATAATTCCAAATCAAACAAAGAAAATTCCACTACCATAAAAAATCAGTACACAGTCATTTCTCCACGCTTTGGGAGTTGTGTATCCCGAGTTCCATATCGCAGTATTCATGGCCATCCCTGATCCAACCGATGATGTTAACTAGTCGAAACGACGACATTTGACCCACAGCTAGGATGACTTTTTCGTAAAATTGTCGTCAATAGTTGGCTTATAGGCCTAATAGACTTGGATGATTACAAACCGTCCTTGAATATTTTGTTTTTAGGCCCTAAACCAAATAACCGTGAAATTTTTTTTTTTTTTTTTTTTTTTAACAGACGGAAAATAGCTGCGCGTCTTGGTGGATTTGAACCACCGACCTCTGGCATTCTAGGCCAACGCTCTACCAACTGAGCTATCGACGAGCGACAGAACGACATAAGTCCTCAATTGAAGAACCCGCGTAGGAGAATCCGATAGCTTCATCCTCCAAGACAACATAGCATTAACCGTCAAGCCAAACTACTGAAGCAAGTTATCAGTAATTCAAAGCCAGCATTATACTTTGAAACGGGGACTTAGTCCACACAAGTATTCAAAGAAAGCTGCAATGATAATTTTAACAGACGGAAAATAGCTGCGCGTCTTGGTGGATTTGAACCACCGACCTCTGGCATTCTAGGCCAACGCTCTACCAACTGAGCTATCGACGAGCGACAGAACGACATAAGTCCTCAATTGAAGAACCCGCGTAGGAGAATCCGATAGCTTCATCCTCCAAGACAACATAGCATTAACCGTCAAACCAAAAGAATATGTGAATCAATATTTATTGAATAAGCGCAACTAAATCATTCAGCTGTTTGAATTCTCTCATCGCCCATAGCTTTGTGTGATTATAGGTCCGACGTGGTATGTGATATTTCGTATCGTCATGAATAAAACAAATTTAATTCTTTTCAAAGATAAAGGACAGATATTCAAAAACAAATCAATTTTTCTAATGATAACAACAAAAGCAGTAGAAAATGTTAAAAAAACAACGTTCAAATTTTTTCAAAAGAAACATGATCTTTAATCTCACATACTGCTAAAAACTAAGGAAAACTATGCATAAAAACCGTAGAAATCTGAAATATTATGAAAAACTACAGAAACATATCCAAACATTTGAAAACGCACACGTTCCGAAACGAGTCGCGTGGGAGCGACTCGCTTTTTCTATGTTTTTTCTATAGTTTTCTTAAAAGAATTTTGAAACACTTGGCAAGATTTTTTTAAAATTATTTTGCTTCAATTTCGGATTGAAGTAGTTGCTGCTCTAGGCGCCTTCATATTATGAACTCTAGCTAAACTGCGATGCTCTAGACAAATTCATTTGGTAGATCTAGCATACAGGCCTATAGCACCACATTTCCAAACTTGAGGAGATGCCTACAAGCTCTCATCTGTTTAGCCACGAAAATTAAAATGTGATTTTTTAACAAGGATAGTTTCACAAATACCAGGAAATGCTCATTTCAGGCTTGTTGAATGTTTATTTCAACGCAACATTGTCATTTCTTGACAAATGTAGATGAGAAGCTTCAGAGCATTGATCGATCAATGATTTATGTAATGGTAGATGGCGACACGGAAAAATTGTCTGTTTCATTATTTTTTAGGGAGACCTCGCAAATTAAAGAAAAAGTGAGCAACAAACATTTCCTGAAACATTATTGTCTCCTTGTATCTAAATTTGCCACGTAGCCTATATAGCTTGTTGGATAGTTTGGATTGCATTTATAGAGTTATATAGATTTGCAGTGTATAAATTCACAAAATATTGAATTCGCGTGCTGAAACATAAAATTGCGCAATTTTGAAATGCAATTTCATGTTAACTATTTCGAAATTTTAACCAAGAGATGTTTTACTAAATTGAGTTTGATTAGATATGAAAATTATCATATTATCGGTTGATTCTATCGAATCTCTTAAGACCTTCTCATACAAACAACCGAGTTATATCACTTGTTATCATACTCATTTAGGCTGCTATTATGTAATATTTCTTCTTCTTTTCCATCAACATCTTTCCATTCAAATCTTGAATTTAGTTTTAGACAAAATCAAGAAAAAAACACGTGGCCGAATTGGTTTACCAGAGCGTATGACTTTTTAACTGGCTATGACTTTTTTATTTGCCGTCAAACTTTTGATTATCAGGTCTATTTGGTTGAAAGTTTAACAAACTTCTCAAAAATCTCAATTTTTCTTTTCTTCATCGCAATTTATATGACAAAGAATCAGGCGTTAGACAAAATTCAAAGCCGTCATCAGAATTTGATTAAGCTAAACGTGCATTTGTGTGAAATTGGAGCAGATAGGTGGGGTATATTTGAAGTTATGAGGACATGAATATAAATTACCGGTAAATTACCAGCAAATTGCCGGTTAGATAACTTAAAATAAATTATCGGTAAATTTTAAACACTAGTCTCTTCCGATGAATGGACTACAAATTGGGCTCGAATTGAAAAACTATAGCGCGGATAGTTGAGATAGTATGTAGGCCTACTATGTAGGCTATGCGCGGAAAAGCATGAATTCTGTATTATCTGCATCTTGCGGAATTTTATACGTTATCGGTATGCATTTATGCTATTCTGATCGATAGAATTATTCGCTTTTCAGCATACATTTTTGTACTTCAATGAATGTCTACACTCAGCCTTTTCAGTCTTGATACAATTGTTGACAAATCAAATTGTCGTTATCTGTAAAGCTATGTGTACCATACTTCACAAGAAGTTTCCCAGCTTTCCCCGTTGTCGTCACATATAGGGAGTATTACTCGACGTAGAAGGAATGGCAAATCCTTGCAAGGCCATATGCGTTCCTTTCGCTGCATCATTGTGCTGAATTAAATTATTGATATATGCTTGTAGATAATACATGCTATCGCCACCTTCCACAGTACTGTTATTAATCATTATTTTCACATCTTGAAACTGACTACGCGCTGAATTGTTGATCAAAATCAACTGTTCGTCATCCCCACTTGTCAGATTCGTCCATTCACTAGTCACCTTCTTTTGAATACGTCCTTGAATGCGTATGAAACTTCGTGACACATTCATCCAATGTGTATCTTGTCGACGAACGCAAAAAGTGATATTCCCAGCACTGTCCGTATCATCGACGGGTGTGACGATTTTGCTGCTGCTCCGCATTGGAGACTTCTACATCTTCAAGGTCAAAGACATCGTAGCAAGGATCAATCATCACCGCTTGTTCCGCCATAGTGATTTGGAAATCTCAGTAAATTAAGTTTGCCTAGTTAAAACAGAAGTTTCGGCTTGGATCCACCCAGGAGACCAGTCCGTCCGATTTTTGAATGTTCAATCCTCAGAGACCTGAGGGGGGTCCAGTCGACCCCGGAGCCACATTTTTCTATTTCATTTTTTACGCTGACGATATATCAACCACTCAAGCCCATACAAAATCATCATTTCTGACAGTGAATCTGCATGTGTTATTTCATTTCAATTGAATCAGTAGAAGTATGCCAGATAGGCCAAGGGCACAGGTCTCAGAGGGTGTAGAAATTCCATCACAAAATTTTTGTAATTAGATGAAAAATGATTTCGAACATGTCCACGATGGTGTATAAAGAGTGAAAGTCAATTATTCATTGTTTGCATCATGCTCGTAGATGTGTTGGAAGATCGCAAAATGTGAATTTGATATTTTGTTTTCGCACATGATCTCGCGTGACTGGTCGGCCTATATGAACAACTCGACATAAATCGATGTCTGAAATGAAAGCTATCACTATATTCATAGTTGAGCACCAAAAACTGATTCATGACAGACTTTTCACAGCAGTAATGATAAGTTTGAGATCTCCACAGCTGTTTTTGGTTCTAGAAGTACAGCAATTTTGCTTCATTTTAGGTTTACTTCTGATAGCTTTGGAAAAATTTGAAGGAATGTACAAATGGAAAGGATTAGCAGCGTGAATTAAATCAATTTTATCAAAATCAACTGTCTGAGGCTTTATGATGACACAAAATATCGTAAAGCCGCCTCCTAGTACAAATGATGCTGTAGTAAATGTTGGTTGACTTACAAAAACACCATATTTTCGCACGTGTTTACTGAGAAGGCTGAAAGTCACTCAAGGGATTCGTTATACCGACCTGCTACACGCAAGCATCATTGTTTTACTTAAAATCAACTTTCCTAATGTTTTGATATCGATTTAAGCAGGTAAACTAAGAATATGTTAAAGGGGTCCACTGGACCCCCCCTCAGGTCTCAGAGGGTTAACGAAGCGTAAGCGATTGAAGCTCGGAGCGTTTGTTCGTGATCGTTTGCTAGATGGTGTATTACTTAATACATCTTCAGCCACACGTTTCTGAACACAGTCTCATAGTGGTCGAGGCTATATTCTTCAATCCATGCAGAGCTTTGTAATGGTAGCTGGATCATTTTTAAGAGTGTTGTGAGTCATCTGTTTCACCCTTTGTCCGGCATTCGAAGTCACTTCCTTAGCACTGTCTAGAGCATTGGAAGCCAAACGTTTCACTGTTTTTCCCAATCCCACACCCAAATGATTCAACCAAAGACAATGGAATCTTCGGGAACGACGGTACGACGACACGAATCACAAGTGAAGATGAAACCTGCAGGAGTGATCAAAGAAGAGACTATCGCAGAAGG
This sequence comes from Prostheceraeus crozeri, assembly GCA_907163375.1. NCBI lineage: Eukaryota > Metazoa > Platyhelminthes > Polycladida > Euryleptidae > Prostheceraeus > Prostheceraeus crozeri. The sequence goes on along the minus strand of CAJQUW010016007.1, from coordinate 115,232 downwards.
ATCGAGAGAGGAGTTACAGGAGCCAATCGACCATACTCCTAAACGTTATGGCATCGAGGTCGGCTAAAAGACCACCAATGAGTCCAGAGAAGAGTTGACGGTTCCGCAGGATATTAGATCTGACTCTAATATTGCTCTGTCTCGACCTAAACGCATAGCCAAACCAGTTGAACCTTTTAGTATTTTTGCCTCGATCTCGATCATTGTTTTGAAAAGATTTTGAAAGTTGATATTGGCAGAGAGATCGCATCAATTGTGTATATTTTATAGCTAGCTTACAGCAGTAGTTTGTTGAATCTTACATGCCTACTTCAAGTTGAATCTTATGATATCGATATGTGTATACATAGTCGATCAGTTAATGTGCAACATTTTGTTCATCATGTGTCAAGTACTCGTATACTTGTACATGAATTTGATTCTATCAAGTATATGCTGATGAGTGTAGTTTGATGAACTTTGTATTTTCTGATCAATCCTGATCAGTGATGAACATTCGACTTTTTGTGTATCATCGCAATCGTGGATACAATTCCTATTCGTCGGATGAACTTTCAATCCTATTGTGGCTCTGCCGGTGATTTGAAGACGTTGATGCAGTTTGTCTTTTTGTATACGTGTATTTCTTTAGGGTGGAGGAAGGTTGTATATTCTATCTATAAATATTTCATCTACAAATGCCATAATTAATTATGTTTGAACGGAACAATTTAATGCAAGTTTTTCCATAAATGTTTTGCTGATGCATTTTACAAATAAACGAATCTCGAGTAATGGGTAAAAGACCGTTCCAGGACACCATAAAATCAAAAAAATTGGTATCTTTAAAAACGACATAAATTCATGAATTTGAACCCTTTTTCAGGTTTTTAAGACGTAAATTCATGAATTTAGTCCATTCAAAAAGTACCATTTTTTCAAAAAATGACATTTTTAAAAACGACATAAATTCATGAATTTGAACCCTTTTTCAGGTTATGAAGACCTAAATTCACAAATCGGCTAAAGCCAGAGGAGCTTCGCTCCGATTTGGGCGTTTTTAAAAATACCCAATTTTCAAATTTTTCAAAATCTCAAATTTGAGAATTACAATCTGGCGAAGCCCTAGAACCTGAAGGTTCGATTTTCATTGCTTAAATCATGACCGTTCAAGGACACCAAAAATCATAAAAGTTGAGAATTTCAAATTCATGAATTTTATCCATCTTTCAGGTTTTTAAAATATATCATGTGTCTAAAAATATTTGAAGGAATTGACATATTCTTAACAATAAGTTTAGGTACTTTTACAATTGTCATTCAAGGGTAGAGAACATCTGCTTCCCGCATTTATGAATAAAATGCATTTCAGTGTAAGGAGCTGTGTCCTCCAACTCAAACATTTGAAAGGAAACAATGTATGAAAGAACAAACAGCTGCTACACCCACTTATTCATTTGTAAAGACGTGGCATATAATTGCAGCATGTAGGAAGTAAGACTTCATTTACAATTCCATTAATCATAACTAGTGACTGTTTTCTTTCCTTATTGCAAAATGCCAAAACGTACTGCCGCAGAAGCTTTTTCGTTTTACATGCCGATTTTACTAAACTTAATTAAAGAAGAGCACAAGGAAACTGCGAATAAATACTTTGAAGAGTGGAAGTTAGAAATTCAATCGAGAAAGAAGAACAAATTGGACTCTCAAAAACAAGTGGAGGATATTACAGTAAAAATAGAACAGTATCTTAACACTACTACAATTCCTCAGTTCAATGTTACAAAAGAACATTTCATTACCATCGAAGATAGTGCTACTATGATTTCAAAACTGATTGCAAGTGATAAAGTGCACCATGGGTCGTTGCTGAGAAGTGCTGCTTATCAAGGTTATGGATTTAAAAGAATTCTGGAATTGAGTGACAATAAAAAAAACAGATTTGTGGTAAACTTGGAACTATTTAGAATTTCCTATAACGTAAGTTATTGTTATTTCTTGATGAACTTATCAGATCTAATTCTACCACACGTATTATTTTTAAATTCATCAATGCCCATTAGTTTTGTTAGAAAACATTTTAAAGAAATCAAAATTTATATAGAAAAATTGAATCAACCGACAACTATAGAAGAAATGAGGTTTGGTTCCCAAGATGAATGAACATTAACTGTGTTGTTTCACTTTTTAAGATATGTGCAATGTACATGCATATTTGATGTATACATATTTATGAAGACTTATTTATAAGTAGTAACACATTTTGGATTATTTTGAAATGTAATTAAATTTCCTTTTGTTCTCCAGTCTCATGGTAGAAGACTGCTATTGTATAGATCTATATTTCAGTATGTAACATAATGTTTGATATTTAAGAATGATTCATGGAACTTAGTAGTATTGCATTTTGGATTATTTTGAAATGTAATTAAATTTCCTTTTGTTCTCCAGTCTCATGGTAGAAGACTGACATTGTACAATTGTATGATAAGATTGATTGTTGTATTATTATATTTGATGCAAAATACACTGCCGTTGTTTTCATTTTCCTGTACAAGAAGTAGACATTATGACAGTTATTGGAATTTATTTCATTTAAAATGAATGATGAAAATCCGACAGTTATACTGAGTAATATAGGTGATATATTACCTCAGGTTAATAACATGACTGTGTTCTTAGAAATATACGGCAAACAAACAACTGCGTATTTCTATTTAAATCAAAATTCAGAAGATTGTATTCAAAATATTTATTCAAAATATTTCTTTAAAAAATGGAAGAAACAAAAATGGAAGAAACCGCAAGAATATATCCTTCGTTATCATATGAACGTAGTTCTACTTTAATGGACATTGAAAAGGTTAACATTGAAAAAATGAACATTGAAAAACACAAAGATAGAGTACGCTATATGAAAGATAAGGAATCTCAATTATTATTAAGATTACAGCATTATAAAAAATTAAGAAAGAGATGGACCAAAGTTAAGAATGTAACACAAGGAATTGGCATATTCTTAACAATAAGTTTAGGTGCTTTGACAATTGTTATATCTTCTGGTGTTTTAGTAATTCCAGTAGTTGCTACTGCTTTAACAGGTACGGGTGTTTTTGCAACTTCACTTGTTACAATGTTAGATAAATCTTTAATAACTAAGAAACGAAAATCATTAAAAACTAAGCATTTACATATTAAAGAAGTCTATGATAAACTACATTACTACTTTCAAAGAGTATGTGATGATAATGTTATTACGATAGATGAGATTGAAAAATTTGATCAAATAGCTAATAAAGCTAATAAAACGCCATTTCATTTAAAGTCCGAAAAAGTTGATGATAAGAATAAACAGGATGGCAAAATTTCTAGTGATGGCAAAATTTCTAATGAAGAAAATGACAAAATTTTTTTAGAAGAGCTAAAAACTTTAAGCGAAAATTTAAGCAAAACTTTATTAAACAAAACTTAAAGCGAAAAGATGTCAAACAACAAAGCAATAAAAAAATAATTTGTTCAGTAAAATGTTTTTGCTGTATTCCAATGTTACCACAAAATTCAAATATTATATTTTAAAAATGGATAAAATTAAAGCTGATAATTTTAAAAGAATAAAACAATTAGAAGAGTTAATAAAACAAAGAAATATTATGAAAGAAAATCATCTTCAACATAGAATGATAAAAGCTGGTATTCAATCTGATATGTTTGAACAAATGCAGCAAACCGAGCAAGTAAAAACTGATTTTGAGAAAACTATGAAACCATTTAAAACTCTTGAAAAAGAAAGTACAAATAATGATAAACAAATTGATATAACAGATCCAGAGCACAAAACTATATTAGATGACTATGGATTACTAGAATCAAACATTAATAAGAAATTACCAAAATCTATGCAATTTGAACATTCTATTTCATTTATAGATGGAAAAACAATACCTAGATTTTATCTCGGACAAAAAGAAATATTTCCACAACCTTTTCGAGGTATAATTTTTTCACCAGATAAATCTCCTTTTAATTTAGATAGAAATTTTGTTAATCTTTTAAGAGGAGCAGATTTAAATAATTATGCTGTAGAAGATCTCATAAAATATAAAGCTATGTTAGACAGAGTTGGTGCAGTAAAATCTCTAAGACGTTATAAACAATTAGAAAATTTATTATCAACGGGAGTTAAAGTAGGAAAAGGTTTAACTGAAAAACAGAAAACAGAAACAACCATATTTTTACCAGATGATCCACAAGAATTACTAAATAGATTAAATATTTTAATATCTGCAATAAAAGAAGGACATAATTCTAGTTTCAATGAAATTCATGCTATATTGAAAAGACTGTTAGAAAAGAAGATTCTAAATGAAGAGGATTATAAAAGTGTAACTGGACATCTCTGATGTCCTCCAGGGCTTCGCCCGTAGCTGAAATATGTTGTTGTTTTTAATTTTTTATAAAAAAAATATTTATTTAATTTTTTTAGTTTAAAAATGTGTTCAGCAGATTTAGACAAAATTAATAATCATTTAGAAAATTTGATAGAGATTTTGGGTTCATCAAAATTTAGTACGACGTTAAAAATTATAACAACTACTTCATCACACACTTGTAATTTAGAACCCATTCTACATTTGGAACAAAATAAAAATTATCAAATTGCATTGACTAGTTTCTCTACATTTAACACTATTCAAAACGTTATCAAAGATGTGAATGATCAATTTAGATATTCTACTGATAAAGGCAAAACGTGGAAAGTACTAACTTTTCTTCCTGGTTCTTACGAAGTTGAATCAATATCAAATGAAATTAAGAGACATTTAGGTATACCATTTAAAGATAAGAAACAATTACATTTTGCAGTTGAACCGGCAGTTAATAAATTTTCTCTTACTTTAGACGAAAATCATCAAGTTGATTTTAATCATGATAGATCATTGTCAAAGCTACTAGGATTTAATAAACAAACCTATAGTCAAGGTTATCATTTAGGTGAGAAGATTCCAAAAATAACTGAAATAAATTCAATTGTTGTACATTGTGACATTATTGAAGGAGGATATATAAATGGTAAATTATCAAATTTAATATTCAGTTTTCCAGCTTTTACTGTACCCATTGGTTATAGATTAAATGTAATTCCACAAACATTAATATATTTTCCTATTACAAGAAAAACTATTAACAACATTGGCATTAGAATCACTGATGAGAAAGGACAAGAAATAAATTTTGGAGGTGAAGAGATTATGATAGATCTTTTGGTTCGGGAGGTATAAACTCCCGTTCGGGAGGTATAAACTCCCGTTCGAGAGGTATAAACTCCCACGCGAAGCTAGAGAAGTTTAATTTTCTTCTTCTTCTTTAAAAACAAAAATAAAATAAAAATAAATTTTTTTATTAAAAAATGAGTGAAGTGCTACCATTAAATAAAAAAAAACTTAAATTTAATCATCATCCAAATTTATCTAATAAAGTTTTGTCAGTTATTTGTGGAAGATCAGGTTGCGGAAAAACGTATCTATTATTTAAAATTTTAACGACTCCAAATTTTTTGGATTATAACAATCTTATAATTTATACAACAACGGCAGAACAACCCGTCTATCAATTTTTAAAATATGGATTTGAAAATAATCTTAAAAAAACAGCAATTGCTTCATTATTCAAAGAATATGAAAAATCTGAAGATGAAGAAGAAATGAGTTCGTGGTGTGAAGAAGCAGCAAAAAATAATCAGTTAGTAGAATCTAATAAAAATAACCATATAAAGATACAATTAATAGATGATAGTGGTAATATGCAAGATCCTAGTAAACTAGATAAAACAATGAAACATTGTGTAATTTTTGATGATTGTGTTAATGATAGAAATCAGTCAGTTCAGAGAAATTATTTCACAAGAGGTAGACATAATAACTGTTGTGTTTTTTATTTAACACAAAGTATGTATTCATTAGACGGAAGTGTTATTAGAAAGAATGCAAATATATTTATACTATTTGAAATAAATGCAAGAAACTTAAGTGATTTGTTAAGAGATTTATGCGTAAGAAATAAAGATGAATTTAAACAATCGTGTAATAATGCTTGGTCAAAAGATTATGGCTTCATTACAATTAATATTGATAAAAAAATTCATGAAAGAGTTATCGAAAATATTTTCGCGGAGTGATAAAAATATAGTGTTACAATATTTTTTTTTTATATTATATATATATCAAATTTGTCTATCTTAGAAATTAGAAAATTAAAAAGGTTCAGTAGTTATTCCATCAGGTAAAATTTTTCTTTTATCATCAAATGGATCTTATTCTAATTTATGTTCTTCTTTTAAATACATGTTATGTTTTTTTGAATTAAGTCTATAATTACATGCTGTTTTTATTTCATTATTAAATAATACATTTTTATAATCTTGAAATGTTATTTGATTAGCCACTGATGCCTTTGAAATTCCTTTTAATGTTTTATGTGTTTTAACGGGCGAAGCCCTGGAAGACATCTCCGATGTCCTAATATTATTAGTTGTATCATAACAGTAACATTTAGATTTTAAAAATATAGCTTCTGTTATGAAATCTTCATTTCCTTCTAATTCATCTTTTACTTTACATAAATCAGAAGGATGAATGATATCTTTTATTTTATCTATTTCTTCATCAAGTGTAGAATTATACGGTATTGTTAATTCTAAGAAAACAGAATCGGTATCTGTAAAGTGTAATTTATAGTTTTTGCCATAAGCAGGTGCTAAATAATCATATATAAATCTATACATAAATAGTTTAGCTAATTCTAATATAGTGAAACCAATAAAATTAAACTTATCATGTTTTACGCTAATTCGACGTAAATGTACAGCACATAGTTCATCACTAAATCTAGTAGTTCTTTTATATGTAGGTTTCCTTGTTAAATTTTGAAATCTATCTTTATCATAAACTATTTCAATATTTTGTCTATTACGCACATTTTCTAAAGTCTTACCATAAAATGCATTATTCATTAATTTGAAGAACACGTTTCCAAAATCATCTTTATTTCTTTTAGCTATTTTACGTTTTTCAATATTGAACTCTATATAATCTTTTAACCATTTAGATTTTCTATACTCTAGTTTTCGATGTATTTTGGTGAGAATCATTCCATGATCTAAATACCAATCTAGCATTCTTCCTTCAACAACATACTTTCCCTTATTGCTTTGTGTTAACATAAGTTTTTTTGTTGGTCTATATTTCTTAGGAATTAAAGATTTTTGATAATCTGAAAAATCTTCTATATTAGGAATTTTGTTTTCGGGACAGAAAGGAAAATATTTTGTTTTATCTTTTATATAATCAGGGTATACTAAATCAACTTCATATACATAACCAAAATTATTTTCACCATCATATGTTCTTTGATAATCAAGAACGGGCGAAGCCCTAGTAGACATCTCTGATGTCGTACGAATATTACACCATGACATTTCACCTGTTGGTAATTCTTGTATCATGCAAGAAGAATATAAGCTATTAAAATCATAATATAACAAATAGTTTTCTCTCATGAATTCATCAATTGCTTTTTCACGTTCTACTCCTTCTCGTTTCGTTCGAAAAATTTCTAATATTTTTTCTTTTTCTTCTGGAGATAAAGGTTTCATTATTCCATATTCTTGTGGATTTACTTTCTTATTATAACATTTAACATATCTATTACCTAAAACTGATGAAACTCCACCTCTAATTCCAGATTCAAAAAATAATAATTTATCATATGTATTTTCTTTATAATGTTTAAGTTTAACGGACTTTGTCCTAGAACCATCGGCTTGAACACCAATATGTTTTAATCCTGCTAGCCATGTTAAACCTGGTGTAGAATAACAATAACATGGATCTATTCCGTAATATTCTAAACACATATCACGAAAGTTTTCAAAAAGATCAGCTAGTATTAATACATCTATCTGTAGATATTTCATTGTATAATCATACATTGTTTTACAATTTAACTCTCTCCAATTTTTTTCAGCTTCTGCATAGTCTTCGTCAGATAATTGTGATTGTTTTAATGTTGATTTAAATTTATTTATTGGAGGAAGTTGTTCTTCTTCCATAATTTTATTCACAGAATTAAAATCAGTCTTCGACTGTGAACCACAGGTTTTATCTCCAGTTATATCAGTCTTCGACTGTGAACCACAGGTTTTATCTCCAGTTATATACTCATACGGAAATATTCCTTTTAAAGGTTTTAAATTATATTTATTTAATATTTTACATTGTTCAGATTTCAAAGTTTTTCCCATAACATCTAATGAATAAGGAGTAAAAAATCTAAATGCATCTAAAATTCTAATGCAACCTAATTGCATTGAAAAATATTCTTCTTCTGTTTTACATAGTACATTTATTTGTTGTTGTTGTAATTTTTCAGATGAAAATAAATCTTTCATTACTAGATGGAAATCATATTTAGAACCATTGTAGAAATATAGAGGAACAAAGTTATATTTAAATTTATTAGCATTAAGATTACAAGAATTATGTGCTGCACCTCTATATAATCCATTTAGATGATCATGATCTTTTACCTTGACGGCAGAGCCGTCGCTTCGCTTGTCAAGATATCTACCTTTGCCATTTTTATAATTTTTTGTAAATTCTCTTCCACAGTAATAACATTTTGTTTCATTAATAAAATTTAATTTTTCTTTTTCTGTTAATGGCATCATTGGAATATTTGTTTCAAGCAATTGTGAAAAACGTCCTTGTAATTCTTCTACTTTCTTTGTAAACATTTCTGAACTATCTTCACCATAGTATTGAAAATATTCTGATTTAAATAATTCAGGATAATTTGAATGAATGTACATTCCCCAACATAATGGTTTTTGTTCAAATAAATATTTTTCTTTACTTTGTTCAGCTGAACTTTTTCCAGGTGCACTTTTTTCAGAATTATAATTTTCAGAATCGGGTGAAGCCCTGGAACTTTCCGTTCGATTTTGTGTCATATTAACATTATATGCTTCAAAATCACAATAAATAGTAAAGGGTACTTTATTTTTAAAATACCATTTATTATATTCTAAATAATCATCTTTAGGAAAAGTATTTTGAACTGCTTCATTTTGTTGGCAATTCTCCAAATGTCTATTCATTTCTTCTAAAGTTCTAAAACTTGTCATACATTGAAGACAAGGAAAATTTTTATTATCTGAAGTTTTTGTAAATATAGAAACATCTTTACACAATATAAAATGACCCTGATAATATAATATATTCGCTTGTGCTGGTTGTTTTGACTGTTCTAGTTTTTCAAATTTATCTTGATATATTTCATGTGTTTCATTAATTTCTTTTGTAATATTAAATGTATTTTGATGATAATTTTGATTTAATATTTGTAGCTGATAAATATATTCTTTATCATATTGTTCTTTATATTGTTGTAGACATTTTTTTAAACATTCATTTATTTTTTGATTGGTTTCATTTTCTTCATTATTTAATCGGAGCGAAGCTCCTCTGGCTTTAGCCGATTCTTTATTATTTTCTTCATTTAATTTTTGAATCGTTTCTATCTTATTTTGATATTTATGGTGATATTCTTGTAGTAACATTTTTGTTTGTTGTTGATAATCTATTTTACATTTTTGTAAACTTTTATTTAAATTTTCTAATTTTTGTTGATATTCTGAAGATAAAGATGAATATTTGTAATTATAATCATCAGTACGTCCTTTATAATTATTATGATTAATCATTATTGGTGATAGTGTTTTAACAAGTTCAAATTTTTCAGTACATATTATTTTTCCTTGGTAAAAAATATTATGATGCATGTAATTTCCTCTATCATTATATACTATTTCTGATTGGCATAAATTTTTATTATTCAAATAAAATTTTTTTGAATCTGAGTAAAGTGGAATAATTTTACCAATAGAAACATAATTCACATTTAATTCAAAAACATTTACTTCAATTAAATTTTTATTCTTTTTATGAAACTTTATTAATCTATTATAATCATATGGAAATTCATCTAAGCCATCAGAAAGATCAAATTCATTTATGTATTCTTCTTTATTATAATGACTTAGTCTTTCTTTATGATATTCTGCAGGATGTAAATGTGCTATAATACTCCACAGAAAACAATAATCATCTTCATTTTTTATGTTGATTATTTGTGGTGAACTGAAAGGTAAAGAAACATAACTACCACCAGTATTATTTTTATATTTATCAATTACTATTTTCTTAGATAGTATTTTAACAAATCTCCAACCAGATTCACGTAACTGGGCTTCAATTATACAATTTTCTAATTTAAGTATCATCGATTCAAATATGGGTTGTATATCATTTACATTATGAATTTCTTGTGAATTTGTAAAATGACCTTGTATTATTTCTTCAGGAATTCCATCAGGTCCATTTTTTGTATAAAGTACTTCTACATTCATATAACATTTGAAAGATTTCTTAAATATATTATAAAAGTTGGTTAGAATATCAGAAAAAGTTTTATCGGTTTCATTATGTTCAACGGGCGAAGCCCTGAAAGACATCTTTGATGTCCCGCGAACCGATTCATTAAATAAATATTTTATATCTGTTTCGGGCGAAGCCCTGGAAGACATCTTTGATGTCCCGTGTACGGCTTCATCAAATTCATCTATTTCGTTAAATTCATCAGTATCGCTAAATAAATATCTTCCATCTGGTACGGGCGAAGCCCTGGAAGACATCTCCGATGTCACATGTACGGGCGAAGCCCTAGAACCTTCGGTTTGTATGGTCTCATCTTCACTATTAAAAACTTTTTTATATTCCGAATGTGAATAATCATCAAACATTTTTTTAACTTTTATATCAGTAGGCAATGTTTCTAGATAGTTTTTATGACTATTTAATTTTAATATATTTCCTTCATCAACTCGTTCTACATTTTGTAAATGCAATTTACTATTTAAATGAGATTGATAACTTCTTTTTGTTTGCAACTTTTTTTTACATAAGACACAATAAAACTTGGTATTTTCCATTTTTTTATTTTTTAAGGAAAAATTTGTGTTTTAATTTTAGATATAAACATTCTAATATTTAGGACTTGAGTGTTATTTTATATTAATATATATTTCACGTTCTTTAGTTATTTTTTTCTTTATCACATTAAGTTTTATCACATTAAGTTTTATCATATTAAGTTTTATCTTATTAAGTTTCATCATATAATGTTTTATCAAAAGATAATTTAAATTTTTTTTCACTAACTATTGATTCATCATCATCATCATCAATTGATTCTTCATCATCATCATAAATTGTTTCTTCATCATCATAAATTACACTTTTTGGTATAGGATGCCCTTCCATGATAGGATACCATTCCCTGATAGGAATATCTAATTCTAAATTACATCTTTTATCTGATAATAATATAATAGAGAAAAATATTGGTCTTTGATCTCTTTTGGAAAATTTAATAACACCACCATAATTTGAATCACTTTTAGTTTTAGTTAAAGATGATAAAATTTTAAATTGATTAGATGTAAATCCTAATTTAAATTTTGTAGACCCCACACATAGTTGTCTAACAGTATCTTCAACTATGCCATCATTATTATTTTCAATTGTAAGAAAATGAAATTTAGATAAATTTTTATAATTACTAATATTTTTATAATCTTTTTTACCATTTACACCATTTTCAGATGTTTCTGAATCATCATCTATATTATCATAAGATTCTTTAAGATCGGGCAAAGCCCTAGAATCTTCGGTTCGTTTATTATGAATATGATTATGGTCATTGTTAATAGTATAAGGTGTAGACCACATATAAATTTTCTCTTGTTGAGCTAAACCATTTATATAAGATTTTAATAAATTAATATTTAAGTTGGAATATAATCCTATATACGTATCATCATCATATCTTTGGGGCATTTCTAATGTTTCTTGTTTATAAATTGTGTCTCTATAATAAACTTGACATAATAATTCTTCATTATGTTTTTTACTCTCTATGTGAATGTTATATTGATTTTGATCATCAACAAATAATCTAATTTTTTCTTTCGAAAAAGATTTTAATTTTTTAACTAATTCTTTAATATTGATATAATTAATAATTTTAGTTTCTATCCAATCAGTATTACTAATTGGTAACACTGCTCTAATAAATCCATAAACATTATTATGACCTATTATAACCATATTTTCTTTATTTAATTCAACATAAGCTACATCATTATATTTACTTACAATCTCCATAAATTTAATAAATGGATCCCCCGGAAATAAACAATAATTAGTTTCTATAGAAGGTAAACCTTTAGTCTGTTCTCTAAATATTTCGGTTTGTAATTGAAATAAAATATTAACATCTATACATGGATTATTATTATTATTATTATCAAAACATTTATTTTCAAATCCCGTTGATCTCGTCGAATAAGAAGAACAGGATGATGCGGGCGAATATAATTTTTTTAAATTTGGATTTTCCATTTTTTTATTTTTATTAGAAAAAATTTTATTTTTTTTATTTTTATTAGAAAAAATTTTATTTTTTTTATTTTTATTAGAAAAAGTTTTACTTTTTTATTGTTTTAAAAATGATGTTGCCAAATGTTGGTGGAGGTGCATATATCCCGAATAATCGTGAATTAGAAATAGAGATAGAAAATTATATCATGAAAACTGGAGACGTTTTATCTGGACCATTGCATCTTTCTATTCTTCCGCAACAAAATACAGAGTTAACAAATAAACAATATGTTGATACACAAATCAATGATTTAAAGGAAAAATATATAAACGATGTTTTGGTTCCACTGATGAATGAATTAAAGTTGCTAAAACTTAATGACAAATCATTAAACGAAAAATTATTAAAACTTGATAAAAAGGATAGAGAGCTAGAAGCAGATATAGCAAAACTTTTTAAAAAGATTTCAGAACTATCAAAAATTTTAATATTACTTTCTATAAAGTTAAAATCTGCAGTCATTAAAAATAAACATCAGATAAAAATGTTAAAAGAACAATTAGAAGATGAAATAGAAAAACTACCTGAAAGAATAAAAAAAAATTTAAAGCAGTTACAAACTACATTCCAAAAAAGTGTTGATGAATTAAGTTCTAAAATTACTCAACGAATGAAAAAGATGAATAGAATAATAAATGAAGTAAACTCACTTAATGAAAAAGTTGATAAAATGAAAACTCTTAAAATCAATTTAGAAAATGAATTAAAGAAAAATTTACAAGAAAACTCTAAAGAAAATAAAGAACAGTTAGATTCTGTTAAAAGACAATTAGATGTTCTTAAAATTAAGTTAAATGCACTTAAAACGGCGTTGAAGATGAATCAGGTGAAAATGCAAGTTAATAGAAAAGAAATTAAAGTACATCACACGCTGCTTGACGCAATAGATAAAGTGCAACAGTCAATTAATAAAGTTATCTCGAAGTTGTTGTCCATTCACAAACGTAAATCTTAAACGGACCAAAGGTCCTCAGGTTACTAACCAATCGGAGCGAAGCTCCTCGAGGCTTTAGCCGATCGGACCAAAGGTCCTCAGGTTACTAACCAATAGGAGCGAAGCTCCTCGAGGCTTTAGCCGATCGTAAATATTTTTCCCAAAAGTCAAATTTAATCCTAAAAAATGCCTATAATTTATAAACACAATCTTAAACATTTTGCATCAAATAATAAAATTGCTCATGAACCATCTCAGAAACCTGTGTACCATTATGATAGTGTAGAAACTGTCGGAACACAAAAGTTCCTAGAAAAGACGTTTCAAAAAGAAGGGGCTGGCATCTTTTCTGGTATTGGAAGTATCGTTAACTTAATTAAAAATAATAAAGATTTGATTACATCTGCTGCAAGAGGAGCAGCTGCTATAGGTAGTACAGCTAGTGCAATATCAAATGCTGTTAAGTCTCAAAACGAATTAAAACAGCTAAAAGCTATTCGTAAACTTAGGAATGATTCTGAAGAACTAAAAAATTTAAAAAAACTTTCAGAGGAAACAAAAAACAAAATTGCTAACATAGCTGTTGATGGTGATAGTAAACATAATGAAAATAAAAATAATAAAAAAACAATTGAAGAAATAAGAGGTAATGGTCTAGCAAAATTCTAAAATATATTTTTTAGTAAAATTTTTTTAGTAAAATTTTTTTAGCAAAATTTTTTCTGTCTGGGAGAAAAACAAAAAGTCAAATTATTTTTTATAAAAATGTCTTCGCTAATTGAAAATAAATTTAGATTAGACGATCCTCCGTTCGTCAGTTATAATCAAAAAAAGAATGACTATATAAGAATTGCTATGAATCCCGGATCTTCCAGTAGAGTAAATACTGGAGGAGATTTAATTTTTGAAGTTGATAATCAGCAGAGTTATTTATATCTACCTGATTCATTTTTACACTGTGAATATTCTTTGTATAGTGATGCCAATTTTACAACACCATTACCAGAAACCGATAATATTGCACTAGAGAATAATTTCTTTCCAAGATTATTTACACAAATGCGTTTAGATGTTGCAACTCAAAATATAGAAACAATAAGTGATTCTCCAGGTGTAATTGATACAATGCTTAGATTTGTAACAATTGGTGAAAATAATAAAAAGTATGAAATCGAAGGTTGGTTTCCTGATACTAATGATGGTATAATTGTTGATGATTTAACTCACGCTGGAACAGATGCCGCAGGAATTGCGAAAGATGTAGAAAATATTGCAAAACATTTAAATAAAACAAATAATGATGCATATAAAGAAAGACGTGAATTTAACAAAAAAAGTAAACAGACAGTAAATTGGTCATTGTCTCCATTATTCGGATATTTAGATTATGATAAAATATCATATCAATTAAAATTTAAATTAATAATTCATCGTACAGCAAATAATGAATTAATCTTTTTTGGTAAGACTGGGAAAAAAGCATATTTAAAAATTGATAGACTTGAATGGTGGATTAAGCATATTACTCCTAGTTTAGAGGTTGAAACAGCTATTGCAAAAAGATTAAATACTAACAAACCAATTCCAGTAAATTTTCTAAAGCGTACTGCTAGTTCAGTAACTTTTTCCGAACAAAGATTTAACTGGCATTTTACTAGAACTGCGAATACTCCAAGATATTTATTACTAACATTTCAAAGAAATAATTCTCCAAGTTTTGATAAGAACAACAATATTTTTCATATTAATACAATTCGAAGTTTACAAGTTTCATTAAATCAAACCCGATATCCAATTGATCCATTAAGATTCGATGATACCAATAATCAATTTATGGAAGGATATGATTGTTATCGAAATCTTTGTACAGAATTTGGAGTTGAACCACAATTAACTCCTGGAGATTGGAGACATTTATATCCAATTTTCTGTTTCGATTTAAGTGCACAATCTGAAGATATTATTAAAAATGGTTGTGATGTAACAATTAATATTGAAAAGAAAGTTTCCACAACTTCATTGATGGCTTATGGTTTATTCCTAGAAGATGTAAAATATTCTATTGAAATTCTTAATGGAAAGATGGTAAGGATCGGTTAGTAACCTTAGGACCTTTGGTCCGATAGGCTAAAGCCACAGGAGCTTCGCTCTGATAAGTTAATTAAAATTTTTTCATAACTAGAATAGATTAAAAATTCTTAACTTAAAATTTTTCATAACTAGAATAGATTAAAATTTTTTGGTAACTTAAAAGTTTTTAATAACTAGAATAGATTAAAATTTTTTGGTAACTTAATATTTTTTGGTAACTTGAAATTTTTTCATAACTAGAATAGATTTAAATTTTTGTTAACTTAAAATTTTTTTATTAAAAATGTCGCAAGCGAAAAGTAATATTAATAATAAAACTGTTGAATTAAAATTACGTAATATTGTTGACAAAAATACCCCTAAAACTATTACTATTAATAAAAAAAAGTATTACATAAGTAAACCAATGATAGAGAATATTCAATTACAAGAAGAAAAGAATGGCGGGATTCTCCCATTAATTCCACTAATAATAGGAGGCATAGCTGCAGCAGGAAGTGTTGCAGGTGGGACAGCTGGTATTGTCCAAGCAGTAAATAAAAATAAATCAGAGAAAGCAGCATTAGAAGAACAAAAACGACATAATAGAGAGTTAGAGAAAGTTGCTAGGGGTGAAGGAGTAGTAGATAATTTTATTAGTAAATTAAAATTAGTTGATGAAGGAAAACGAGTTCTTAAAAATATTCTCCACAATGTTGATGATTTAATTGAAATTAAAGAAACTAAAGATGGTTCTGGAATATATCTAAGTCCTAGTATGATTCGGTAATAACCTCAGGACCTTTGGTCCATAAGGTAAAACATTTATTTTATCTTTTAAAATGAATTCCACAAATTCCGAAAATTTAATTAAATTAAAAATTTCTAATTTAGATTTATTGAATTATCTATTAAACAAAAATAAAAACTCAAATTGTCAGCATATTGGAGGTGACAAGAACAAAGTTCCATACCACTTCGGTGGTGATATACAAAAAACATTAGAAAACTTTCCTGGATTTATTTGGAGTAAATATTCGAAAGAAAAACATCTTCCTGGTCATTCATATACTGGTCCAGGAACTCGATTAGATATAAGACTAGATGAGAATAATAATCCGAAACCAGGTGAAGAACCAATAAATAGAGTAGATACCGCAGCTTACAGGCATGATTTAGCTTATCGAAATCATGATCTAAGTTCTCGA
Organism: Prostheceraeus crozeri; assembly: GCA_907163375.1. Taxonomy (NCBI): domain Eukaryota; kingdom Metazoa; phylum Platyhelminthes; order Polycladida; family Euryleptidae; genus Prostheceraeus; species Prostheceraeus crozeri. The sequence goes on along the minus strand of CAJQUW010016007.1, from coordinate 98,483 downwards.
CATGCAGCTGATAAGAAGATGATTCAAGAATTAGATAGTATTCAGAATCCTACATTTAGAGAAAAAATTGAAAGAATGTTTGTTAAAAAAGCTTTACAAGCTAAAATATTATTCGATCAGGGTTTAAATGAAAATCATAATTTAGACGTTTATGCGTCTGAAATCCACAAGGAATATAGAAGACCTAAATATTTATTGAAAGTAAAAGTATTTAATAAAGATGATATTTGGAGTGCTGATCTTATTCATATGCCGAATGAAAGGGACTACAAATAGGCATTGACCGTTATAGATTTATATACACGATACGCTTGGGTAAAGCCTTTAAAAAATAAAAGTGGTCTATCAGTTAAATATGCGTTTGAAGGAATCTTTAAAGAAAGTAATAGAAAGCCAAGGAAATTGTTTGTTGATAAAGGATCGGAATTTTATAACCGAAACGTTCAGCCACTATTTGAAACAGACGAAAGTCATCGCCAAGGCTCAGTTTATTCAACTGAAAACGCTGGAAAAGCTGTAGTGATAGAAAGATTCAATCGGACGTTAAAAAATAAATTATTCAAGAAATTTACTGAGCAAAGAAATCAGAAATGGTTGAAGATATTACCAGGAGTTGTAGAAGAGTACAATAATAAAGTTCATTCTGGTATTGAAGAAACCCCGAAGAATGCTTCTGACGACCCTGATTTGATACGAAAGAAAATATTCGAGAATAATAATTTGAATGAGAGTAATCCGAATTTGCAGAAACTTAAGCCGAAATTTAAAATTGGAGATAGAGTTAGAATATTTAAATATAAGAATAAATTTGAAAAAGGCTTTGTTGGCTATTGGACTAAAGAAATATTTGAAGTTTCTAAAATAAATCAAAGTTATCCGATTACTTATGAAATTAAAGATTTAGATAATGAGGATATCAGAGGTCGTTTTTATCAAAATGAATTACAGAAAACAGAGCTTTAACCTTTAGGTGGCGCTTTAGCTAGCTTCGCTTGAGTTATAGATTGTTTAACTCTAACATAATATCTAGAAATGATACTCCTTTTTGTAATTTGTACAAAACGTATAAACATAATTGTCCACAATAAGTAGTTCCCGGTTTTTGAATTTGAAACGTATTATAAATTCCATTGCCAAGTATTTCTGTTACTTCATTCGTAGGTGGAAGTCCGTATGAGTCAAAATAATAATTTGAACAGTTTATATTTCTTTGTCCTGCTGACCAATGTACGCCTTTTTCATCTGACGTATGGAGATTGGTTACGAAATTTACAGTTATTGATGGAACTTTGTTCCGGGAACTGAAGGTTCCTGTTGGCTTATTTTTTAGGAATTGTAATTCGTCTCTCATTAGAACATGAAAATTCTTTATTCCTAATTCATTTGCGATTTTCTTTAGGTCGAAATTTGTCGTAGTTTGCGTTCCATATAATTTAAAAAACTTATTTATGTTGCTCATTTTATAATAAAAAAATTTCTTAAGGGACCCCTAGAAGACAGAAGGGAGGGGGTAGCAGAACTACGTTCATATGATATTGAAGGATATATTCTTGCTGTTTCTTCCACTTTTGTTTCTTCCACTTTTAAAGAAATATTTTTAGACACATGATATATTTCAAAAACCTGAAAGATGGATAAAATTCATGAATTTGAAATTCTCAACTTTTATGATTTTTGGTGTCCTTGAACGGTCATGATTTAAGCAATGAAAATCGAACCTTCAGGTTCTAGGGCTTCGCCCGATTGTAATTCTCAAATTTGAGATTTTGAAAAATTTGAAAATTGGGTATTTTTAAAAACGCCCAAATCGGAGCGAAGCTCCTCTGGCTTTAGCCGATTTGTGAATTTAGGTCTTCATAACCTGAAAAAGGGTTCAAATTTATGAATTTATGTCGTTTTTAAAAGTGTCATTTTTTGAAAAAATGGTACTTTTTGAATGGACTAAATTCATGTATTTAGGTCTTAAAAACCTGAAAAAAGGACTAAATTCATGAATTTATGTCGTTTTTAAAGATACTATTTTTTTGAATTTTATGGTGTCCTGGAACGGTCTTTTACCCATTACTATCTCGGTTACGAAGCACGCGCTCTTGTTCTTACTTCGAAAATGATTAAAGCAAAGTAACATTAGCGACGAGAAAAGCAACAACAAACCCCACTATCATCGCAACCATTACCCTCCCCTAATCCAAGAAACCCACTGCCTCCAGACAACAATTTGTTAAATGTGTTACACACCCAAATCAACAGCAGCACGGACACTTTCATATTCATGCCGCTCACGTTCACTACAATAGAGGCATCCAAAATAAACTCAATGCTCGCACAGCTAATTCTTGAAGACATTACAAGCATTCAGGGAAGCAAACTTACATCCTAAACGAAAGACCCTATGGGGGCTCATTTTGCTCCGCCTTTTGCGATCATTTACATGAATGCAATTGAAACCATAGCTCTTGATAACTTAAATAAAAATTTAGGTACTGTACCCTTAATTTACAAGCGGTATATCGATGATATAATCTTGGGACCATATCCAAAAAGTGAAAAGTTTTTTCAGGATATATTACATCTCTTTAATTCAGCAAACAATAACATCAATTTCACAAGTTCAATCAGAATGATGAACATCGATAATTTCCAGCTTTCTGTCCTAAATAAACAAAAGAATTCGATGCAAACTAAAATGGCCGAAGCACGCTTCATAGCGTTGAACAAGCCACAAATCAACCGCAAACATGAATTGATCTAACGAGTCGTCACTGCCTAATCATTTTTATATTTAAGCCAACTGCCTGTTCATTTACTTACCCCCTTGATACTGTCCACCGTGACGAAACGCGTCAGGGAACTTTATTTATTTTTAAAAAATAAAAAAATCGTCTAAATTGAGGGAGAGCTATATTTTTGTTTACATCGTGGAAAATTGAACAATTCTCATACACCATCCGAACAGATCGGAGGCACAACAAATCCTCCAAATCCATTTTGAATTCCATCAAATTCCAAATCCTCTTCACACTACCACTTAAAGCAATAATGCTTCATTCACCCCGCACAAATCAAACAATTCCTCATCACTAACGTGCACTTTCTTCTAAAAGTCAGCCACACATTAACCCAAGAAATCAAATACAGAGATTTCGCACCCATTACACGACCAACGCAGCAAATCTCGAGATTGTGTTTCAACAACAGAGGCAAACGCACACTCATCCAGATGCTTCTCAACACCAGGGTGTATAACGGTTTCAGATTTTCATTTTCCCTGACTTTTCCATGTTTTTCCAGGTAACTCAAAAAAATTCCAGGTCGCCTTTTGGGTTTGATCGAGTCTCAATTCAAGGTAGTTTCCATGTTATGATGCCTAGATATATTCATTTCTGTGCGATTGATGGAAAGAAATCAGTATGGAAACAGATAATAGCTATGTAGTTCTCCTAGTTATGCAAGGTACATGAAAAGATAGAACGTAAAATAGTATAATGTTTAACACAGTAAGTCGTATATTGATAACAATCATCATGATTGTGTGATACAAAACCGGTCATAAAAAACAACCTGTAAAAATGATTTAAACTGAATAACAAAGTAGTACTGACTAGTAAAAATTACAGACCTTTTGGTATGCAGCTCTGGGAAGCAGAAAACAAGATGGCAAAAAAGACTACCCCGTTAACGAAGTATAAAAATGCAAGAATGGATATTACACTGCACAAGGGTCGATTTGTTGCTCTCATATTAGCCTCTGTGATAAAAATTGATTAAGGTACGGTATTCAACATTTAAGTTTATCAATTATCGTCCGATGTTCAAGAGGATTTGAAAAATGATATCCTGTGATTATTGACACATTATGTGTGTGTAGGTGTGTGTGATTTTAACCACTGGTTTTAGTTGGCAAAAAATCTCCTATGATGTGCATGTGTCATTATCATGTTTCTGATCAGCAATGTATGTGAGAATGTGGTTGAAAATGGAAAAAGTTGTTCAAATTATTTGTGTTTGCCAACATTGAGAGGCTTGCCAAATCTAAATTTGTCTAGCTTTATAGACAGGTGTGCATGAACATGAAAGGAAATGACCTGAAGACATTCCATGTCAAAAATTATGACTCTAGACTTAATACTTTTCGTTTAATCAGAGAAAACATAGAAAATTTCATTTTAGCCAAAAGCTGCAATTTTCGTCCCATTGGATTTGCGTGTGATTTTCTTTGATCGTGTCTGACAAGAAGAGGAACTCATTAGAACTCGGCAGACGTGCCGATTCGCAGTAGGAATAGGGTGTACATCATTCTGTGAAAGTCTCACTTTCGGCCTCGTTCCCTGCAGAAACTCGTTCTGGCTGCCGGACTAATACTTACTTTGCTGTGTGTAAAGCAACCTGATTAAAACAAAATAAGCAAAAATAATTGCGCTAAGACATGTCAGAGTGATTACTTTTTCAATACGTTTATATCTTCATGGATTTGGTCAATTTCAAGCAAAGATTTCTTTTTCATCTCTTTTTCTTTGATTTCTATCATCTTCCGTTTTCGTTCATGGTTTTCTTTCGAACACGATGCAGATTTTTTCGCTTCCTCCTTTCTCGCTTCTCGATAGAGAGCAGCCGCGCTTCTAGCTGACAGGATCATCCTCATTGTGACCTCAAACTTTCGCGCATCTCCACCGTAAATTATGCTCTCGTATGATCTTGGATGAAGAAAAAAGTCAGCTTTATTCCACGCTTAAAATCAAACCTGGAATCCCTGACTTTTCCAGTCAAACTATTTTTTCCTGACTTTTCCAGGTTTTTCCCGGTTTTCCAGTCGTTATACACCCTGAACACTCAACGACAGCAGAGGAGATGACTTCGCCGACCTCCTGGCCTTAACCGACTACACTATGCTCAACAACACCCCTCCACAACCAGCAGATATCTTCTCCAGAAATGTCATTGCCAGCAGCAAAAAAACTGCACCTTACTCAGCATGGAAGACTGTAGCCACATCTGACCACCTACCCATCTAATCACCACACGCACATCTTCACAGGTCAAAGAATGAAGGACACTTTCACCAACTGTAAAGCATATTGGGCGGACTACACCGCACACATCGAATAGTAATAATAAAGATAGCTAACGTTCATAAAGCCAACAACATCACAAGCGCAATCTTAGCAGCAGACAAACTCCACATACCAAAAGGGATCCAACAAATCAAAATGCGACAGGCCAACATACAAAGAAACTACATCCGCAGTGTAGACTCAAATGATCCACAACTTCTTCAATAAACACAGTCAACAGCACAAAACACGAAACACAGACGCCCACATCGACTCACTGCGCCACCCACACAAAAATCATGCCTAGCCAAGAAAAAGAAGCCATCTCAGACTCCTATAAATGGCCCAGACAAAAATCCACACCTCTTTCTGCAACACTGGCTGGGTCTCATTAGTCCAAGGCAACAATCTCCACATCAACCCCAACAAAACAGAGATATTATCTTTCCACACTGGATCCTACGAACACACCGAAAACTGTATTGAACAGTCACGATTGACAATACTCCACTTACAAACCACAACAGAAATTCAATACCGGGTTAATCTGGACACTCAACTCACCTTCACAACACAAAAAAGAGCAAGGGACACCTTCAGCATCCTTTCATGTCTCACTTCTACCACCTGGGTACAACTGCAAGACACTATCGTGGCCACCTACAAGGCCATCACACGTCCACTCCTGGAATACAGCCACCTTTTGGTCACTAATTATCTCACAAGCAAACATCGACAAACTACAAGTAATGCAGGACAAGCACTCATGATCGCAACAAGATGCACACGCGACGCAGCACTACTAATAATCGCATGTCATCCCTATTGCTGAGCGACTCACACTAACATGCAAAACAGCTTCTAAGAAAAGCAAAAAGTCAACACCATCCACTCCATCTCACGCATCAGCCATCTCCCCACCGACACCATCTTCACCACTTCATTGCGCCACACCTTCACGCATACAGCCTCTCAACGGGGCAAAATCCAATTGCTCAAACAAACTCACTCACCACGTCCGTGCATACCTAACTCACAGACAAAACAACAAAGCTATTTACTGAATCCGCCAACAATTCACAAGTCAGATAAACACTCAACAGACGCACAACTCCGCACCACCAAGTTGCACTTCTTCATGCATCCAAAACAAGAAAACAAACGAAACGAGGTAGAACAGAATATGTTAAAGACAAATTTATTGTGGCTGCGCAAACTGAAACCGATCGACATCAGTGAAATCAGTTATATCGACGACCGGTCAATAATGACAATCTTCACAAAAATGTAAGACACTCATAAAATTCTTGCTAATTCGTTGACTGAAACGCTGTGTTTCCATCTTCCACTGTATATTTCTTACACTTCTCATTTCACCTAATCGGCATTCAGGAATAAAGCTCACTCATTATCAACAAATTTATCTCATTCAATTTTCGAATTTCTCATTATAGCATCTTCAAATCTATTTCTTATCACTTTCATACACAAAATATCAAATGATTCAATCATTGAATGTAAATGAGAGTTACAAAAGATAAAGAGCTGATCATAAAAAAGGACCACCTGAATTTCGCTGAAATTCAATCAATTCTCATGTTTTCCAGTCTTCTTGCACATCAACGTTCCATGGCTCATTCGAGAGCTTGCATTCTCAACTTTGCAATGAGCTATGATAGAGTTGCATCCGTTATTGTATTTGCTGAGCAGTGCTCAAAACATGAACATCACTCAATTTACAAATTGCAATTTTTCAATAAGCACATGAGTATGATAGTTATTCAGACACGGGAGAACGAACGAGTGTTTTCTAAACTCTCTTTTGATACACTGGTCATCAAAGTAGGTGAACTAGAAAAACATTCGTGTTATTGTAAAGTTATCATACAATCATGAATCTTTTGACAGAAAATGTTATATGCTCACTTTTTCATCAAAAATGCTCATGTCTGATAAGGAGTGGGAATATTTAAAAGTCTAATTCCAATAGGTTTAATAAATCTTTTTCAAACTTCTTCAACAATTTTGGTTATCACCGCTAAAGTAGACAAATAAAGTAAACAATCTGCAGTCACTTTGAGAGAACAAAGACATTCTCTCGCTTATTGTTTTGTTTTGAACCTTCGTTCAGCTTACATGGTGTTTGTGTACTTTAGCGGTGATGACAAAAAAGTGAAGGTGATGACGTTTGAAAAGGAGCTGTCATAGCTTATTACAAAGCTGAGAATGCAAGTTCTCGAATGATGTATGGCACGGTGATGTGCAACAAGACTGGAAGACATGACAATCGATTGAATTTCAGAGAAATTTCATTGGTCCGTCTCTGATCAGCTTAGGACTCGACGTTTTGTTAGAATCATTAGGAGGCACAATTCCTGGTAGAAGGAAAAACAACTTTGGTTGTCTTAGCGCTTTCAACGCGCACGGCGCATCATCTTCCGCCAGAAATGACCACATCATCCTCTTCCTGATTGATTGGGTCTAACGATGATTTCGTTCGCAAATTCCGGAGATAGAAGTAAAAGATCTTCATTTTTCAAGATAGCTGCCTTACGATTATTACACTTCTCTATATGAATTCCATGTTCTGAGACATTGACTGGAACTCCACTAATCTCGTCGACAGCTCTGTTAACCGGTAATGGTTCACGCCCATACAGATGTTCACCACAAACTCGTTTAATTTCCAAAGCATCTTCTTGCTCATTAAAGTGGCAAGCCAGGCATTTACGCAAGCTTTTCACTCTGACTTTTCCCATCGAATCCACTTCTAATTTAAAGTATTCATATAATGGGGTTCCTTTCCAGATAATGCGGAAACGCCAATGGTTATCTGCAAAGGAATGAAGACAATGATCGCAAGGAGGAAGGAAATTCACCTTTCAAATTATTTCAAATCAACGGATATCCCAAGCAATTTATACAGAAAACGAACAACAACCAACAATGAAAAAATAATTCAAGATTTTCTCAAAGAACCAATCCAAAAGTTAAGATTGGAGATCTGTATCATATATTCATGGTGCATCAGAGTTGCTTAGTAAAAAGTTACCAAAATATTATATCTTTCATCAATGCAGTTTCATCATCTGAGTTGATTCTTAAGATAAGTCAACCTGCAAAACCAAACAAAACAGTTCGAAACGCCTGTACTGAAAAGTTAGCAATTCATCACGAATTCGGCGATTTCAATAAAAAGAAAGTTTCAAAACTAATCAGAAATCGAATCGCACTTCTTCTTTTTAGTCGGATCACACCTGACGATTTTGGCCCATTTCTTGGCCTCGGATCGAGCCGGGACCATTCGATGCAGCGCGCTCGACTGCCACATTGGGGACCCTAATCTGAAAACTAATTTTTGGGTGGGAAAAAAATTTAGAAAAAATGTTAGGTTTGACCCTTGCCCCTTATCAAAAATGTTCCTGAGTTTCAAAATTGAGGTTTTGGAAAATCTAAGTTTTAGCTGGAATTATAACCTAGAAAATGTTTGGTCTGACCCCCACCTAAGCAATTTCGTCTGAAGACCTGTGTGGACTGGCTGGAAGTGAAGCAAGCAAAGTATATTCTGAATCCTCTCTCCGAGGCGAATTCAACGGTACCACTCTTGAGGCCGAATTCGGGAATTGGTTTTTTCTCACTTCTCATTGGCCGCTGCGTCTCGGCCAATACCGTTTCAGTTTGTACTTCTTCCGTTCCGAAGGATATATAACGAGCGAGGTCTCGACGTGAATTCTTGCCTCCGTTCGCTGACTTCATCAATTATATTGGCTAACCCTTAACACAACTGTGCAAGAAGGACGACATGTACAGATTCGTCAAACTGCATAACTTTTATTCTCCCCGCAGCGCTGCATAAAATCCTTGCACAGCATGGAGCTCCGTCACCCCGCTCTTATGCCTGCTTTATTGGCCAAATATATCATCCGAAGGTTGACTAGTCAAGCTGCACATGACGGGAATACATGTATGACTGAAATACCTAGTCATCTGCACCATACTGCCTCTTGTCAAATTTCTTGTTAGCAGTCAAGGGATCAATGTGCTGTTTTTAGGATTTAAATTGAAACAGTTTCTTCTCAGTTCACTGCATAGCTGCGAAAGACCATCAATTACATGGACAAGTACCATAGATAGGCATATTAAAGCTACATTACATACACGTAGACAAATTAAGGAACTTAATGGCCACTCTGTAAATAGAGCATACGCCCTTGGGATTTATCTTAGCTGGAAAGCTTACAACTTTAAATGCATGCAGTGTAGGCCATCGTGTGTGAAAAAGGAATTGAAAATCTTTTGGAAATTTGTTGGTGGGCTGGTTGAAACGGACACCATAAAGGACACACCTCAACAAAGCTAACCTAGCTGGAAAGGGTACCGCTTCAAATCAAGTGGAAATTGTTCATCATGCCAAACATGACACTGAATGAGTAATGTCAGACATATTTGTTGATAAGCTCACTCAAACGGACACCACAAGTGACCCATGCATAAAAGTAAACTAACCTAGCTAAAGTTTAGATTATGCAATTTCCTTAAAATTAATCTGTGTTCAATTTTGTCAGTTTTCAAAAAAATTTGAATACTTTAAATTCGAATATTTCGAATTTAAAATTCGAAGTATTTTCGAATATCAACAGCCAAAATATTATCATTCTATACCACATATGTTGTCCATTCATCAATTGAAAAGCTCCAGTGACATTTTATTTATCTGAGTGATAATTGGGATAAAAAGCTTTCAATCTGTTTATTCCAGAAAACCACTCGCTTTATTTATTGTTTCAATGAGAAATTATCCAATAATTGGAATTTGTATCGATGTGTTCGCACAACATGTAGGCCTACACTAACCACTTTTCTATTTTTGTTCGGTGAACTCATTTTTCATCCGCATTCCAGCAGAGAAAAAGTGGGTAAGAATTGTCGTTACTGCACATAGACTGGTATTCCGTCAATCCATGGAACCCTTGTATTCAAACGAAGCATTACTGCCAACTCATTTGAGATCCTGATCAAGAATACCCCACAATTTGTCGTCAGAAACTTCCACAACTAACTAAAAGTTGATACCCGTAAATGATGCAAAGCATTAGATCGGCATTGATTTACAAACCATAGATATTTCTTTTCCCGTCTTTAACTTAAGCAAGATATCAATCCTCCATTCTACTCTGCCATTATCTACTTCTATGGCTTAATGTGACAAACAATTTACACTTGGTTTAAATCAGGCTTGCCGTTAGAGCGGGAATTCCAATACCAATTTCAGGCATGGGAATTCCTGTAAAAATGCGAGAACCTCCAATAGAGCTTATTATTTTTTCTTGCATCTGTTGTACGATTTCATAGTGATGATAATACCGTAGTTATGCAAGATATGATGATAATATCAGTCTTCATTTCTAAAGAAACTCATGCATGGAATGATTGTACTTATACATAAATTTTATCTTTGATGACGTGCTGCTGCAACAGAGGTCCTAAGTTTGAAGTAAATAGAGTGATAGAAAATGAGATAATGCATGCCTTGCGCTTTTAAGAAATTAAATTCTGTTTGCTAAATAACATTAGATAGGCCCTATCTTATCTTGATTAGGCAGTAATACAATGTATGCCTACATGTAAGATAAAATGAAAACATGACTGGTTGAAATTTCTGTATTTGATCCTCGCACAAAAGCAGTGTTAACTTGTCCGTTTAGCGGACAGGATAGCCTATGAAAATTTGCCTTAGTGTCGATCCGTGGCGGACACGCAACGGAGCGCTCAAGAAACATACGGAAATAAATGAGTCAAAACCTAGCGGCTACGGAAGAGTGAAAATTAGGCTGTGTTTGAATCCGTGGCGGACACGCGGGATCTGCACCCCGTGTCCGATTATAGGACAGCGGCCATTTTGACCCATTTCTAGGACATGGATTTATGTAAATGGTACAAGTGGACCGCTTATAGAAGTATTTTCTGGGTTACCTCAGGGTTCAGTATTGGATCCGTTTCTTTTTGGTGTGTTCATGTCATCCCTTTCAATCAATTGTAGAACTGCTGAAGAGACCTTCGTTAATAATTTTCTTTAAGTTGATGTTGGGAAACCAAGTAGACAAGATGGCAATAATTTTTTTATAAGCTTTATTAATTTCGGCCTCCTCTTAGGCCATCATCAGAAGCAAGGCATTCTTTCAGGAGCAAAAATCTTCTGATGATGGCCTAAGAGGCCGAAATTAATAAAGCTTCTAAAAAAAATTACCATTTTGTCTACTTGGTTTCCCAAGATCAACTTAAATTGTAGAACTGCTCGTATTATTAAGTTTGCTGATGACTTGACGTTAGTCGAATCATGTGAGCGCGGTCTCAAAGCACCATCGTTTTTGCCTGTTATTTTAAATTCGACTAAAGAGCACAGCATGCAATTGACTTTGTCAAAATGCTGTCAATTGATTATCAAAAATCAAAAATGTCTTATTAAGTGCCTCTACCATACACTGAAATCTCTTTGTCTGAGTCGCGTGTTACCGTATTTTAGATAAGACTTTAACTCATAGTTTCTCTTGGAAGAAACATTTCAACCGTGTCACTAGAACGGCAAGCAGACGTTTGCATATATTGCGGGTTTCGACACCTTTTGTAAGCGGACGAAAATGGTCGAAAGCATAGAGTAAGCATGTTAAGTAGAGTGGTAACTCCACATTTATTAAATCCCAAATGTGTATACACTTTCGATTTTATTAAATGAACTGAAGGGAGATACAGTCGGAATTGTTTCAAAATGTGGGATATACACATTTATGCAGTTTTGCAGAAATTACAACGGAATTAACTGATCATGATAGCATAAAGCAGAAGGAAATGATGTTATTTTACAGATCGTGCGTATCATGACAGTCTTGGAGAGGTAATATTTGTTAAATTGGCAACTCGATGACCTGCTATTGCTTTCATGAACTAGAAATATGAAATTTCAGCCAAGAAAGCACAATAAAATGTCGACTTTTTCATGAAAACTTCCATTATAAAACGGATCATGAAATTCCCTTGATAATCAGCTTAATTTCCGCTTAGTTAGGATGCTTATTAGCAAGTACTCATTCCTTTTGAGATCCAACTTGTTGCATACTACTTACATAGAGGAGTCATCTCGGTAGTATATAAATTGGCAAAATTTTAACTTTTTTCAAAACTGTTCAAATAATTTTTTGGACCACGGGAACGTAATCTCCGCAAGAAACTGAATCTTTTCATACAAAAACTTTCACTGTATACATGTAGTTTTTTGAGTCGACACTCTACCTATATATCCCTACTCTATGGTCGAAAGTTTTTTGCGACATTATAGAGCCAGAAAAATAACACTTTACCGACCAGCAGCACACGGCAAAATATCTTAGGTGAGGGCAACATATAAAAATAAGATTACCTCAAGGAAATTTCCATCAGATGTGAAGGAAAATTGCTACCTTCAGCTACATCAGGGTAAATCAGTCATTTCAACGACATGGCTTCCGACTTGCAGGTGATAACCCAGAATCGCAAACCAAAGTGTTGCAAGATTGTCAACGAGATGCATTATCTTTCGGATTTCGAACTTCAAAAGCGTTTTAGGTTTGACAAAACAGAAATTGAACTCATCTCTTCGATCATAACAATGGACGGCCAATTTCTGTACATACTCAGGTGATGATTTCATTGCGCGATCTTGCATCGAATGACTTCCAAATTTGTGTTTCGACAATATTAGCCAACTTTGTTGACAGCTTGATAAAACATGTCGATGAATATATCGTATTTCCTGATGAAGACAAGGGAAGAGAAAGCATGAATAATTTCTGTAAAATAGCAAGATTTCCCAAAGTGATCGGATGTATTGACGGTACTAACATAAGAATTGCATCACCAGCCCTACAAGACAGTGAATCATACATAAGTAAATCGAAAAAACTTTCATTCCATTAATGTTCAGGCGGTGTGTGATCATCAGATGAAATTCATTAATGTTGTTGCCAAATGGCCGGGAAGCAATCATGATTGTTTTATTTTGAAGCAAAGTGAGCTCTGAGAAGTCTTCGAATCTCATCAAGTCGGAAACTGTCATTTATTGGGTGATTCAGGATACCCATTTCGAGACTGGCTTTTAACACCTTTTCTTGATATAGTTTCCGATACACAGAACAAGTATAACGAGGCCTTGAAGAAAACAAGAATTCTGGTGGAGCAGTCATTCGGTGTTCTAAAGAGACGCTTCAGTATTCTTCATAGTGAAATACGACTGAAACCGTCCAAATGTTGCAAAGTGATTGTTTGCTGCTTTATCCAGCACAACATTGCCCGTGATCTCAAACTAACTGATTTGGAGGAAATTACAGAAGTTCCTTCACTTTCTTTGGATGAGCCCAATGCAGCAGAAACTATACTTAGTCAGCGAACTAAAAATTCAGTCGCTGAGCTGTACTTTGGAGATGTTTAATAACCTATCGCTACTTGGTGTAGATTCAAACTTTGATTATGGAACGTGGATGGTTGTGTGTTACAGATTGTTAGATATATTGTTATGAATACTATACCCATACAAATCCAATCAATAATGCTAAGACAATTAGACCTACTGTTGAAACAAAAATGGCATGTTTGATGAATGTGTGCATCTATGCTCCCTTGTCGACGTTGTCGTTCATTTTCAAGCAAAAATACAAGCATAATCCGAAATGTATGTATATATTTGAATAACTATTTGTAATTATACGTCCGTTAGTGTTGCCAAGGCAGAACTTATCAATCCATAATTCTGCTCGCCTTGCTCGGGTTGAGGTGATTCGTAATCATCCAGAATTCTGTCAACTTTTCGTAAGACAATGCTCTTCAGTTCCATTAATTCTCTTTCTTCAGTCAAATTCAGAAATTGAGCCTTTAGCACCTGTCTCTGTAAATCCACCATTGAATTGGATTTCTTCTTTCTAGATTGCACTGGAGATTTTGTGATTGGTCCATAAGTAGGTGGCACATCTTCGTTCTCAGTTTGCGAAAGAACAGTCGATTCGATTCCTCCTTCAATACCGGAAAATGAAGCTGTCGATCCATAGTTCGACACTACGATGTCTTCAGCCGGCGATAGATTAGTGATTTCAGCAACACCACCTCCAGTTTTCTTTCTTTCTTTCCGATTGTTAACATTCTTGCTCTTTGCAGTCGTCTTGATGTATTTGAACTTCTCCTTGATTTGATTAGTACTCAGCGTTGTACCATATTCAGAGTTAATTCTACATGTGATGTCTGCCCATGCGTCACGCTTAGCTTTTTCAAATACAGGCTTTTTGGACTCCTTAGGCTTCAAGAGAACTTCGGAGTCAGTGACCAAGTTTACAAGTCTCACATTGAGCTCCATCGCTTTGAACTTTCTTTGATCATCAGCAGAAGTGACCCCGGCTAACAATCCTACGTAGCTGATACGTAGCAGTCGGTGCCAAACGTTCCAAAGCGTAGCGTAGCAAGTTGGTTGGTGGCAGCTACGCAGCAGCTACGTAGCTAATGATACTTATCCTACACTTACAGCATATTTTCAGCGCTTTTGACGTTTTGCCTATATGAGCGTTGCTGCTCGGCTGCTTCTACGTAGCAAATGCGTCATGGATGCGTAGCAGTCGGTAGATATGCGTTGCGGATACGTAGCAGTCGGTAGCTGCTCGGTTGCTTCTACGTAGCACATATGTGTTGTGTTTACGTAGCAGTAAAAAAATTCATAAACCTCCTCTCGATTTCTCTTTTTCTCTTCCTCCTCTCTCTTTCTCTGATTCCTCCTCTCTCCATCCTCTTTCATCCATCTCTCTCTCTCTCTTCTTCATCAACTTGTTCACTTGCTATTCCACTTCTTTTCCCTCGTATCTCCTCATATCTCTCTCATTTTCTCCTTTCCTTTCTCTCTTTCTCTTCTCTGTTATTTTCCACTTTGTAATAATAATAAACTTTATTGGTTATGGGAGGACCCACTTTTTGATGTGTATGTGACACGAAGCGCCGCGGTTTTTAACTACTCAAATTTTATTGTACATTACTTTATGAAGGCAAATATAAAGAAGGAGTGACCCGCTTGTTTTTAGCACAATGCCAAGAAAAATTGTTTTACATATTTTTACATACAATAATGTCGAATAATCGATCATATCACATGTTATGTTGCCATTTCAGGTTGACCAATTCGTGTGAGAATATCTTCGAACCAGTATCTACATGTGCTTGACCATTGAGTTCGTCAGGCGACTGTTTCCGGACTAGGAAAATCTAGAGCTAATAAGTAAGTAAGAAAAGGCTTTCGGCTAGTTAGTGTGCCTTAATTTTCGTAACTTGAATTTCATGTATAATATTAGCCTTTGTCCACCCTTTCTTCTGGATCATTCAATAATTTTACATCATTATTATTCAATGATAGGTAGGCATACATAGAGTCGGCTTCAAGTGTGCGAAGGAAGTGATGATGCATGAGACCCGCAATCAACCATATTTTAAATGAAAGTACTCTACAATTGAATAGTGTTTTCATAATGTTGTCTCATTTCTCTTCAATTGCAATTATGAAGTATTTTGTACTCATAACATGCAAGCTAGAGATGCATGCCGGCATTCTTTATTGTTTATATAACTTTTTTTATTATGAAATAACTTGATAAAACTGTTCATTTGCTCTTCGGCTAAAACTTAATTGAGTAAAATATTTCATGCAATCCTAGTGTAGGCCTTTATTCGCTTTTTCATATATTGTTTGACTGTAATGTGTTAGTGACTTTTTGTCTCTCTCGTTAAAGAATCTCGAAACGTTGATTCAAAAATCTCTTAATTTGTTTTATTCCTGTGAAAGCTAGAGGCAATTTCAAAAATAATTAAGATCATCAATTGATTAATTGAAGTTGATCAATTGAAGTGATACATATTCATTGAGGTTTAAAAAATTTACTGAATTCTGAAGCAATCTTAAATGTTTCTGTTCAATTCTTTCATGTCGATTTGGTGTTAATTGAAAGAGATGTAAAAATAGCTTTTTGTCAAACATCATACCGTAAAGCAAAACACAAGTAGGCGTAACTGAATGATGGTAAAACAGGGCCTATAAGTTGCAATTATATATAAATTTGTAGCATAAAAACAAATTCAAAAGTGACAGCAATTTAAATTGAGTTAATGAAAGAAATCTCATTGTTATCCATATCACTGTAAGTGTATAATCACTTAATATCATCCCAACTCATCAATGATGCATAATTATTATATAAATCAGCAATGAAGTATGGAAGACTTTTTGAGCGCATGGTACATACTCAACATACTTGATTCTATATCAAGCTCTTCCGAAAATTTAGCACAGTGACATCAGACACTATTCAAAATTTAGACCAAGTGTAGCTTCCTGTACGAGTTTCCCCCTTTTGACGAGCACACTTGGTAAAATGGGTAAAAATCAGTGATGTGACTTCAGTTACTGTAGATTTTAATCGAGGTCGAGGTTGTTCTCGATATACGTTACATAATTTTGACTGACTTTGGCACCGGGCACTTGAATGAAAGGAAAACGAAGACATTTGTGTTTATCAAGCTATTGATCACATTGTGTCAACACATTGAAAATCTGATTATTATCTATGATAGTTTTAATTGGTCAATTACTACATCATGGTATGCCTGTGTGAAAACAAAAATATGCTTTATACGAACAATTGCAGTTAAAAGATGACAATTTTTAACGGACACGCTCAAAGCGTTATTCAATACTACATAAAATCGTTACAAAACAATTTTGCAAATAGCCACAAAATTCATTGAAATCATCTAATGGTATGAGGTCACCCGTTCAATCTTAAGAGGTGCTAACTTTGGACAGAAGAATCTTGGATGCAAATTTCGTTATATGCCCATATAAAATACTGTATGGAAACATGGAAATATATTTATATAGTCCCGCCAGGACGAGCCTCTGCATGGAACGAGACACAGAATGTTATATACCCTATGACTACTACGAAAATGCGCGCCTTCCGAGTTCTAACGTGTTCCTTTGATCTAAAGACAAGATCAAGGAAATAGACATATACATGTAGTTGAAGAAAAATTTTCGACCAATATGTCTGCTATGGTGTGTTTGCTCCGACTAAGCGAGTTTGCGGTATAGTCTTCTATTGCGTTCTAATCCCGTGCTAAGAACAAATTCTATATGCGATATTTGTAAGAGTAGTTATAGATGCTCAAGGTTTGAGCTGAAATTTGATCAAAATTTCATGTTTACCTTTCTAAGATGCTTGTTGAATCCAAATTTGTTTGGCTTTGGTAAGCAAAGGTAGATGATTACATGACTTCATGACCTGAAGATATTGTATATCATGCCACAAACTAGGCCTATGAGTTATACATCTCGCATAGTCAGGGCAAACACACCAAACCGACATTTCGGTCGAAAACTTCGATTTTCCTTCAATAAGCATGTCCTTTTTCTTGGAACTTGTCTGCATATCAAAGGAACACGTTAGAATTCGGCAGGCGCGCATTTTCGTAGCAGTCATAGGGTTTAGAACATTCGTTGAAAGTCTCATCTTCGGTCTCGTTCCATGCAAAAGCTCGTCCTGGCGGAGGGACTATTTCTATCTTTACATAGTTTTTGCTATAATCATTATCATGTCCAAAAATGTCCGAGAAATGGGCATAAAGGAGCAAATAAGTATGAATAACAAGGAGGAAATAAAAAATTATGAATAGCAAAATGTCTCTATAATTATCTGACCACTGTTCTATCCGACCTCGATGAAAATCTACGTAGTCTAGGTCGAGGTTATTGTGATTTCGGTGAATGTGGGAGGCACTAAATTTAGAAATTCAAAAAAGCGCATATTAAATGTCCGCCGAATTGCATTGTGCAAAGCAGCTACTACCTATACTGAAAACTTGCAAAGTGGTTAGAACTAGCAAAGTCGATATCTAAGCTTACAAATGAGTTTGAAACGTTGCATCTCATCAGAGAGTGCATTTTGCTACATCATAACTTGACCCAACCCATCAGCAGACAGGAAAATTCTTTTTTCTAGTACGAATTGCACGTATTCCAAACTAAGTGGTGTCCAACTGTCTATCAGACTAAGTTTTATTTTGTTATAATCTCAAATGCATTTGAGTACCCTTTTTCAGAATTGATCATCCTTTTTCAGAGGCAATGAGAAAACTCCATTACAAAAATGGAAATGCCAGGATCAATGTCCTTGTGGGGAATTGGCTATAACAAGCCCCCAGATGACTTTCTCGGAGCAGGGTTGAGCTGCCGGACGTAGAGGGTGACGTGGAAAACGATCAAGTGCCTGAGCAAAGACATTTGATAATGTGTGCATATGTGTTCAAATAAAATCGTTTGTGTGATGGTTTGTTTTTTGCTATTCCGGAATATCGCATTCTGATTTTCATAGCTGCATAGCTGTGGGTAAGTTGGACTGTGTATTGATTGAGGTGGACTTAATTTCGCCAATAAGGGCTGATAAAATGTAGCGTAGCGCCAGTGTAGCAGTTGGTAGTGATTAGTAGCAACTACGTAGCGTCGCCGTAGCACTACGTGGCATCCAGTAGCAGATACGTAGGTAGAGTAGCACAAGGTTCTGCTACTGCTGATAATGCTGATAGTGGCAGCTGGATGGAGTGCATCGCCCGGTCCACCACCTCGTTCATCAGCGTATGGTGCAGATGTCGGCCCTTGCTGCGGGGACAGACGAAGCCGTGCCCGCCACCGCCGTCCGCCTTAGAGCCACAACGAGCGCAGATGTGCTCAATGGATACGGGGGCTCCGATGCGGATGCCAGAAGCGACGCGGAGTTGGTCGTCCGTCAAATGAAGACCGAGCGATGTGGACGGTAGGACGTTAATCCAATCGCCCGATCCCTTTGAGGCGCAGGAGAGCAGTCGCGTGCGGTCAAGCAGCTTGGAACTTCGGAGGAGGTCGTCGTAGGACTGGCGGTGAAGCGGAAGTGTCCATGATTTCTGCTTGGTAAGGGGTTGCAGTGGATATGATGGGACTGAACACTGCTAGTACCAATGTTCGAGCGCTGTGTCGTGTGACTTCGTTTCCTCAAGCTTCCAGTGACATGAAATAAGCTGACAAACAGAGTCTGAAGCATACAGGGAAGATAAGAATGCTGAAGCAGCTATGAAGGACGCCGATGAAATACCCAGTCCACTTAACTTGGCTGGGAGCGCAACTTGTCTCTTTTGAAAATCGCTCAACTTAACATTCAAAATGGAAGACACAACATGCATCATCGATTCATCAATAAGTAGAAGAAGGTCCGTTCTTGTAAACGAAGGTGACGTTCGTAATAGATGAAGGAGCTTAGGCAAATAAAAACAGTTGCGCAGTAAAAACAGAGCATGATGACACGATAGAATCTTCAAGCGGGATCCCAAGACTTCTAAGGTTTTCTGTGAATCTAGAATCAGGGTCTCAAGCGAATTTTCCCCCAAGGCAGCTCCTAAAAGAGTGATTTTATTTTTGGGAATAAAGGTAAAGTTCGGTAGGAGCTCTTTGAAATCATTGAGGATGGCCGGATCAAGGCTACCAATAACAGACAATACACATTTGCTACTATTCAACTCCAGGCCAACATCCTTGCATGATGGAATAAACTTCTTGAGATCGGCAAGTAGCGAATCATGCTTCCCTAGCAGTGTGACATCATCTAAATAGGCTATCTTTGAGTGAGCAACCACTAAGACTTGCTAAGGCATCGTGGAGACCGAGGCAAAAAAGAGCCGGGGCAAGTGGGTCTCCTTGTTGTAGGCCTTCGTCAGACTCAAAGGAAAGATCGCCATAAGTCAACAGTGTGGGCTCCGAGTAACAGGCAGTGAACAGATCAAGCAGATGAGGAGCATACCTGTCCAAACATTCAGCGATGTGGTCTCTCCTGATGGTGTTGAAAGCATTCTTAAAATCTAGCTTTACCAGAATCTCCCCCTCGCGTGGAGCATAGAATAGAATATGTTTATTCTCCATAGACAACAAGCAGAGTATGTACATTCGAATAGGCATGCAAGAGTAATACAACAATGTGGAGATACAACAATAATGGAGAAAGGGACCAGAGGACCCACAAGAAGGGGTATATGACTGGCCCGCACATAATTATATACATGATTGTTAAATAATACAGATAATGTACATACATCTGATACTTAGTTTTGGATAACATTTAGAGTAGAGAGTTTTTATCTATCGTGAGTAAGAGTGGTCAGTAGTGTTATTTTGGACGGACCAGGACAAGTAGAAAAAAAAAAAAAAAAAATAGGAACCCCCCGAAATTTATAAAAAAACAGCTAAAATAGTTACAAAAATAAAAAAATACAAAAATAGGAAAGTACCTCTAAAATCACTAATTTACGGGTCAAAATAGATGCAAAATAGGAAACTACCTTGAAATTTATAAAAAACAGCTAAAATAGATATAAAATAGGAAAGTACCTTAAAGTATGACCCATGAACAAAAATATTCATTTAAAAATGGAAGATGTAAAAACAAAAGAACCATCAGCCCCTTTATATCCTTCATTATCATATGAGGTTCCCAAAGATAGAGTCAGGTACATGAAAGATAAGGAAGCCCAATTATTACTTAAACTAGAACATTATAATAAATTAAGAAAACGATGGACCATAGCTAAGAATGTGACACAAGGCGTTGGTGTATGTTTAACAATTTCTTTAGGCGCTCTCACTATTGTCATTTCGTCTGGCGTTCTTACAATTCCTGTTGTTGCTACTGCTTTGTGATACAATTAGATTTTAGTTGCCAGCACACTCACATGACGACAAAACAATTGCAAACTGTCATCAGGTTGAAGATCGTTATGGCAACGGTGGCAAAGTCGCTACTAAAAGTTCATTTCTCTCTCTCTCCTGTCATTGTTCCGTGTGCGCTAGAAAGCAAAGTTCTCATTTGAAATGTCTTCCGTCAGCAAACTAGAGAGAGAATTTTGTTGCTTCGTGGATCAAGTTGTGCCTCTTATTTCACCAGACCATCTTGATTTCTTCAAAACGATATCAGCAAATTTTATCAATGAATCACTAAGAAAAAAACAGAAGACGAGTGGAAACGAAGAAGATAAAAAGAGAGAAGTGTTTGAAATAATCCGAGATTCATTCAAGGATGTTGACAGCAGCAATTTACCTGTAATTCTCGAGAAAAAGGATATTATAAGTACATCATCGTGCATATCTTCATTGAATAAACTCATTGGTTTTGAGAAAATTACACATCGGAATCTTCTACGCTGCTATGTTTTACAAGGAGAAGTGCTTCAGCGACTTAAGTTATTGTCTAAAATGAATTATACAAAATTCGTGAAAGAGTTAAATGAGACCCACAAAATAAAGTTTTCACGCTCATATGTGACATTACTGATCAAATTATTCAAATTATCAAAGAACTATCCAAACTTAGCCAATTCTTCTCTATCAATTTACTTTGTGATGAAGCATTTTACATATCTGGAAGATTTCATTGATCATGAGAAAGAAGAAGAAAAGCGAAGATTAGCAGAATCCATATTTGATTCACCCAATGTGCAACAAACTGAGCAACAACTTGTGCAGCATACTGGCCTCACGCAGGAATTAGAGGACTTGTAAACGTTGGACTCTACTTTATAAGTAACAAGTAGTAACATTTATTGCAACTTATTTGACTGGAGACTGAAAAATGACAATGCCATTTTCAAATTGGATTTCTGTTTTCATATAAATGTTGGACTCTACTTTATAAGTAACAAGTAGTAACATTTATTGCAACTTATTTGCGTGGTGATTGAAAAATGACAATGCCATTTTCAAATTGGATTTCTGTTTTCATCTTAATGTTGGACTCTACTTCATAAGTAACAAGTAGTAACATTTATTGCAACTTATTTGACTGGAGACTGAAAAATGACAATGCCATTTTCAAATTGGATTTTTGTTTCATTTAAAATGACTGACCTGATCGAGTTTTTTAAATTATATGGAACAGACACAACAACGAATTTCGACCTAAAGAAAATTGCTAATCAATTAGGAATAAAGAACTTTCATGTTTTAATGAGAGACGAATTACAATTGATCAAAAATAAGCCAACTGTAAATTTCATAACGAATCTTCACACTTCAGACCAAAACGGCGTACATTGGTCAGCAGGCGTTAAAAATCATCAGCAGAACTATTATTTTGACTCATACGGACTTCCACCTACGAATGAAGTAAGAGCAATACTTGGCAATGGTATTTATAATACGTTTCAAATTCAAAAACCGGGAACAACTTATTGTGGTCAATTATGTTTATACGTTTTGTACAAATTACAAAAAGGAGTACCATTTCTAGATATAATGTTAGAGTTAAACGATATCGGTTTTCTGTAATTCGTTTTCATAGAATCTACCTTTGATATCCTCATTATCTAAATCTATAATTTCATAAGTAAACGGATAAGTTTGATTTATTTTACAAATTTCAAATATCTCTTTAGTCCAATAGCCAACAAAGCCTTTTTCAAATTTATTCTTGTATTTAAATATTCGTACCCTATCCCCAATTTTAAATTTCGGCTTACGTTTCTGTAAATTCGGATTACTCTCATTCGAATAATTATTTTCGAATATTTTCTTTCGTATCAAATCAGGATCGTCAGAAGCATTCTTTGGAGTTTCTTCAATACCTGAATGAATCTTATTGTTATACTCTTCTACAACTCCTGGTAATATCTTCAACCATTTCTGATTTCCTTGCTCAGTAAATTTCTTAAAGATCTTACTTTTTAGCGTTCTATTAAAGCGCTCTATTACTACAGCCTTTCCTGCATTTTCAGTTGAATAAACAGTTTCAAATAGTGGCTTTACGTTTCGGTTATAAAATTCCGAACCTTTATCAACGAATAGCTTTTTTGGCTTTCTAAAACTTTCTTTAAAGATTTCTTCAAACGCATATTTAACTGACAGACCACTTTTGTTTTTTAAAGGCTTTACCCAAGCGTATCGTGTATATAAATCTATAACGGTCAATGCATACTTAAACCCTCTTTCATTAGGCATATTAATTAGATCAGCACTCCAAATATCATCTTTATTAAATACTTTTACCTTCAATAGATATTTCGGCTTTCTGTATTCCCTATGAATTTCAGACGCATAGCGGCTTGGGTCATTCGACATTTCGGACGCGTAGGTTCGAGCGTTGCTCTCAGACAGCTTTGCTGCCGTTTCATTCAACGAAGTTGACGGAACTAAAGTTTTATCTATCCCCTGCCCAAAAAGCATTTTTGCTTGTAAAGCTTTCTTAACAAACATTCTTTCAATTTTTTCTCTAAATGTAGGATTTTGAATACTATCTAATTCTTGTATCATTTTCTTATCTGCTTCATGTCGAGAACTTAGGTCATGATTTCGATAAGCTAAATCATGTTTATAAGCGGCGGCGTCTACTCTATTTATTGGTTTACTATTTTCTCTAGGCGTGTCATCATCGTTTAATCTTAAATCTAATCTTGTGCCGGGACCAGTAAAATTATGCCCAGGTAAATGTTTCTCCTTCGAATATTTACTCCAAATAAAGCCAGGAAAGTTTTCTAATGCTTTTTGTATATCGTTACCTTCGTAACGCTGGCAACCGGAAGTTGGATCACCACCGAAGTGGTGTGGAACTTTGTTATTGTCACCTTTTAAGAGATAATCCATTAGATCTAGATTTGAAATCCTTAAGTTATTCAAATTCATTTTTAAAGATTAAATCTTATCGCACCATACTAGGATTTAGATATATGCCAGATCCGTCTTTTGTTTCTTTTATCTCAATCAAATCATCAATATTGTGTAGGACATTTTTAAGAACTCGTTTCCCTTCATCAACTAAATTTAATTTGCTAATGAAATTATCTACTATTCCGTCACCTCTAGCAGCTTTCTCTAACTCCCTATTATGACGTTTTTGCTCTTCTAATGCTGCCTTCTCTGCTTTATTTTTATTTACTGCCTGGACAATACCAGCTGTCTCACCTGCAACACTTCCTGCTGCTGCTATACCACCTATGATTAGCGGAATTAATGGGAGAATTCCGCCATTCTTTTCTTCTTGTAATTTAATATTCTCTATCATTGGTTTACTTATGTAATACTTCTTTTTGTTAATCGTAATAGCTTTAGGGGTATTTTTGTCAATGATGTTACGTAGTTTTAATTCAACCGTTTTATTATTCACTTGCGCCATTTTTTAATAAAAAATTTATAGTCTTTGGTTTTTCTAACCAATCGGAGCGAAGCTCCTCTGGCTTTAGCCTATCGACGAAGTCTTGGGTTTTTCTAACCAATCGGAGCGAAGCTCCTCTGGCTTTAGCCGATCCTAACCATCTTTCCATTAAGAATTTCAATAGAATATTCGGCGTCTTCTAGCAATAAACCATAAGCCATCAATGATGTTGTGGAATTTGCCTTTTCAATATTAATTGTCACATCACAACCGGTCTTGATAATATCTTCAGATTGTGCACTTAAATCAAAACAGAAAACAGGATATATATTCTTCCAATCTACAGGATTTAATTGTGCTTCAACTCCAAATTCTCGACACAAATTTCTATAAGCGTCATATCCTTCCATGAATTGATTATTTGCGTTATCAAATCTCAATGGATCAATAGGATAACGTGTTTGATTTAATGAAATTTGTAAACTTCGAATTGAATTAGTATGGAAAATACTATTGTTCTTATCAAAACTAGGCGTTTCATTCTTTTGAAAAGTGAGCAAAAAATATCTTGGTGTATTTGATGTCCTTGTGAAATGCCAGTTAAATCTTTGTTCGGTAAACGTGACAGAGCTTGCAGTACGCTTCATAAAACTTACTGGAATTGGTTTGCCCGTATTTAATCGTTTCGTAATAGTTGTTTCAACCTCTAAACTAGGAGTAATGTGCTTAATCCACCATTCAAGTCTATCAATTTTTAGGTATGCTTTCTTCCCAGCCTTTCCATAAAATATTGATTCATTATTTACAGTGCGATGAACTATGAGTTTGAATTTCAAGTGACATGATATTTTATTGTAATCTAAATACCCGAATAATGGAGACAATGACCAATTAACAGTTTGTTTACTTTTATTATTAAAATTGCGTCTTTTCTGGTATGAGCTATTTTGTGTACTGTTTAACTGTTTCACTATGTTTTCTACATCTTTCGCAATTCCTGGTGAATCTGTTCCAGTGTGAGTTAAATCATCTTTAAGTATGCCGGTATGCTTATCCGGAAACCATCCTTCGATTTCATGCATTTTAGTATTTTCACCTATTGTTACAAATCGAAGCATTGAATCAATAATGCCAGGTGAATCACTTATGGTTTCTATATTTTGTGTTGCAACATCTAAACGCATTTGTGTGAATAATCTTGGGAAGAAATTGTTTTCTAATGTAATATTATCCGTAGCCGGTAATGGTGTTGTAAAATCAGCATCAGAATAGAGAGAATATTCACAGTGTAAAAATGAATCGGGTAAATATAAATAACTTTGTTGATTGTCAACTTCAAAAATTAAATCGCCTCCTGTATTCACTCTACTGGAAGAACCGGGGTTCATAGCAATTCTTATATAGTCATTCTTTTTTTGATTGTAACTGGTGAACGGGGGATCATCTAATTTAAATTTATTTTCAATCAGAGTTGCCATTATATTTTTTTATTAGAAAAAATTAGTTTTTGCTACTCGGCTAAAGCCTCTGAACAAGGTTCTACTAGAATTTTGCTAATCCATTTCCTCTCATTTCTTCAATTGTTTTTTCATCATGTTTACTTTCCATCTTCGCTAATTTAGCAATTTTGTTTTTTGTTTCCTCTGAGAGCTTTTTGTCTTTTTGCATTTCTTTTGCGTCATTTCTAAGTTTGCGAATAGCTTCTAGTTGCTTTAATTCGTTTTGTGACTTAACAGCATTCGATATTGCACTAGCTGTACTACCTATAGCAGCTGCTCCTTTAGCAGCAGATGAAATCAAATCTTTATTATTTTTAATCAAGTTAACGATACTTCCGATACCAGAAAAGATGCCAGCTCCTTCTGTTTGGACGGCACCTGCAGTGCCTAGGAACTTTTGTGTTCCAACAGTTTCTATACTATCATAATGGTACACAGGATTCATACGTGGTTCATGAGCAATTTTATTATTTGAAGCAAAATGCTTAAGATTGTGTTTATAAATTATAGGCATTTTTTTAAGCTTAAATTTGACTTTTGGGCCGATCGGCTAAATTCTATAGGTTAGTAACCTGAGGACCTTTGGTCTGATCGGCTAAAGCCTCTGAACACGGTTCGATTAAGATTTACGTTTGTGTATGGACAACAACTTCGCGGTAACTTTATTAATTGCCTGTTGCACTTTATCTATTGCGTCAAGCAGCGTGTGATGTACTTTAATTTCTTTTTCATTTACTTCTATTTTTTTCTCACTTTTCTTTACTTCTGTTTTAAGAGCGGCCAATTGAACTTTAATATTATCGAAATTCGTTTTAAGGGTCTTCAAGTCACTAATCTTTTGTTTAAGTCCTTTAACTTCATTTATCATTCTGTTCATTTGCTTTACTTGTTGTGTGATGCGGCTACTTAATTCATCAACACTTTTTTGGAATGTGGATTGCAGCTGTTGTAAGTGTTGTAATAATTTTCGATTCTTTTCGCTTACTTTTTCTAACTCTTCTTTCAGTTGTTTATTTTGATTTGTATTCTTTGCGATGGCAGACTTTAAATTTAGTGATAACAGGATCACAAGTTTTGAATGTTCTGTTATTTTTTTATGAAGTTTTACTATATCTGCTTCTATATTTCCATGTTTGCTACTTAGGTCTGTTAGCTTTTCTTGCAGTCTTTCATCATTCTGCTTTACCAGTGACACAATTCTATCGAACTGTTTATCAACATATTCTTTATTTGCTAACTCAGTACTTTGTTGTGGAAGAATAGAAAGATGTAACGGACCTGTTAAAATGTCTCCAGTTTTCATGATATAGTTGTCTAGTTCTATTTCTGATTCTTGATTATTCGGTGTGTAAGCACACCCGCCAACATTTGTTAACATCATTTTTTTTTATTTAAAAATATGTTAACCAACAATTCATCATTAAATAAACATATGAGAACATGTAGTGATTGTGGAAAAAGTGTAACATCTAAGAACTTTATGCGTCACCAAAAAACATGCCAATCACTACCACAACCAAAAGTAAAAGATAGACAATGTTCGAATTGTAATAAGTTTTTTACGAGTCAAGGTTTCTTGAATCATTCTAATTCATGTGCTATTAGTACACGAAAATGCACTAATTGTCAAATAGTTAAGCTCAAAACAGAATTTTATGATAGTAAATACCGGTGTAAAGAATGTTTAAAAACACAAGTGAGATGTAACAAGTGTAATAAAGTTTTATTGGAAAGAAACTTCTCACGTCATGCAGCAATTTGTGTGAATAATAGTCCGATGCTCACTTGAGCCTCCGTAATAGTCCGGTGCTCACTTGAGTGTTTTACCTTCATTTGAGTCCCGGACTCAATAGTCCGTACTAGTCCGGAAGTCCGAGAGAGGCAAAACACTCAAGTGAGCACCGGACTATTTCAGGTGCTCAACTGAGTATCGGACTAGCTGAGAGAGTTTTAGACAAATTTTTTCATATAAAAAATTAAAAAAAATGAATTATGAAAAATTGTATTCCGAAATTCCCAATCGGCCTCCCACGATCATCAAACAACGTGAACAAAATAATGATTCGCAATCTTTATTTTCAGAAAATTCAGATCTAGGAAGACTCTTTGGGTTTCTGAAATTTCATTGTTTGAAAATTATTGTTATATGTGTTCTTATCTATCTTATTTATTATTTTATAAATTGGTTAGGGTTCTTACAAACAGCAGAACAAACGAAGGTTGCATTTTATAAAAATCAAACCAAAAACTTTAAAGGTTGGAAAGAAGTTAGACCTAACGACGAGAAACCTAAAGGACATGCTGCACAAGAGAACTTACATTTTATAATATATGGCAGAACAGCGAGTGGAAAGACTACGTTTCTTAGAAGATATATAAAACAACATTATCCTCAAGAAACAAATGTACATGTGTTTTGTCTACAGAGAGATGAATGGCAAGGATATTCAAATGTTCACGATGAAAAAGATTTAGATATGTTAGAAAATATGAGTACTTTTGCTGGAACATACACACAAAAGTCTTTACTAGTACTAGATGATGTTGCTAGTTTAGTTAAACAGAAAAACATATCGGAGATATTCACCAAGGGTCGACACCATCATATCCAAATTGTCGTATTAGCACATAAAGCTTGCGACGTAGATAATAAAATTAGGGAAAACATAGAAGTCTTTTATGCAACTACGCAAAATAATGCAGTGTTCTTTGAAGATATCAAGAAAAATTATAGACTAACTTTACCCTTAGCTAAATATGCACACGTAAAGTACGGTTTAATACGCGTCGATACTATTATGAATCAAATGCAAGTATATGATAGTGATCTAAATATACTATTGGACACCGAGCATGATTTTTATACTAATGCAATAGATTTTGATATTAGTCTTTATGTGGGTGCTAAGAACTTATCGCCACATAATATAGAAGAAATAACAATTTTTCTAGAAAACGAAGCACTTGAACCACTAACAATCATACCCGAAACATTTTATTTCTATTTCGATCATTATCTGAATAATGTGTTAAAAATTAAAACCCCTGAACGACTAGAGAATAGAGATGCACTAGACGTTATTAGAACAGGCATTAATGATTTTCGTGACGTACTAAAAAATGTACAGCCTCTAGTCAGTGATGCTAAAAGTACATTGAATGACATAAAACCAATATTAAGTGAGTTGAATAATAATATGTAAATTTTTTTTTTAAAAAAAATATGCCTAAACGTAATGACTATAGTCAGTATATCATCAAACACATACCAGTGTTAACAGATTATCATCATCCTATAAATCCTATAAATTCCAAGAAAGAAGTTAAATTTCATTACCATCATAAATACATAGAGTTCGTTAAGGACTATAAAATAAAACACGGTTTAAAACCTCATATGAAAAATGGATACTTACCACCGTGTCTACGAAGTTTCAGAGTATTCTTAGCGTATAATAATTTATGGTGGTTGGTTAAGAAAGAACATTTAACAGCTTACGATCTAGAGTCATTAAATGAATTAAATATTCCTGTGTATATGTAAAACGGAACCGAGGTTCTATGTGTAAAACATAAATTTTTTTATAAAAAAGTAAAACATAAATTTTTATTTAAAAAAGGTAAAATGGAAGAAGGTAACCTATATTGTACCCTGTGCAACAAACAGTT
This sequence comes from Prostheceraeus crozeri, assembly GCA_907163375.1. Classification (NCBI taxonomy): domain Eukaryota; kingdom Metazoa; phylum Platyhelminthes; order Polycladida; family Euryleptidae; genus Prostheceraeus; species Prostheceraeus crozeri. The sequence goes on along the minus strand of CAJQUW010016007.1, from coordinate 69,047 downwards.
ACAGACGCCTAGAGGTTATAAATCTCATTTAAATAGTCGTATGCATTTACAGAATGTAGAACGGCATGATACAAGTAATATAACGAGAATGAATGAATATATAAACTATCTAAAAACATTACCTACTGATATAGAAGTTAAAAGAGTATTTGATGATTATTCGTATTCAGAATATAAAAAAGTTTTTAGTGTAATAGATGAACCGGAAGTAGATGTAAGGTTTTTATTTAATGATGAACATGATGTGTATGATGAAACTGCAGAAACCGATGAAACCTTTTATGATATTCTATATAACTTTTATAACATATTTAGAAAATCTTTCAAATGTTATATGAATGTAGAAGTACGATACACAAAGACTGGACCTGATGGAAATATTGAAGAAATAATACAAGGTCATTTCAGTAAAACACAAGAAATTCATAACGTAGAGGATATAGAACCTATATTTGAAATAATGATTATTAAATTAAAAGATGCTATACTTGAAGCTCAATTGCGTGAATCTGGTTGGAAGCTTGTTAAAGTAATATCTAAGAAATTAGTAATTAATAAATATAAAAATAATACTGGAGGTAGTTACATACCCCTACCTTTCAGTTCACCACAAATAATTAACATTCAAAATGATGATCAGTATTGTTTTCTGTGGAGTGTTATAGCACATTTACATCCTGCACAATATCACAAAGAAAGAATAAGTCATTATAATAAAGAAGAATACTTATATGAATTTGATCTGTCTGATGGATTAGACGAATTTCCATATGATTATAATAAGCTAACAAAGTTTCATAAAAAGAACAAAGATTTAATAGAAGTAAATGTGTTCGAACTTAATATAAAATACATTTCTGTTGGGAATATTACTCCCTTATATACTGGTAATGTTACAATTAATGACACTGTCTATGCAAACGTAAAAGAATTTTACTTAAGTAACAATAGATTATGTCAAACGGAAATACAATATAATGAACGCGGTAATTATATACACCATAATATTATTTATCAAGACGTTGTAATATGTACTGAAAAATATGAAATTAAAAAGACATTAACGCCCATAATGATTAATCATAATAATTATAAAGGTCGTCCTGTTACTTTTGGAGACCAACAGCAGTTACAGATGTTACAACAAGAGTATCAACAACAGACACAGATGTTACAACAACAGTCACAGATGTTACAACAACAGTATCAACAGCAGTTACAACAACAGTATCAACAGCAGTTACAGCATTTAATACAACCGGCACAAGCAAATATACTATATTATCAAGGTCATTACATATTATGTAAAGATGTTTCTATTTTTACAAAAACTTCCGATCATACTAATTTCCCTTGTCTCCAATGTATGACGAGCTTTAGAACCAAGCAAGCATTAAATAATCACTTGGTAAATTGTCAACAAAATGAAGCAGTCAGAAATACGTTTCCAAAAGAAGATTATTTAGAATACAACAAATGGCACTATAAGAACAAAGTACCATTTGTAATATATTGTGATTTTGAAGCATATAATGTTAAAATTACAGACAAATGTAACAATAATTTGTTTGAGCAAAAACCATTATGTTGGGGAATGTACATTCATTCAAATTATCCCAATTTGTTTCAATCAGAATATTACCAGTACTATGGCGAGGATAGTGCTATAAAGTTTGTTAACACAATAGAAGAATTACAAGGACGTTTTTCACAATTGCTTAAAACAAATAAACCAATGCTTCCATTAACGTCTGAACAATTAGTACAATTTAATAATGAAAAGAATTGTTATTACTGTGGTAAAGAGTTAGTCACTGATAAGCGAAGCGACGGCTCTGCCGACAAAGTAAAAGATCATGATCATCTAAATGGTTTATATAGAGGTGCAGCACATAATTCTTGTAATCTTAATGCAAATAAATTTAGATATAACTTTGTTCCTTTATATTTCTATAATGGTTCTAAGTATGATTTCCATCTAATAATAAAAGAGTTATTCTCTTCGAAAATATTACAGCAATTAAGAACAAACATACTGTGTAAAACAGAAGAAGAATACTTCTCAATGCAATTTGGTTGTTTTAGAATATTAGATGCATTTAGATTTTTTACTCCTTATTCATTGGAAGCCATGGGCAAAACATTAAAACCTGGACAATGTAAAGTATTAAATAAATATAACTTGAAACCTCTTAAAGGCATATTTCCATATGAATATTTAACTGGAGACATAAACAGGATAAATGAAATAATGGAAGAACAACAACTTCCACGACGTAACAAATTTAAAACAACATTGAAACAATCTGAACTATCAGAAGAAGATTATGCAGAAGCACAGAAGAATTGGAAAGAGTTAAATTGTAGAACCATGTACGATTACACAATGAAGTATCTTCAGATAGATGTGTTAATACTAGCTGATCTATTTGAAAACTTTCGTGATATGTGTATTGAATATTACGGAATAGATCCATGTTATTGTTATTCTACACCAGGTTTAACATGGTTAGCAGGACTTAAACATACTGGTGTTCAAGCCGATGGCTCTAGGACAAAGTCCGTTCAGTTGAAATATTATAAAGAAAATACATATGATAAATTATTATTTTTTGAATCTGGAATTAGAGGCGGTGTATCATCTGTTTTAGGTAATAGATATGTTAAATGTTATAACAAGAAAGTAAACCCAAAAGAATATGGAATAATGAAACCTTTGTCACTAGAGGAGAAAGAAAAGATATTAGAAATTTTTCGAACGAAACGGGAAGGAGTAGAACGTGAAAATGCAATTGATGAGTTTATGAGAGAGAACTATTTGTTATATTATGACTTTAATAGTTTATATTCTTCTTGTATGATACAAGAATTGCCTACAGGTGAGATGGAGTGGTGTGACAAATTAGTTTATGAACGTACTGTTGAAGATGGATATGGATATGGATATGTGTATGAAGTTGACTTAAAGTACCCTGATGAACTAAAAGATATGACAAAGTATTTCCCGTTCTGTCCTGAAAATAAAATACCTAATATGGACGACTTTACAGATTATCAAAAGACCATAATCCCCCCAAAGTACAGACCAACCAAGAAACTCATGTTAACTCAAAGTGATAAAGAAAAATATGTTATTGAAGGAAGGATGTTAGATTGGTATTTAGATCATGGAATGTTTCTCACTAAAATTCACCGAAAATTAGTATATAAGAAATCTAAGTGGTTAAAAAATTATATAGAATTTAATATAGAGAAACGTAAAATAGCTAAGAGAAATAAAGATGACTTTGGTAACGTATTTTTTAAATTAATGAATAACGCATTTTATGGAAAGACTTTAGAGAATGTACGTAACAGACAAAACATAGAAATAGTTTATAATAAAGATCGTTTTCAAAATTTAACTAGGAAACCAACATACAAAAGAACTACTAGATTTAGTGATGAACTTTGTGCTGTTCATCTAAGAAGAAGCATTGTGAAACATGACAAGTTTAATTTTATAGGATTCACTATATTAGAACTAGCCAAACTATTTATGTATACATTTATATATGATCATTTAGCGCCTGCTTATGGTGAAAACTATAAACTTCACTTCAGCGATACGGATTCTGTTTTCTTAGAATTAACAATACCATTTAATTCTTCACTTGATAAAGAAATAGATAAAATAAAAGATATAATTCATCCTTCTGATTTATGTAAAGTGAAAGATGAACTAGAAGGAAATGAGGAGTACATAACAGAAGCTGTATTTCTTAAATCTAAATGTTACTGTTATGATACAACTAGTAACAATAAAACACATAAAACATTAAAAGGTATTTCAAAGGCATCAGTAGCTAACCAAATAACATTTCAAGATTATAAGAATGCATTATTTAATAATGAAATAAAGACAGCATGTAATTATAGACTTAATTCAAGGAAACATAAAATGTATTTAAAAGAGGAACATAAATTGGCATTAGACCCATTTGATGATAAAAGAAAAATTTTGCCTGATGGAATTACTACTTTACCTTTTTAATTTCTTTAACATCTAGTCAGGGGCAAAGCCCCTCGAGGCGAAGCCTAGTCAGAGAACAAATGTTCAATTCAGAGTTTTACTCTGCGAACAAATGTTCTATAACTCTATCATGTACTTTTTTATCAATATTGACTGTGATAAAACCATAGTCGTTTGCCCAAGCATTGTTACACGATTGTTTAAATTCATCTTTATCTCTTATACATAAGTCTCTTAACAAATCACTTAGGTTTCTTTGGTTGATTTCGAAAAGCATAAAAATATTAGCATTCTTTCTAATAACACTTCCATCTAATGAATACATACTTTGTGTCAAATAAAAGACACTACAGTTATTGTGTCTGCCTCTTGTAAAATAATTTCTCTGTACTGCCTGATTTCTGTCATTAACACAATCATCAAACACCACACAATGTTTTTTCGTTTTATTTAGTTTACTAGGATCTTGCATATTACCACTATCATCTATTAATTGTATCGTTATGTGTTTATTTTTACTGGGTTCTACTAGTTGTTTATTTTTCGCTGCTTCTTCACACCAGGAACTTATTTCTTCTTCATACTCCGATTTTTCATATTCTTCAAACAGTGAAGCTATAGCTGATTTTTTAAGATTATTTTCAAAACCATGTTTCAAAAATTGATAAATAGGTTGTTCTGCTGTTGTTGTATAAATGATAATATTGTTATAATCCAAAAATTTGGGTGTCGTGAGAATTTTAAATAATAGATATGTTTTTCCACAACCTGATCTTCCACAAATAACTGATAAAACTTTATTTGACAAGTTATGATGATGATTGAATTTCACTTTCTTGTTTAGTGGATATTTTTCACAACTGTTTTCACTCATTTTTTTAAGTCAATATTTTTTTAATTATACCTCCCGAACCAAAAGATCTATCATAATTTCTTCGCCTCCAAAATTTATTTCCTTTCCTTTCTCATCTGTTATTCTAATTGTAATTGAATTAATTGTTTTTCTTGTAACAGGGAAATATATTAATGATTTTGGAATTACATTCAAACTGTAACCAATCGGAACTGTAAATGCTGGATAACTGAAGATATTATTTGACAGCTTTCCATTAACATAACCACCTTCTATAATATCACATTGAACGTTGATTGAATTTATTTCAGTTACTTTAGGTATATTTTCACTTATATGAAAACCTTGTGTATAGAGTTTCTTTTTAAATCCTAAGAGTCTTGATAAAGATTTGTCAATATTAAAATCAACTTGATGATCTTCATCTAAAGTAAGAGAAAATTTATTTACTGCTGGTTCAACTGCGAAATGTAATTGTTTCTTGTCTTTAAATTGTATGCCTAAATGTCTTTTTATTTCATTGGAAATCGATTCAACTTCATAAGATCCAGGAAGAAAAGTTAATTCTTTCCAAGTTTTACCTTGATCATTAGAATATTTAAATCGGTCATTTACATCTTTGATAATATTTTGTATAGTGTTAAATGTTGAAAAACTAGTTAGTGCTACTTCATAATGTTTGTCTTGTTCTAAGTGAATAATAGGATCTAAATGACAGGTATGGGATGAAATAGTTGTTATAAATTTTAATGTCGTACTAAATTTTGATGAGGTTAAAATCTCGGTTAAATTTTCTAAATGCTTATTAATTTTTTCTAGTTCTGCCGCACACGCCGAAGACATTTTTTTACTAAAAATTTATGTGCTTTTTCTTCTTCTTCTCCTTGCATCGAGGTTTATAATATAATCAGAGGAGGATTTGTACACTTCTTCGGTTATAACGCTGTTTTGGAATAGTTTATCTAAGATTGCATGCATTTCGTTAAAAACGGAATTATGTCCTTGTTCTGCCGCAGCTGATAAAACCAGGTATCTCTGCGCTAATTCTTGTGGATCGTCTGATAAAAATACAGCAGGAGGTTGTGGAGCTACTGCTGAAACACCAGTTGCTGTTGGAACACTGGTTGATGTCGATAATAAGTCATTCAAAGTTGTATAACGCTTAAGAGTTTTTACAGTTCCAACCTTATCTAACATAGTTTTGTATTTCAGTAGATCATCGGGGTAATAGTTATTTAAATCCGCTCCTCTTAATAAATCCACGAAATTTCTGTCTAAACTGAAAGCTGTGTTGTCTGGTGCAAAAATTAAACTTTCTTTAGGATTTATAAATAATTCTTTTCCACCTAAGTAAAATCTAAGAAATGACTTTCCATCTATAAATGAAGTAGAATGTTCAAATAGCATAGATTTTGGTAATTTCTTATCTATGTTTGCTTCTAACAAACCATAATCATCCATGATGGTTTTCTGCACTGGATCCGCTATATCAATTTGTTTATCATGAACTACAAGTTCTTTCTTAATATCACGAACTGCAAGTTCTTTCTTAATATCAGATTTAACTTGTTCAACTAATTGGATTTTGTCTTTCATATCGGATTGAACGCCAGCTTGTAGCATTCGATACTCTCTATATTTTTTCTTCATAATATTTTTCTGTTTTATTAATTCTTCTAGTTGTTTTATTTTTGTCTTATTGCTCTGCATTATTTTATAAGATAATATTTGAATTTTGTGGTATCATTGATACACAGCAAAAACATTTTACTGATGTTCTAACGTTTTTAATAAAGTTCTTATTTCTTCTAAAAAAGCTTCATTGTTTACTTTGTCTTGAGGTTTAACAGGAATTTTAGTTGCTTCTCTAGCTATTTGGTCAAATTTTTCAATCTCATCTAACGTAATAACATTGTCATCACACACTCTCTGGAAGTAGTAATGTAGTTTATCATATACTTCTTTGACATGTGCATGTTTCTTAGTTAAGGATTTTCGTTTCTTAGTCATTAAAGATTTATCTATCACTGTTGCAAGTGACGTTGTGAAGACACCTGTGCCTGTTAAAACTGTAGCGACAACAGGAATTGTAAGAACGCCAGACGAAATGACAATAGTGAGAGCGCCTAAAGAAATTGTTAAACATACACCAACGCCTTGTGTCACATTCTTAGCTATGGTCCATCGTTTTCTTAATTTATTATAATGTTCTAGTTTAAGTAATAATTGGGCTTCCTTATCTTTCATGTACCTGACTCTATCTTTGGGAACCTCATATGATAATGAAGGATATAAAGGGGCTGATGGTTCTTTTGTTTTTACATCTTCCATTTTTAAATGAATATTTTTGTTCATGGGTCATACTTTAAGGTACTTTCCTATTTTATATCTATTTTAGCTGTTTTTTATAAATTTCAAGGTAGTTTCCTATTTTGCATCTATTTTGACCCGTAAATTAGTGATTTTAGAGGTACTTTCCTATTTTTGTATTTTTTTATTTTTGTAACTATTTTAGCTGTTTTTTTATAAATTTCGGGGGGTTCCTATTTTTTTTTTTTTTTTTTCTACTTGTCCTGGTCCGTCCAAAATAACACTACTGTGGTCAGGTTTCTAAAATGAGTCCATTTTTTATTATTAGATACGACTTTATATTCCTTTTTGAATTCTCTAATTGATTTTGAGCATTTTATTTCATTGAGGAGCAAATTCCATGTAAATGGTATTTGAAAAGTGCTCATTTTTTGTTCTAATGATTTCTTACAAAACGGCAATTTGAAGCTATCGGATCGTGTAGTCGATGATTCTACATAGTTTTGATAGATCGATGGCAACGTGTTCTTTGTGTACTTAATTTTGTATGCTAGCACTAAAAGTTCATATTGATACATACTCGCAATATTCATATATTGCTCCCTCTTATAGAAATGAAGTTCAAGTGATTGCTTTTCTTTTCGATGGATTATCTTAATCAAAGTTTTATGTATTCTTTGCAAACAACGATTCGAATTTTTATTTCCACTACCATATAATATTAGGCAATGTTTTATCAGAGGGAGACAAAGTTGTTCGTGCATCATGCGAAGGACATCTAGTGGTAGAATATCTCTTAGCCGATAGAAAATCGGAATGAATTTTTTTAATTTGTTGACAACAGTCGCAATATGTTCATCGAATTTGACATTATTGTCGAACTTTATTCCTAGTATTTTTGTATGTTCAACTTTCCTCAAGTTGGTGCCCTCAATATGTATATTTTTGGACATTTCACAATCACTTTTGTGGCTCATGGAATTGAAGATGATGTATTCACATTTATCTATATTTAGTGTTGGTTTATTACTTTCCATCCACTTCAGGATGCTATTCAGTGAAAGTTAAGTTTTCTCTGTTGCATCGTTTAGAGTTTTGTCATTTACAACTAGGCTTATGTCATCCGCAAAGAGACTGAGTTCGCCATGGTGGCTAATGTTTTTCATGTCATTTATACAAACCAAAAATAATAGAGGCCCCAACGCTGAGCCTTGTGGAACACCAGACTTAGCGGTAAGCTCCTTCGATTTGACGTTGTTGATAAAAACAATGTGAGGTCTATTTTTTAGATATGATTGAAGAAGCCGTGGATACCTATTTTGTTTAACTTTTTCAACAATAACTCAGTGTTGACCGCATCGAAGGCTTTACTTATGTCCAGATTTAGTCCTACGCTGTATTCATTCTTAGCTTTTGCCTTGTATATCTTGTCTGACATTTTCAAGAGAGCTAGACTGGTAGAATGATTTTTCCTAAATCCAAATTGGTTTTCATATAACAACATTTTCTTATTTAAGAAGTCAAATATCCTCCTATGAATCAATTTTTCGAAAACTTTTGTTATATAACTCAGTAGACATATTGGTCGATAGTTGGATGGCGACTTCTTATCTCCTTTTTGAAGATGGGTATAATAGTTGATTTCTTTAGACAGCTAGGGTAGATGCCCGATTTAACTGATTCGTTCAATAGTTGACATAGATATGAGAAAACATTTTTGGAACATTGTTTGAAAATTCTCAGGGGAAGTTCATCATTTGTCGATTTACTATTGTGTACTTTGTTCATTACTTCGATCAATTCGGTATGTGTGATGTCTTCAAACACAATTGAAGTGGTGCTTTCCTGGCAGTAGTCATCCTTGTTGGAATTGCTGCTGCTATTTTTTAGTTTCTCAGTAACATTTACAAAGTGCTCGTTTAGTGCATTAGCCATATCAAAATGGTCATACACAATACCGGCATTTGTCTGTAATTCAGTAATGAAGCTATTATCTGTCTTAGAGCTGCCTCTTACGTGGTTTATGCGTTTCCATAGTTCTTTGGTGTCATTTTTAATAGCTGAAAATATGTTACTATAATGCTTCCTTTCGGCCGATCTAGCCATGTATTTGAATCTATTTGCAAAAGTTTTGTAATTTGTTTCATCCTCTTGAAGTCTAGTAGTTTTCCATTTCCTGTATAATTGAATTTTCTTTCTGTGGAGTTTCTTTAAGTCCATTTTCATTTGACATCCGACGAGTAAAGACGTATTCTGACCAACGCGGCAAAGGATGAAGAGCAAGAGAGCACGTAAGCGCACCTCCAAACGCGACAAAGGAGGGAGAGCATAAGTCCCACGCGGAGATTAAACTAGGAGCAAGTTAACCAAACACGAGCGGTCCCTTCGAGAGGAGTAAGAGGGACAGACCGAAGATACAGCATCACGAAGCGGCAAAGAGCTAGGTGCAGGAGATAGAAAAGAGCAGCAAAGGAAAGAGAAGAAGAGGAAGAGAAGACACAGCATCACGAACGCGGCAAAGGACTAGGTGCAACAGATCGAGGAGAGCAGCAAAGTAACAAGTGGGGAAAAGGTGCAGATCAACGAACACAATAAAGCTAAGGATGACCAAGAGGAGCGCACAAAATGCATCAGCTGACTGTGGAGAGGAGAACATGCTCTCGTGCATGAAGCAATTCATGGAGGACATCATGAAAGTGTTGAAAGACGGCTTTGAGAGACAACTAGAAGTCATACAGAGGGATATCTTCGACATGAGAAAGGAACTCGATAGACGCGGTTTCTGGTGAAGTGGCTGGCCGCATCCAAACCGGCTCGCACCCCACATCCTAATTGGGATGGAGCGAACAATTCCTCGAATGCCTGCTCTGAATGAGAGACTGCACATTTGCAGGCAATGCGTCTAAAAGTCTCCCCAACTGCGATGGGCCTGATTCCTCCATCTCGCTGGTTTAGAGCAGTGACATTGACTCCGAGTAAAACAGCCTTAATGGCCCGGGGCAACTTGTTAGAGATGATGGCATTGGTCAGATCAGTCAAAGCCGATAGAAGCTGATCTCTTTGGCTGGAGGCATCAATGCCAAGCGATTCCTTCAAGTGTTGAGGGCGCAAACGGGTGATGGCACCTGCTGAACCGGTTGGAAAAGATTTGATGGCCTTGATAACACTGTTTTCGTCTACTGTGAAGGAATAGAATTGACTTGGGTACGGAAAAGGACGACGATCACTTGGTCTACTGGGATGTTTCGCCTGCAAGGCGGAGAGGATAGTAGGTGTGTAAGCCGCTACATTGACCTCCGAGCTTACGATTCTAACCGCCCCACGAACGTCTCCGTCCTTGATTTTGCCTGAAACAAGAGATCGGAGCTGCTGATCTTGATTCCGTCTCTTTTTCTTATGCGAAGTCGAGCTAGTCGGTCCAATCGATTTCAAAAGTGTATCAACATCCGCTGTATCTTCAAAAATTGCGATTCTCTCGTTTATGATGCTACATAATTTCCTCGAATGTTTCCGACCGTTGTGAGGAGGTGAGCGGAGGCAGAAAGTCGGGAAGAGTAGTAGGCGTGCCCATGAAACATAGTCGCTTTGCGAGAGTGCCGAATCAATAACTTTGGCCAAGCTCTTAGTGAACTGAAAACGCGAAGATTTAGGAATGTGTTTTAACTGAGAGGAACGACATGATCGGATGGCTTGGACTACAGGTTTGAAAACCGTGGGGTCTGATAAATCCTCAACATTACTAGAGGTAGTTGCATTCGAATCATCGGCTTAGCCTGACTCACTAACGTGATCGCTGTTAACAACAACAGAGGGTGTAGGCCTACACGCAGTAACAATTGGCACACTATCTGTGTTTTGACATCTGCCATGGCGTTTGGGGTAGCAAGATATACAGCTGACATTATTGCGAGCACAGACACAGCTAACGCATTTAGCGTTAGAGCCATTGCAGGAGCAACATCTAGACATGAGTGGATCGATGTCTATGAGCAGATGAGAGAGAAAGCTTGACGCAGCAGCAGACGGATGTCATCAAACAATCGAAACGCTTCTGCCGACGACTAGCTGAATGGAAATGCAAGACTCTGAGTAGATATCTATGAACAATCAGTCTGAAAATTTGAAAATGCGTGGCAATGGCAGGCTCGTAGCAAAATCGCATTGAGAGAATGTAGAGGTGAATAGAGATGAACAAGAGGCTATCAAGGAATGAGACAAAACATGGAGAGCCTCCCTGATATAAAATTAAGCAGGAGGGGTGTCTAATTAAGAAAAACGGGCGAACCGATGAGCCGATCCTTCCCACTCTTGGAAGAGATGCAGACCATGGGTAGCCAATTATAAAAACGAAAAAGCACGACTCAAAACCAACACAAAACAGAGCTACAGCAGGCACAAACAGAGGAGAGGCACTAAATGTGAGCGTAGAAAACTGACTGGCCTCAAGGAGGCAGACCAGGGAGGCGAAGACGGAGAAAAGGCGAGGAGCAATACGAGGAACACTATCGTCGTGGAAGTACCGAGGAAAGCTCGCACAGAGCGCCAACCAGGCGGGAAAACGTTAAAATCACAGGAGCACTGATTGAGACACGACCACACGCGACAAAGTTCAAAGTTTTTTTTTTTTTTAGTCACGATCTCATACATTCAGATCGGTATGAACCCATGTTCTCGGAGACTTACCAAGCTTCAGGGAGATCAAGGGTGCGACGTAATATATGGGCACTACCAAGGAGTGCTGATTTTAACAAGTCTGGTATGTGGTGGTCACCGGGTATCATGTCTAGATATGTCTTCAACCTTGGTGTATGGGCACCTAATGAGCCGACGATTATCGGCACGACTTTGGCATCTGTGTTCCACAGCCTCTTTATTTCTAACTTCAGATCTTGGTACTTTGTAATCTTTTCTTTCTCCTTCTCTTGTATATTTCGGTCATCAGGAACTGCGATGTCTATAATGAGCGTCTTCCTCTGGGTCTTATCTACCACTATGATGTCCGGTCTTCTTGCTTGAATGTAGTGATCCGTGCGTATCTCGAAGTCCCATAGGATCTTAGTGTTGTTTGTCTCTATCACTGTTTCAGGCTCATGTTTCCAATATTGTTCCTCAACTCTGATTCTTTTCTCCTTGCAAATTGCTCTGTGAATCGATCTAGCAACGTCATTGTGTCTGCGAAGATACTCCGTTCCTGCTGGTTTCGAGCAACCGGTTAGGATATGAGAGACCGTTTCATCTCCTGCTTTGCATAGTCTGCATTTGGGATCAGTACTTGTTTTCGTGATGTATGTTTTGTGTGCTTTTGTGTTTAGGGCCTGATCTTGTGCGGCTGTTAGCAGTGCTTCTGTTTCAATTTTTAGCTTCACCTCTTTGAGCCATCTGTAATGAGTATCTTTCGTCGTCACATTTTTGGTCTGCCTCGGATACTGTCCATGTAGAGGTTTCTCATGCCAAGTCCTTTGTCGAATCTTAATTTTCTTTGTTTTCCATTCCTGGAATCTTTCAGGTTTTCGCCTATACACGTTATCTGCTTTCACCACCGCCAGCAGTGGATCATTAGTGTTATTCCAGATGTATTGGTTGAAGCTCCTGTCTTCACCCTCAAGCACGTCGCGGATGTTCTTAAGTCCTCTACCACCCAATCTTCGGGGTAGATATAGGCGGTCGACATCAGATCTTGGATGTAAGCCTTTGTACATATTTATCATCTTTCTAGTTTTGCGATTTAGTTCTTCCATTTCTTGGACAGTCCACTTCACGATTCCTTCTGTGTAACTTATCACAGGGATTGCGTAGATATTGATCGCGTCTATCTTATAGTTTGCATTCAATTATTATTATTATTTTTATTATTATTATTATTATTATTGATAGACTGGGGACCATTGTTATTCGACGCAGGGTGCTCGATTACCTCTAGTGCAACCTCATTTACAATCTTTCTTCCACTCGTTGGCAAAAGATACGTAAATCTTTCGTGTTCCGTCTTGTGTCCGCGACGGATTCTGACATAGTTAAATTTTCTCTTGCTCCGTAATACGAGTATTAACGTGGTGTGTCCGCGACGGTTCCACACTTTTTTCGAGAATTTTTTTACAGAAAAGTTTTCGACTGACTCCCCTCCTTCTGAAAAATGTTTCTGAGTTCGAAAATCATGGTTTCAATAAATCCGACCTGTGCAAGGAAAATAGCTTAGTCGAATGTTCACTTGTTCCGTACTAGCTCCGTCTTGCGTCCGCCACGGATCCACAATTAGAAAATTTTCTGTGGTTTCTGAACTGACGGCACTCCGAATTTTTTCGACGGAAAAATGTTCGAAAATCATGGTTTTGGAAAATCGACTTTTTGTTGGGAAAAAAGGCTAGTACGTTTTTCGACTGTGTCCCATTATTTGACCTATTTGAAGGTCACGCTGCGCCAAAAGAGCAGCAGCAAGCACATTTGTCATCTGGGACAGCGTCTATCAGTGGTTCTGTTCCCGTGCGGGCTAGACTCAGGTTGGATATCAAAAGAAATGAATATTCGCTAATAAGCATCTTAACTAAGCGGAAATTGAGCAGATGATCTAGGAAATTTCATGAACCACATAATGCAAGTCCTTGCAAGTCTTCCAGGAAAAGTTGAGATCTCATGAGAGCTTCTTATTTGAAATGTCATGCTTTTAATTCAATTTTCAGCGGCATAATTATATGATTCACAAGGCGTTATTTCTTGAATCTGAATAGTAATGTGGATCCCTTAAAATATTTTAAAGGTAATTATGATTAGCTTCCTTGATTATAGTGCTTTGCTTTTTCAGTGGCAGTTTACGATATGATCACGCTTAAGAAAATAATCCTATTACAATAAAGCTGAGCTTTTAGCAATGGTAACCCATCTAATTGCTAATTTGGCAAAATATATCGCTTCTCTAAGTTGACATGACATGGAGGATTTGTGGAATGCTATTCTCCATTCTGTACTGCCATCATGATCCGTCAGATTCCTGCTAATTTCTCAAAAAGTGTATCAAGGAAAATGTATTAGAACAATGATGTGGAAAAGCAGAAAAGTGCAAAAAAGCTGCTGAAAGAAAAGGGCTCGACAGATATTTTTCAAAATTACTTTTTTATACTTCCTATGATATATTAAGCAATCTCCATTTAGTTTCTAGAGTGGGCATGAAACTTGAGGTATAACCCTAAAAAACACACCGTGACATATTGGGGATTTAATAAATGCTGAGTTACTACTCTACTTGATATACCTACTCTATGGTTTGGGCGAACGAGAATCCCGCTGCCAAACGTCTTCCAGTACATTTACTTTTCCTCTTCCCTTCATGGCAGTCTCATGACCCCAATCAAGAGGCAGTAGCTGAACCTGTACAGCAACCAACGTGGTTTAGTAGGGCACAGTTGGTGCAACGGTTGTGCTGGAGCGAGGTGACCACTTACTCCGCATTTCCAGAGCTCTTCTTCGTCCACTCCCAACGCCGTTGGGCTACTCTGCATTTTCAGCAGATATTACTACGCCAGACAATGACATTCCTGTTGTTGATGCAAGCCAGCTACAGGCCAGGGTGAGTGCTGATGATAGCAGTGGTAGCAGCAGTAGTGAACAAGAATCGATAGCATGGCTAGGATCGGGTGGCAGCTGGACATCAAGCCCAACCAATCGTACTGCATCCGCTTTCCCTGCTGTTACTGGTGCTGACCCTAGTAATCCGTGCGCCCCAACACACTCCATAGCAAGTAGTGCTGTTAAGTTGCAAGTAGAGCAGGAGGCTTGGGGTTTCCCGCGCCGTTGGAGTGATCATGAAGTGGATTTGGACGCAGACGAAGATGATGTCGCATCAACCAAATGACAGCGCTTAGAGTCGCTGAGGGAGGAGGAATGCTCTGATTTCAAGGTGATTAAAGAAATCAATGATGAATTTTACTGATGGGCTTGTGGAACTGTATTGCCTGGCAACACGTTTCCCTAACTACAGCGGTATCTTCCGCCGTATATAAATGCGGGTCAAATATTCCTTTTTCTTTGTTTGATTGTTTGATATAGACCTGTTCATGTCTACATTATATCATACCACATCTCATTGTAAATATCACTTTCAAACTAATCTCATACATTTAAACTCCTACTAACACCAATAGAAATTCTTTTGTACCTGAAGATGATTGCCGGATAGCATTCGAAAAATTTTGTGCATTTATATAAGAATAAGAACAATAATAATAACATCTTAAAATACTCCTGGCTCTTTCCAACCACAATTCCTTTTTCTAATTTGTAGTCATGACAAGAATGCCATCAGACGCAGTTGTCCACTTACCGCAATACTCGGTGCTGGTGGAAGAGGTGAAGATGAAGAGTAGAAAGCGCCACCATGACTCTATATCCTACTCGTGTCACCACGCGCAAACTAACAAGGCACGGCAGTTATCTAGCCGCCGGGTTGGACTTATATGCGGCGGACAAGAAGACAATTGAGCCTGGTGATCATGGTCTCGTCTCGTTGGACATCTTAACTATGTTGCCGCCCGGCTGTGATGAACGTATCGCACCTCGCTCCGGTTCATATCTGATTCACAAGCTAATGGTTGGCGCCGGTGTGATTGACCGTGACTACAATGTCAAACCGGGCGTCTTGTTAGTTAACTATGGCAAGGAGGCGTACATTCTGAACGCTTGCGATCGAATTGCTCAGCTGATTTGTGAGCACTGCAAGCGTGAAAGTGTAGCAAAGACGGAGTTCATAACTTTGTCAGATGAGTATGACACTGAGGAAGTTGATGATGCAATAATGGGCCATGCGAAGCGTGGCAGCATGGGCTTTGGTTCAACTGGTGTATGAGTAAAAGCCTTTTTTCATTTCACATTTTGTTTTTTGATTTAAGCAAAGTTTCCGGGAGTTAATTTTGTGTCATGTGAAATTGAGTTTCGATCACGTACTGCCCAGCAATGCAGCGCCGGAAACCTATCCAAAGAATTAAACGTCCTCCTGCACCAGGGATTGTAAAAAATTAATTGGTTAATAATTAATTGCAATTTAATTGGGCCAATTAATTGATTGATAATTTGTATCCAATTATTAATTGATTGAATCATTAAAATTAATTGCAATTAATTGTCAATTAATTGGATCATTGTCAATAAATTCCG
Organism: Prostheceraeus crozeri; assembly: GCA_907163375.1. Taxonomy (NCBI): domain Eukaryota; kingdom Metazoa; phylum Platyhelminthes; order Polycladida; family Euryleptidae; genus Prostheceraeus; species Prostheceraeus crozeri. The sequence continues at coordinate 52,728 of CAJQUW010016007.1, read as the reverse complement.
CCTATGTTAGCACTTGGTACCATTCCTACTTTTTTTAAAAATTTGTCTTCAACATTTGTACATTCAAACTCCATCTAGGTCTACACACACTCCTTTGAGATCAACTTCCATTTAACAATTGAAAATCGCAGGCGTGCGGATTGCATACACGCATGTCATACTCGTGTGAATTTTTAGTCTGAGGTGAGGGATGATTGATGACTAATACAGGTTGCTTCTATTGTATGAATACAAAAATTATTTAAATTCACCTCATTTCGCATTTTTCACTTGACAACATAGTTGAGATATTCTTGATAGATCTTAGTAGTTACCTGTAATTTGAGTCTTTAATCTAGTCTGATTTCAGAGATAATCTATAGAAAGTTAAAAGGTTCCTTTCTATAAAAAGTCAAAAAATCAAGTCGAGAAAATGAATCACATCTAGGGTTAAATGAATGAATGCAATTAAGGCCCACGTAGGCCTATTAAAAAAATTGGCAATTAATTGCAATTAATTGATTGATAAATTTCCAATTAAAATTTTTTGATTGATGGCAAAATAATTGATTTTTTATTTGTCAATCAATTAAATACAATCCCTGTTCTGCATCACACCAATGAAGCTGTCGTATCAGCTATCTGGTGAATGAGAGGTGGCGGTGACGAATATAATCTACCAAAGCTGCATCTATGCCCTCACAGCATACGATTCCATCACAGTGGATGAGTTACAGCCTCCTTCGGAAGTTCTACTTGAAAACCCAAATCAAACTTGGACAAAACTGAATTTGAAGCAGATCGTTGAGGACAAATAAGTTGACGATTTTCATCAGAAACTCATTGCCAAGTTGAACACCATCATACGGGGGATAGCGGTGATAGAGTTTGTCAATAAGGAGACACGCCGCATCAAGTACCGGTTCACGGATCAGCGCTTCGTGCTCCTCATAGACAAGCATCTCGACGCCATGCTGAATCTGCATGACGTGCTCACCCCGTAGGACAATTATCCTTCCAATGCTGAAAAGTTCACCATGTCGGCTAAAGATGCCGGGAGCAAGGAGGGCTACATTATGGCGGTGCGCCTGCGAGTGCCTACGCACCAGCTACTGGTAAAACCGGCAAATACACTCTATTCATCATTTGCCACCCTGGTGACCGCTTTCGATACGTCTGTTTGCTATGCGGTGCCATATGGCCAGTCTATCAATCTGGTTAGCAGCGGAGGTGATCACAAGACAGCTACGAAACTTACTTTGGAGTGTGTTTCTGCTGACGCCAAAACCGCATACTTATTCCTATTCAACGAAGCGTTCAATCGAGCGTCCGACCTACGACAAAACGGGCTGTTTGCACTAGCGAGGAATCAATTCGTTGGTGGCACATTCGATTTGAAAGGCTTGTTCAATAACGAATGGTCTGTTCAAGTGCATACACTTCAACCACGCGTTGGCACAGACGAACTGGAGCAGCGGACAGTTAATGTCATTAAATTTGAGGCGGTGCTGCACTTAAGTATAAGTACATCGTGCAAGTATTTGACGTGGCGGTGCGGCGGTCAACATTGCGCTTCACGCCGGCGGCAGAAGACCGTGTCAATCTGTCCGTCATCTCACCCAACCTAACAGTCACCTTGAGTAATGATCTACGTGATATCTTGGCCTTTGATATATATATATATATATACGTTTATTTCTTCGGAATGGCAATTAATATAGCAGTTGAATAAAAGAGAAGATACAAAATGAAATAGTCAAAGAAGTTTCAGAAAAAGATCAATCAGTTCAAAAGTAGCGAATTAATTAACAAACAGTCGGATGTGAGTCAGAACATCAAATTGTTATAAAGAATTGTACAATACGATACGAATGTAGACGAGCGGCGGGCTGTGGAGCAAAAAGGGATCGTTAAATGTTTTGAGTATGGAAGTGGTTTCGGGACAATGTCATGAAGTTGGTGATGGGGATTCAGCATCTGACAAAACGTTTTCATTGCAAGCCTCTGTCGTCTACCCATCTGCGCAGGCATGATCTGGCACTTGCATTCGTAGTCACAAATGAGTCGGTGGCATCTTTTACGGATAAGATCTAACCGTCTTGAGTTCTTCAAATTCAGACCAACGAAGAGTGGACAATTGAACTCAAGTATACTTCTAATGTGTGAGTTGTAAACTTTTATCAGTTCGTCTTTCGTAACACCAGATGATCGAAGTTGTTTCAGCAAAAAGATTCTTCGCGATGCCAGCTTGCAAATATGATTAATGTGATTATCCCAGGATATGGTCTCATTAAATACAACCCCAAAATCTTCATTTCCGTCACAAAGGAGTACTTGATTGGGAATGTCGTACAGTTGCTACGTCCTCGAACCAACATAACTTTAGTTTTATTGGCATTCAATCTCAAGCCATTGTGCCGACACCAATTCTCCACATGCTCCATTTCAGAGTGCACCAGCAAATTCAAATTAGCGGCTTTTGAAATTGGTAACGCAACAACTACATCATCAGAGTACTTGAAGATTTTTGAGCCAATTGTTTTCGGTTTGAGAGTGACCATATGACATGAAAAAAGATAAGGAGCAATGACAGAACCTTGGGGTACCCCAGATGTAATCAGTGCGAGAGAACTATGGGTGTTGCTTATTTTCACGCGTTGATGTCTATTCTACAGGTAGTTGGCGCACCATTTGAGGAAGGATGCTGGAAGATTTGCGTCAATCAGCGTCTTCATCAAGCATGAGTGATGTACGGTATCGAAGGCACGGCTCATGTCAAATGATATCAAAACAACGCTACTGTATTCTTTGTCATCCAAGGAAATAGTTATGAAGTCTATTAAAGCAATTTGTGCCAACCGTCAAAATCCGAACTGTTCTCTACCATATATCATCACAAAATCGTCTTTCAATGAGCTAACAACAAATTTTTCCAATATGTTTATCAGTGGAAGTAAAAGAGAGATAGGTCGAATATTGTTAATGTCAATTTCCTTCGATTTCGGAACAGGAATACCATCTGATATTTTCCATTGCTCAGGGCATCAAAGAAGCGTATCGAAAGTGAAAAAAGATGAGTAACTGGACCAGCAATGGCTTCAGCGCAGTCACGAAATATTCTAGAAAGGATTTTGTTATTGCCAGAAGCTTTTTTGATGTTGAGTTTGGATAGTGCGTTGCGGACCGGTGCAACCGTGATGTTCGGAGACCATGACTTTTCATTTTCTGAAATATCCAATTTGGGAGAGGAGAGTAGTGCTCACAAATAGCAGAATTGATTGATTCTACTGCAATTGCTGGATTTTCAAACAAGGCAAGGAGCTTGGCCAGTTGATTGTCGTTTGAGCTACTTTTTGTACCATTTACCACCTTCCAAATACCTCCCGCAGTTTTTGTCATCCTTTTAGTCCAACTGTTTTTCGCGTATTTTATTTCAGTGTTCAATTTATTCTTAAAATGATAGTACAGTGGAAAATTTCTGGTTCGAAAAGCTTTATGTTTGCAGTCAATCAGATGCTTTAGCACCGGAGTCATCCATGGCTTGTCATCGACTTTCATTACAACATAGCTATAAGGAATCGTAGACACAGCTTCTTCGATTTTCTCATAGAAATATGATAGTTTATCCTTCAAGCTATCATCTGTTTGGTGGTACCACTTGTGCCACGGTACTTGGTTGATTAATTGAGCTGTTTTAGTCATATTGCTCTCTCGATAGTCATATACTTTACATATATTTTGTGGAATGCACTTATGTGTGTCACTTGCCTTCATGATTATTGATAAATGGTCAGATTTACCAAATGCAGGACCAGGAAAGACATTGGTGTACTTAGATTTGAGAGAATCATCGACGAATACTTTGTCTAACTGCGAACCTTGTCGAGTTGGAAAATTTACAATTTGCGAGAGACAAAAAGTATTTTCAACGTCTACCATCGACAACTTGTTGAAGTCACCGCAGATGATTAGCCGAAAGCCAAAAGAGGAACTGCGAGCATCTTGTCCAAATCATTGAGGATAAATTGAATGATCCCATCATTCGCGGTTGATCTAAGGTTGGGGCGGAACATAAACAGCTATCAAAACCAACTTTAGACGAGGAAATTAAAGACACAGACATTCCATGGCCGTTGGGGCTGAGATGCTATTAAGCTTATCACATCTGAAATCATTTCGAATATAGCAGCAAACACCTCCACCAACACGACCATCTTCCCGATCTGCACGAAACGGGCTCGAGTAACCTGGTAGCGAAATCTGAAAGTCAGCGATGCCGTCGTGGAGCCAAGACTCTGTCAGAACCAAGATATCCGGAGAAAACGTTGACGTAAATACATTGAGTTCGTCAATTATATTTGGCAATGATCTTACATTGGAAACAACAATAGAGGGTAAAAAATTGTCGGTTTGATGCAAAGGAACTGTGTCGGTATAAGAAGTTAAAGAAAATGCTGTTGTGGATTTGAAGCAATATTTTTTGGGATAAGTTTTCCTCTTCTTATAACCATTTCAATACCATTTTGTCGATGTCGTTTCAAGTCATCCATCAACTCCTTATTCTTTGCTCTTTGGAAGAACGTCAGATCAGGATTAATGTAACACTGATCAAACACACTTGAACCTCTCAGCAACTTGGCTTTTCTGAGAAACGACCGTTTATGAGAAACATCTTCAAAGATAGCTCGAATAAGTCTTGATCTCTGCAGGTTCCTCCCAATACGATATATATCTTTGATCTCATACTCTTCAATCTCCAACTCCTCGGATATGGCAGCTATTTGCTCTTTGTCCTTTACTTTTCGTTCATCAATATCACGCGACTTGTGTTCTGGAATACCTGATACAATTATATTGCATTTCTTTGATTCCCGCATTTAAATTTCTGACACCGTTTCCTGGAAATTGATATCAATCTTGCTTTCTATTAGAACATTTTCTTCAGTCAGATCATTCATTCTTTGTTCATTTTTTTCATTTTCGTAGCGTGTTTGGGATGTAATTACGGTTTTCAAGGACTCCTCCCAACCAAAGATCCTAGATGACAATGTGCTGATTGCGGTTTGGATGCCTGCTATCTCCGTCTTTATGAAGTTTTGAATGTTCTTCTTTGAGATTATCAAAACGTTGTTGTTGGAAATTAGCGAGACTACTTGGCTATCTGTACCATGTGCATGTGCTGCGGGATCGTCTACCCTGGTTGATGCGACCGCTGAAGACGGACGAGAAATTGACTTGGAGGACTTTGCATGTGTGATATTTGACCGCAATCTGTTTAAGTGTGATAGACGCGTGATCTTGTCAGAACGCCATGAGTTCCTTGAGCGTTGAACAAATGATTGACGTATGGAATGAGAAGATGCGGTTACATTAACGAGCGAAAGTTTTGCAGCTCAAATTTGTAATTGTGAATGATGTGGAAGAAACAGCTCTGGTCATGAGCGCTTTTCACCCGGAAACATTACTCGGTGGCGGAAGGAATAAAAAGGAGTATAAAGACTATAAGAAGGGCTAAAAGAAGGAATACCCTATCCCCTGCGAATGGTGTGCGGATATTTACTTAACAGAACTGGTGGAGGCCACAGCCACCACAGTCCCGGTGGAGCATTTGAGGCGCTGCGGAATGAGCACTTTGCTGAAGGCGAGCACACCATCAATTCAATTGCCACAAGACTTGATCAGCGGGGAGGTGGAGCTCTTGGTAACAAGTAACATCATTTACCATGTGTCCTTCGGCGTCACCAAAGAACAACTACTGCAACCTTTTTTTCCATCAATCAGTACACGACTTCGGTATTGTGGAGCGCCGGTTTCACCCATCAGCTATTTGCCTGTGACCCCTCAACGTATCAACCATATCACAATCCGACTGCTCAACACACGCACCGGCCCATCACTATTGCTGACTCCACCATCCTCGTCCTCATCCATTTTCGGGGCCGGCGCATAAAACGCAAAGCAAATCTGCGCTTCTGCTACTCGGGAATGGCCTATTAACGTCAACACCGTTGGTGGCTAACGGACAGGCAAAACGTCACTGCAATTCTGTCACACCAGTTAAAATAAATTACTGCGATTCGACTTTGGGCCTACATTTGGCTTTATCACGGCGTCAGTTTGGTAATGTAACAACGGCGCTCCATCACTTCCAACAGTGATTGGTGGTTCGCGGCTCTTCTTCCAATTCCAACACGCAAGTTGACTCCGGTATATTAGCGTTGTAGACGCCCAAGTGCGTTCATTTCTGCGCCGTGGTCAGTATGAGCGTGACTGGCAGTCGGATTGTCAATGCCATGTACGAAGCGGATCTAGGCTGCGAATTCAATCTCACCGCCCTCTACCAATATCTCGGCGGCCGCTCTGCTATGGGCGGCCACAAATGTTGATAGTGGCACCGCCCGTGGGAAGAGGGACAAAGAAACGGAATACTCGTATACAAGTGTTTCTCTGCGGCAAAAGTGAAAGTAATGGGACGGGTTTCTCTTTCCGACGTGCTCTCCATAATCTCTGCGCTAGTAGGCAGATGATGCAGCACCAGCTGTTGACCCCGTGCGGCCTCGTCAGCCAGCGAGTGTGATGAGCAAGAATGTGCTGACATGCGCCCAACTTTTATCAACTATTGGAAAGTCTAACCTTCTCCACTCGTCCGGCCAGGTCTTCTATGAAAGTGAGCTCTTCCCGACCATACAAATACAGAAATGGCTTCCTCTTCATGTGATCGTTTTCCAAGGCGACAAGTGCATCATCACCGGCCTGCCACCCCATGAACAGTTGTGGGAAATTCTGGAAAAAATTCTTGTCTTTCTCAAACAGAGCAATCTGTTGAACCCTTATGATACACAAACGTAAAAATACGTCATTGCCAGGGAGTCAAAGACTTCACCAATGCGCTCCGCGCTGATGTAGATAGACTTCCAATGCTGGCCGCCTAAATTGTGGCTCTGAGTGTTGAAAAGGAGCAACACTGGCAACCGTTGCACTGTCTCGAGAGCAAGGAAATCCCTTGGAAACACACGAAATTTTTGCTTGAGTAGTATAGGGTAAGACATCCGGCGCTTTGCTCGCAACGGATGTCACACCTTCCGAGATTTCAAAAATTTACGTAGTCCAAAAAAATTTCAAAATTTACGTAGTCTATAAATTTCAAAAATTTAGACAGTCTAAAAATTTCACTTAGTCGAAAATTTAGGTAGTCTAAAAATTTCACGCAGTCGAAAATTTAAGTAGTCTAAAAATTTACAAAATTTATGTAGTCTTTTCACATAGTCTAAAAATATCAGAAGATTGTATTCAAAATATTTATTAAAAAATGGAAACCTCAAAAATGGAAGGAACTTCGAAAATGGAAGAAACTTCGAGAATATATCCTTCGTTATCACAATTAAAAACAAGTGAAATGGACATTGAAAAAATGAACATTGAAAAACATGAAGATAGAGTACGTTATATGAAAGTTGAGGTAACGCAATTATTTCTTAGACATTCGTTATTGTACTCCTAATATCATTCAAAGTACTAATTGTGTGAATTAGAAGATCATTATAACTCTGACTCAAAATTATTCAATGAACCCGCACACTGACTGATGATTGAAGAGAGAGAGAGATTTATTGTTCTAGCAACGCAAAACATCTAACACCTTTTCCCTAAAGTCATAGCGCAATCTCTTGTCATTTCAATTTACGCATCAGTAAAATTTTGACAGCTCAATTTCCGCGTCGGTAAAATTTTGACAGTTCAATTTACGCCTACGCAAATTATTTTTAGAATCAGTTTTCAAAGTCAGTTTTGCAAATACATGTGAGTTTTAGAAATCCATTTGCAAAACTGAGTTAGCGTTTCCTCTTTCCGCATGAATAGGTTAAAACACATAAGGGTGCGGTGACTATAAAAAGGAATTCTTCTTGTGAATTCAGAACACATAAGGGTAACGACGATATACAAGATAGTTGTTATAGCAATTTTAAACAATCATTTTAACGATGAAACACATTAACGAATGAAGTTCTTCACTCAAGGAGTATTTAGATAGTTTGCAAAGTTATTTCAATTCATCTCATCCCCTTCTATTATTCATGATAAGTAAAAATTTGGGTGATCGTATTGAAACAACAAAAGGACAAATCGTTAAAAAAGTGTGCCTGATCAACGAATTTGTAAAGAAGAAAAATTTCATAAATACTGTGGATCTACAAAAAAGTTTGGAAAACTTTAGTGATACTGATTTTGATGAATTTTTGACGTCGTGTGAAATATCACAGCGAATTTTAAATGAAGTTAAAGGCACTGCTGTATTAGAACGCAAGCGAAGAACTTTACAAAACCAATATATTGTGAAACGTGAACCGGCGAGAATGAAACGTTCTCTTGATGAGCGACTTGAAAAGGATTTTTATAATAAGACAATGAAAACAAGCCAAATTGTTTTAAATCTACAACCAGGAACATCATCAACTCAAGATGAAGAGTCATCACAATTGCAAGCTATTCAAGACAAATGACTTTGTGGACAATTACATCTGAAAAGCAAGCAAGCAAGCAGTGATTCAAGAACTATCTAAACTCAGCTTTTTTTCTAATTCATTTTGAGAAGTTCATGAAGAAAATGGAAATCTGTTAAACAATGTAGACCAGAATTTGAGAATAATTATAATATTATCATTTCAAATCGAATAAGTAGTAAAGTAAGTCATCATTATGCGAAAGTTTTAACTCAATCCCCTCTTCTGACTTCTCTTCTCCGGGAGGGGTCCCTATAAGAAATATTTTTTATTATAAAATGTCTAGCATAACCGAGTTCTTAAAATTATACGGCAAACAAACAACTACAAACATCGACTTAAAATAATTGCTAATCAATTGGGAATAAAAAGTTTCCATGTGTTAATGAGAGATGAATTGCAATTGATAAAAAATGTACCTGAAGTGAATTTTGTAACAAATCTTCACACGTCAGATCAAAAAGGCATCCATTGGTCAGCAGGACAACGAAATAAAAACGGTTCCAATTTTTATTTCGACTCATATGGATTGCCTCCAACAAAAAAAGTAAAAGATTTACTTGGAAATGGAGTGTATAATACTTTTCAAGTACAGAAACCTGGAACAACTTATTGCGGTCAGTTATGTCTTTACGTTTTATACAAATTGCAAGAAGGTGTACCATTTCTTGATATTATGTTAGAATTGAATAATGATAATTAAAGTTCAGTCTTTTGTAATTCACTTTCATAGAATCTACCTTTTATCTCTTCATTGTCTAAATCTTTAATTTCATAAGTAATCGGATAAGTTTGATTTATTTTACATGCTTCAAATATTTCTTTAGTCCAATAACCAACAAAACCTTTTTCAAATTTATTTTTATATTTGAATATTCTCACTCTATCTCCAATCTTAAATTTCGATTTACGCTTTTGTAAATTAACATTACTTTCATTCTCATTATTATTTTCAAATATCTTCTTTCTTATTAAATCTGGATCGTTAGAAGCATTCTTTGGATTTCTTCAATACTAGAATGAATCTTATTGTTATACTCTTCTACAATTCCTGGTAATATTTTTAACCATTTCTGATTACCTTGTTCAGTAAATTTCTTAAATAATTTACTTTTTAACGCTCTATTAAACCTTTCTATTACTACAGCTTTTCCAGCATTTTCTGTGGAATAAACAGTTTGAAATAATGGCTTAACATTTCTGATAGAAAACTCAGATCCTCTATCAACAAACAATTTCTTTGGCTTTCCATTATATTCTTTCAATGTTTCTTTAAAACGCATATTAAACTGATAAACTACTTTTATTCTTTAATGGCTTCAGCCAAGCGTATCTATTATACAAATCTATAACGGTTGATGCGTATTTAAAATCAGACTCATTCGGCATATGAATGAGATCAGCACTCCAAATATCACCTTTATTAAACACTTTTACTTTCAATAGATATTTAGGCTTTCTATATTCCTTGTGAATTTTGGACGCGTAGGTTTCAGTGTTATGAGTTTTGTCTAAACCTTGTCCGAATAATATTTTAGCTTGTAAAGCTTTCTTAACAAACATTCTTTCAATTTTTTCTCTAAATGTAGGATTTTGAATATTATCTAATTCTTCTATCATTTTCCGATCAGCTTCATGACGAGGTTTTAGGTCATGATTTCGATAAGCTAAATCGTGTCTATAAGCTGCTGCATCAACTCTGTTTATTGGTTCTTCACCTGGTTTTGGATTACTATTCTCATCTAGTCTTATATCTAATCGAGTTCCTGGACCGGTGTATGAATGACCAGGAAGATGTTTTTCTTTTGAATATTTACTCCAAATGAATCCTGGATAATTTGATAATTTTTTTGTATGTCACCTCCGGTGTGGAGCCGATGGCCAGAATGTACTTTTAAGAGATAATTCAATAAATCTAAATTAGCAATTTTTAATTCAATTAAATTTTCGGAGTTTTTTGAATTTGTAGAATTTATGCAATTTGTAGAACACATTCTGAAGATAAAAAAATATTTATAACATTATAACAATTTTAACAATATACACAATATATTTATCTAATCATACTAGGACCTAGATATATTCCAGAACCATCTTTAGTTTCTTTTATTTCTATTAAATCATCAACATTATGTAGAATGTTTTTGAAAACTCGTTTTCCTTCATCAACCAAATTTAATTTATTAATAAAATTATCTACTATTCCTTCACCCCTGGCAACTTTCTCCAACTCTTTATTATGACGTTTTTGCTCTTCTAATGCTGCCTTCTCTGATTTATTTTTATTTACTACCTGGACAATACCAGCTGTTTCACCTGTAACACTTCCTGCAGCTGCTATGCCTCCTATTATTAGTGGAATTAATGGGAGAATTCCACCATTCTTTTTTTCTTCTTGTAATTTAATATTCTCTATCATTGGTTTACTTATGTAATATTTCTTTTTGTCAATCGTAGTAGTTTTAGGTGTATTTTTGTCAATGATGTTACGTAGTTTTAATTCAACAGTTTTATTATTACTTTTCGCTTGCGACATCATCAATAAAAAATTTCAAGTTAAGAATTTTTTTAATCTATTCTAGTTAAGAAAAAATTTAATAATTTATTATAATTAACTTATCGACGAAGTCTTGGGCTTTAGCCTATCCTAACCATCTTTCCATTAAGAATTTCAATAGAATATTTTACATCTTCTAGCAATAAACCGTAAGCCATCAATGAAGTTGTGGAATCTTTCTTTTCAATATTAATTGTTACATCACAACCATTTTTAACAATATCTTCAGATTGTGCACTTAAATCGAAACAGAAAACTAGATATAAATGTCTCCAATCTCCAGGAGTTAATTGTGGTTCAAGTCCTAATTCTATACAAAGATTTCTATAAGCATCATATCCTTCCATAAATTGATTATTGGTATCATCGAATCTTCATGGATCAATTGGATATCGGGTTTGATTTAAAGCAACTTGTAAACTTCGAATTGTGTTAATATGGAAAAGATTGTTGTTCTTATCAAAACTTGGAGAATCATTTCTTTGAAATGTTAGTAATAAATATCTTGGAGTATTCGAAGTTCTAGTAAAATGCCAGTTAAATCTTTGTTCAGAAAAAGTTACAGAACTAGCAGTACGCTTTAGAAAATTTACTGGAATTGGTTTGTTAGTATTTAATCCTTTTGAATAGTTGATTCAACCTCTAAACTAGGAGCAATATGTTTTATCCACCATTCAAGTCTATCAATTTTTAAATATGCTTTTTTTCCAGTCTTGCCATAAAAGATTAATTCATTATTTGCTGCGCGATGAATTATAAATTTAAATTTGAATTGATATGATATTTTATCATAATCTAAATTTCCGAATAATTGAGACAATGACCAATTTGCTGTCTGTTTACTTTTCCTGTTAAAAACACTTCTTTCTTTATATGCAGTATTATTTGTTTTTAATTTAAATGATTTGCAATATTTTCTAAATCTTTCGAATCCCTGCGGCATCTGTTCCAGCGTGAGTTAAATCATCAACAATTATACCATCATTATTATCAGGAAACCAACCTTCGATTTCATGCTTTTTATTATTTTCACCAATTGTAACAAATCGAAGCATTGTATCAATAACACCCGGACAATCACTTATTGTTTCTATATTTTGAGTTGCAACATCTAAACGCATTTGTGTAAATAATCTTGGAAAGAAATTATTCTCTAATGCAATATTATCAGTATCTGGTAATGGTGTTGCAAAATTGGCATCATTATATAAAGAATATTCACAGTGTAAAAATGTATCAGGTAAATATGAATAACTTTGTTGATTATCAACTTCAAAGATTAAATCTCCTCCAGTATTTACTCTACTAGAAGATCCGGGATTCATAGCAAGTTTTATATAGTCATTCTTTTTTGATTGTAACTGACGAACGGAGGATCATCTAATTTAAATTTATTTTCAATAAAGTGATCTGAATGATTGATTAAAGAAGACATTTTCATAAAAAATAATTTGACTTTTTTGTTTTTCTCAAAAAATGTTTTCCTAGGATTCATTTTCAGAATATATTTTAGAATTTGTAAAATAAATTTTCCTAGGTTTCCTTTTTGACTATATCTTAGAATTCGTAGAAAAATATTTTCTTAGAATATATTTTAGAATATGTAAGAAAATACTTTCTTAGGTTTCCTTTTCGAATATATTTTAGAATTTCGCTAAACCATTACCTCTTATTTCTTCAATTGATTTCTTCGCCCGTTTACTCTCAGCTGCTAGGTTTGCAATTTCGCTTTTTGTTTCCTCTGAGAGACTTTTAACTTCTTGTAGTTCTTTGGCATCATTCCTAAGTCTACGAATAGTTTCTAGTTGTTTTAATTCGTTTTGAGACTTAACAGCATTTGATATTGCACTAGCTGTACTACCTATAGCAGCTGCTCCTTTTGCAGCAGATATAATCAAATCTTCTTTTTATTTATAATAACATTGACGATACTTCCAATATTATCACTGATGCCAGAAAATATTCCATCTTCTTTTTGAATAGTTTCTACATTGTTATAATGGTAAACAGATTTCATAGATGGTTCATGTGCAATTTTTTGATTTGAAGCAAAATGTTTAAGATTGTGTTTATAAATTATAGGCATTTTTTATGTTTAAATTTAACTTTTGGGAAAAATATTTATAATAAAAAATTATTTGTGACAAAAAATATTTTATTTTCGTTAAGTTGATACTGAAATTAAATCCTAAAAGTTAGTGAATCTGAAATTATTTAAAATAGTCTTATTAGTTTTACTTGCACTTGAAAATATTCCAGCTCCGCTGTTTACACCATCTTCTTTTTAGATTGATTTTACACTGTTATAATGGTAAACAGATTTCATAGAAGGTTTACTTCCAATGTTTTGAATTGATGAAAAATGTTTAAGATTGTGTTTATAAATTACAGGCATTTTTAGGTATTAATTTTAATTTGTGATTAAGATTTACGTTTATGATTAAGATTTACGTTTGTGAATGGACAACAACCGCGTGATAACTTTATTAATTTGCTCTTGCACTTTCTATATTGCGTTAAGCAGCGTGTGATGTATTTTAATTTCTTTTCTACTAACTTGCATTTTCTGCTGATTCATCTTTAAATCAGTTTTAAGAGCATTCAACTTAATTTTAAGAACATCAAACTGATTTTTAACATTATCTAGCTGTTCTTTATTTCCTTTATAATTTTTTTTAATTCATTTTCTAAATTGATTTTAAGAGTTTTCATTTTATCAACTTTTTGATTAAGTGAGTTTACTTCATTTATTATTCTACTCATCTTTTTCATTTGTTGAGTAATTTTAGAACTTAATTCGTCAACACTTTTTTGGAATGTAGCTTGTAACTTATTTAAATTTCTAAAAAATTATTAGGAAGTTTTTCTAATTCATTTTCTAATTGTTCTTTCGATAGTTGTATCTGATGTTTATTTTTAATGACTGCAGATTTTAACTTTATAGAAAGTAATATTAAAATTTTTGATTGCTTTGAATTTTTTTAAAAAAGTTTTGCTATATTTACTTCTAGCTCTTTATCCTTTTTATCAAGTTTTAATAATTTTTCGTTTAATGATTTGTCATTAAGTTTTAGCAACTTTAATTCATTCATCAGTGGAACCAAAACATCGTTTAGATATTTTTCTTTTGAGTCATCGATTTGTGTATCAACATATTGTTTATTCGTTAACTCTGTATTTTGTTGTGGAAGAATAGGAAGATGCAATGGACCAGATAAAACGTCTCCAGTTCTCATGATATAATTTTCTATTTCTATTTCTGATTCTCGATTATTCGGGATATATGCACCTCCACCAACATTTGGCAACATCATTTTTAACATTAGCTTTAACAATGAAATTAAGTTTTTTTTCTCACAAAAAAATAAAAATATTTTTCCCACATAAAAAAATAAAATTATTTTTTTTATAAAAAAATAAAACTATTTTTCCCATATGAAAAAATAAAAATATTTTTCCCACGTAAAAAACTAAAATTATTTCTCTCACATAAAAAAATAAAAATATTTTTCTGACAGAAAAAAAATAAAATTATTTTTCTCATATGAATTAATAAAAAGATTTTTCTCACATAAAAAAATAAAATTTTTCGCGCATAAAAAAATTAAATTATTTTTCTCACAATAAATAATATTTTTTCTCGCACATAAAAATAAAAAATGGAAATTACTCAAATTTGTCAAGTTTTTGTAATATGCGTTTTATAAATCAAGCGTTATTATATTCTCATATGAAAAACACCATGCGGTAAACATATGGAACAATTTCTTCAAAATATCCAACCCAATCAAAATATTCAACAATTACAACATTTGTTTATACCTCAACAAGGACAAAATCTTGATACAGCTAGAAAAAATAATTTAGCTCAAAATAATCATGTAGCTCAAAATAATCATTTAAAAAAAATTTTGGTAAACCAATACCTAATCGACTAGAAAATAATGATACTTTAAAATGCCTAAAAGCTTCAATGGATGATGTCAAAAATGCCTTAAAAAAGCAACACCAATAATATTTGATGCCAAATCTACATTAGCTCGAGCAAAACAAACAATTGAAGATATGAAACCAATAATAAAACAGTGTGAGTTCTATAATAAATTAATTATAAATTTTAACTATAAAATAATTTTTTTATAGATATGAAATAATTTTTTTTCTAGATATAAAATAATTTTCTTTTCAGATATTAAAATTTTTTTCTACATATAAAATAATTTTTAGATATAATAAAAAATATTATTCCCACGTATCATCATCAAATAAATTATTCTCAGCGAAGATTGGTTGAAATATTTCAACTTTCATATCTTCTCCGTTATAAGGTAGCATAATTTCATTTTCATCGGGAGCTTGACGCTTAAGAATATTTATTTGATCAGAAAATTTTTTTCTTCAGTATTATTATTTTTATCAGGAATACTAATTCCAGTTTCTAAAGATCTTTTCCATGGTTTATCAACTATAGTCGATAATGTTTTACCCAAATATAATTCTAGAAAATCTTCTACTTTTACTTTATCTTGTGAATATCCTTTAAATGTTTTCTTTTCACTGAGCCTTACTTATTCATCTACAGTGATAAAATATTTTATTTTAGGGGGAATAAACATTGCAAAAATAATTCAGCCATTTCCATAATCATTTTTTTCCTTGACACAATTTTCCCCCAACATATCCAGCAGCATCTAATTTATTGAAGAGTTCATTAGAAATGTATATTGAATCAGTATCTGTATAATATGTGTATTTTTCTTTGAAACCATTAATTTCTTCTACCATTATTCATTATTCTTCTAGAATGAGAAAGAATAAAAGAAGCTGAATGTGATGGCATGAATGACGTCTTCCCATCTTTTACAATATTAGCTTTAAGAAATCCATCATCTTCCATTTCTACTTTCGTTAAATATTGTTCATCATTTAATTTTTCATAATCTTTTAATTCTTGTGTAAAATTTTTTTTCTGTGTACTTTCATTCCATAAATGATATTTAGTGGTTATGTCTTTTTGTACGGTTTTGCCATATAATGAATTCATTAATAATTTAATTAACTCATCACCTACAGTGTACTTTCATTCCATAAATGATATTTAGTGGTTATGTCTTTTTGTACGGTTTTGCCATATAATGAATTCATTAATAATTTAATTAACTCATCACCTACAGAATTTCCTTCTGTTTTATACTTTTTTCTCAAATTAAAGTTTTTCAATATATTTTCGAAATGGTGAAACTTGATAATTTTTTTCATAAATTATACCATCATTAATATGTAAGATTTTCCACCACATCTAACAATTTCTTGTATGTCTACAGAAGTTAATACATCATAACATATACCATTTCTAAACCTGATTACTTTTACATGAGAATTATTATTTTGATTTTTAACTTTATCTTTTATAGGAACTGGTTGAAAAAACATATCATTCGGATATTGAAACACAACTATAAATATTCCAGTTTTAGGTCTAAATAATTAAGTGTTAAATTTATATATCATTTCTCGTTCTTCTTGTTGACGAAATTTTCTAACTGATTAAGATTTAGGATATCTTGAATTTGCATCATACATAGCTGATGGATATAATGATGTTGCATCAAAAGCCATTAGAAATTCATTTTTTTTGTTCAAGTAGTTGATTTGAAATTTTTTTTACAAATTTCAGTTTTATCTCCTAAATGACGATACTGTTTCATTAAATCTATTAAATTACTTCCAGGTAAATACTGTTTTAATATTGGTAACAAGATGGTGATATGTATTTTCTTATATTTGCTGAAACTCTTCCACCTTTAACAGATTTTCTAATATGATTTCTAGCTCATAAATCTATATGAGAATGAATATTTATATTGTCATTTTGTACGCTTTTCATCCAACCGTTAAATGTTAAAGCGGAGGATGTTAAATTAGTAGTTATATCTTCACCAACTAAATCTTGCATAACATTATTATATTTGTAGATACAAAAAGTTAAAGAAAGAATATCGTTAACTAAATATGGTCTCCATTCATTTTCTTTTTCTTTATAATTTTCATGTGTTATGTCTCCAATTTCATAATTTAATTTACACACATTCGTAGGAATTTTAAAATTCTCACACCATTTAGAAAGATTGGTTTTTTTACCTGTTGATAACTACATTTCATTATAATAGTCTGGAGTGCTAATTTACCTCGAGGTGATTTTTTTTCAAATTGTTTTTAAATCTATAAGATTTTTGAATATATCTACTAACACATTCAATTGTATAAGGATTTTGTAATGAAGCAGTTAATATTCCTCTTGAAGTTTTAAGAGGAGGTTCAGATCATTTAAAATCAGCTTTTATGGGAAAATGGGAATCAAAACCTGATGAATTGTGTGCTATTAAAGTTACTTTCGAATAATTAAATTCTCCAAGAGTTTTAATAAATTGATGTATTGGACATTCATCATCCTCAGTTCTCGTAAATATTTTCACACAACTTTGCAGTCTATTAAATTCTTGTCCAGTTAAATTATTATACTCATTAATTTGTTTTTTAGGTTTTTTAATTTCATCTTCATCTTTCATCGGCAAGCAACATATAAATTTATTAAAATTAATAGCTCCTACAGCAAAAGGAATATGATGAGCTGTTGAACAGTTAGGATCAGGAAAAGTTTCGAGATCCCAAATATATGTTGAACTATAGTCAATTTTTTTCTTTGCTATGATTTTATATGGACGCGTTGTTAGATTTTCATCAGTAACTGTTCTATATTTTGGGTGAAAATTATTTTCAATTTCTATAATGCTTTCTGCTTTGTAAAACTTATTTATTAAACAATAGTGTCCAATTGTTGAACCTTCGTGAAAATAATTGTAATAAACATAATTATGAAACGTTTCAATTCCTCTAGGATTTAAATGACGATTCGAAGGACTGTAATACTGAACACTTTCTCCAAAAAATTTATTGAAATGAGAAAATTTGCAGTTTGACATTACTCCTGTTCTAGATGTGGCTTTCTCTTTATAAAAAAAATTATTAAACATTTCTTTCATCATTTCTCCTTGTTCTTCATTAAAACCTCGTAAAACATTATAACATTTAATAAAACAAAAATCTTCAGATGGAATATAGCAATATTCTCCAAAGTATTCTGTGATTCTATATTTCATATAAATACCGGCACCTCTATGTGATCTTTGTACTAGCTTCATTCCAAAATCTTCATATTTAATATCACCTGTAAAAATCCATTCCTGGCTATCTGATTTCTCTTCCAGTATGGAAATCATGTTTCAAATGATTTTTTATTATAGAAGGTTGCGTAAAAATTTTGAATTATATTTTCCTGATCTTTAATAGCTTTTTCAAGTAAATTAATAATTTTACCATTTGCCAAAAGCTTCCACAAATCATTTACTACATTAATAAAAGATATATTTTCATATTTAATTTCATTCGGATTAAATAAATTGAATAAATCATCACCAAGTTCATCCTTAATTCTATCAATAAAAAAATATCAGTAATAGGAGTTGCTAATATTTCTTTTGTTCCACGTCTCTGTTTTTTTAATACTACGTTTAACCTGCGTTTCTGTTTTTGTGTACGTTTCTGTTTTTCTTTAATCCATTTCTGGTTTTTTTAATTAAGCAATTTCTTCATCAAATTCCACAATGTTATTTTATTAATTCATCAGCAATAGTAAAAATAGTAACAATAGTAGTATAGTTTAAATGGTATCTCTAAATGTCTCTTAATTTCATTTGATATTGATTCAATTTCGTAAGAACCAGGAAGAAAAGTTAGTATTTTCCATGTTTTACCTTTATCAGTAGAATATCTAAATTGATCATTCACATCTTTTATAGCATTTTGAATAGTGTTGAATGTGGAGAAACTAGTCAATGCAAGTTGATAATTCTTATTTTGTTCCAAATGTAGAATGGGTTCTAAATTACAAGTGTGTGATGAAGTAGTTGTTATAATTTTTAACGTCGTACTAAATTTTGATGAACCCAAAATCTCTGTCAAATTTTCTAAATGATTATTAATTTTTTCTAAATCTGCTGAACACATTTTTTAGTTAAAGTAAATAAATATCTTTTATTAAATATTTTTCTGATAAAAAGTTTTTTATGAAACATTTTTTATAAAAATTTGAGGAATAAAAATTTTAACTAATTTTATATAGGTCTTCTCATTTATAATTTCCTTTTCTAAGTCTTTTTAAGATTGCATGTATTTCGTTAAAAATAGAGTTATGTCCTTCTTTTGTTGCAGATAATTAAATCTCTAATCTATTTAGTAATTATTGTGGATCATCTGGTAAAAATATAGTTGTTTATGTTTTAAAACCTTTTCCTACTTTAGCTCCCGTTGATAATAAATTTTCTAATTGTATATAACGTCTGAGAGATTTTGCTGCACCAACTCTATCTAACATAGCTTTACATTTTATAAGATCTTCTACAGCACATTTTTTTAAATCTGCTCCTCTTAAAAGATCAATAAAATTTCTATCTAAACTAATAGGTGATTTGTCTGGTGAAAAATTAAGCCCCGTAAAGGTTGTGGAAATATATTTTTTCCACTAAGATAAAATCTTGCAAATAATTTTTTATCTAAAAAGAAAGTAGAATGTTCAAATAACATAGATTTTGGTAATTTTTTTTCTATATTTGCTTCTAACAATCCATAATCATCTAATAATGTTTCAAGTACGAGATCTGTTATATTTACTCGTTTATCCTGATTAGCAAGTTCTTTTTCAAGAGTTTTAAATGGTTCCATAGTTTTTTTCAAAATCAGTTTTTACTTGCTCGGTTTGCTGCATTTTTTCAAACATATCAGATTGAATACCAGCCTTTGTCATTCTATGCTGAGTATGATTTTCTTTCATAATATTTTTTTGTTTTATTAACTCTTCTTATTGTTGAATTCTTTTTTCACTACAAGCTTTAATTTCATCCATTTTTAAAATATAATGTTTGAATTTTGTGGTAACATCGGAATACAACAAAAACATTTTACTGAACAAATTATTTCTTTATTGCTTTGACGTCTAAAATTTTTTCGTCTTAAGTTTTGTTTAATAAAGTTTTTGGTTCTTCTAAAAAATTTTTATCATTTTCTTCATTAGAAATTTTACCCTCACTAGAAATTGTACCATCCTGCTTATTCTTGTCATTAATCATTGTCTGTAATTGAATTGATATTTTATTAGCTTCATTAGCTATTTGATCAATTTTTTCAATTTCATTTAACGTAATAACATTGTCATCACAGACACTTTCAAAGTAATTATGTAGTTTATCATAAACTTCTTTAATATGTAAATGTTTTTTTTAATCATTTTCGTTTCTTAGTTATTAAAGATTTATCTAACATTGTAACAAGTGAAGTTGTAAAGCAGTAGCAATAACAGGAATTGAAAGAGCGTCAGAAGATATAACAATTGTTAAAACACCTAAACTTACTGTTAAAAATACTCCAATACCTTGTGTTACATTCTTAACTTTAGTCCATCTCTTTCTTTTTTTATAATGCTCTAATCTTAATAATAATTGCGTTTCCTTATCTTTCATATAACGTATTCAATCTTCATGTTTTTCAATGTTCATTTTTTCAATGTCCATTTCACTTGTTTTTAATTGTGATAACGAAGGATATATTCTCGAAGTTTCTTCCATTTTCGAAGTTCCTTCCATTTTTGAGGTTTCCATTTTTTAATAAATATTTTGAATACAATCTTCTGATATTTTTAGACTATGTGAAAAGACCACATAAATTTTGTAAATTTATAGACTACGTAAATTTTGATATTTTTTGGACTAGGTAAATTTTTGAAATCTCGGAAGGTGTGACATCCGGTGCGAGCGAAGCGCCGGATGTCATACCTTATACTACTCGCTTGCACTCCACATCTCTGTGCTGTTGGGTCAGCTGCTCTAGCCGTGTATCCGTTAGCCAGCTCACAGAATCCTTCTCAGCGCGCATACTCCGTTTGGATGTCGCATGTTTGGGTTATATCGAGCTAGGAGTCAAAAACAGCGTAAAACAACACCGCACTTGTAGAGCCGGTCCTGGACGAAGCTGTTGGCCTTTAGGAATTGAGAAGTTAGTGATCTCTGTTTGTTTCAGTGGGTAGTAGGCGTCCAGCTTCATCAGGCCGCGTGTATGCGCGTTGATGACCGCCGGATTCATCTATGATCGGCGCACCTCCAGTGTAGCGATAGTGTTCTATGCACATCAAATATAATTGCTATCAAATCTACTATTTGCTTATCATAACATTGATGTCTATTAACAGACATTCAAATTTGTATTGATCTAATGATTGTCATGAATAAAATTCTGAAGACACAAGAAGGACTTCTACACAGATGAGCCCGAATTCGAATACGCAAATTGTCACTAGATTCAGGAAACTCTGAAGACCTACTAGCACCAATAGAAAACTTTACAAGCGCTTCTCAAACATCGAGAACACAACAAGCCAGTGAAATAAAAGCAGTTTCATTGCAATTACCAGAATTTAGGCCATTAGATCAAGAACTGTGCACAGGTCTAAGTGGTGTACATGCGTCGAATCTCAATCACACATGAGCCCATCTGAAACATCGTAGTGTTCGTCGTCTTTCAGCAAGTATGAGAAGAGGAGTTTTTCGACGATGACTTTATTGAAAAATTCATAAATAAATTTGACCGATATTTCAGACAGCACCGCTGTCCATCGTCAGGGCCTTCATGCATAAAGTGACATACCGACAATCGCGACCACAGTGAACAAAATTCTAGTCATGAAAAGTGACGCACAACACAACAAAGCGGATGATGAAGATCACAGGCCTATTTCACATAGAAATCGCGAACTAATACTGACAACAGCAAAAGCAAGAACACTTTTCAGTGTGAACTCCGTGTTTTTATTTGGTCAAGCAGTCAACAATAAAATCAAAGTTACAGGAATTTTCGGCCTCTCGGCCCTTGTCAACTGTTGATGCTTGCATCACTCTTACGTGCATATCCAACCATTAAATAAGGCCATCACTGGTCATAGATCAGCAGTGAACATGGCTAACAAGAGGATATGACGTCATTTCTTGTTTCCTATTAATCTTAGGTTTTAGGCTGTCAATAGATTTACATTCGTCGATAGTAGTATCACGAGAATTAGTTTTCTTTGATAGAATCTCAATTTTAAAATTATGAATGCTGGTATTATTTCCATGCAACAACGTATGCAGCGCTAGCGCATTATTTTCGTTTCTTTTATTTATAGCGCTTTTGTGTTCATGGTGGCGAATTTTAAACTGACGAGATGTTTTACCTATATAAAACTGGTTGCAAATCGCGCAAGTATACTTGTATACTACATAGCGATCAGCACAAGTATACTTGTTGCCGATCTGTTTGCAAACATTGCACGTACAAGCGTTTTTTATTTTTGATTTATTCATCATAAAGTTTTCCAGAGACTTGTTAGCTTTACTCACTAGGTTGCTGTCCAACCTATGTTTGCGTAAAAGTTTTGCGGAGTTCACACTGAAAAGTGTTCTTGCTTTTGCTGTTATCAAATGAAACTCCCGAACCGACTGGTCGAATATGTACGTGGCACTACGGAACTTTCACAGTTTGAACGTGGTAACATAATACTGACAGTGAGATAACTCGCGCCAGACACCAACCTGGTATTTCACGTCTCCGCGGCAGAGTATTCAGTGAATAGGAAAAAAATCTAATTGGTACAGTAACAATAATGAATAATTGTACTGTAGTCAATACACGTAAAAGAAAAAAGAGAAGGAATGACAATTACATTTCATCATATAAAGGCGAAATAGGGAGGTCACATCGGTTGAGACACAAATTTCTTTTCGCATGCCATGCCTCCAAAAATAGACGTTCATGATAGTTCTTTTCATGGCATACTATCTCTGCCGAGCTCCAGTCGACAGAATGGCCTTCTTCGATGGCATGTTCAGCCAGAGCAGACTTGTTTGCCTGAATAAGTCGCACTGCTGCTTGATGCTGTTTAAGGCGAGTTTGAAAACTATTCCCTGTTTGCCCAATGTATGAACGATTACAATCATTGCATGGGATCTTATACACAACTCCACAATTCAAAGGCAGGCTCAACTTTGTCCTTTGGTAGTGTCAAAATGTCACAAATTTTCTTAAGTGGCTTATGGTAGCAGTGAATGTCATGACTTCGCAAAATTCTTGAGATAGGCTCAGAGACATTGCGAACATATGGAATAGTAACCTTTCGCCCATTATTCGAAATGCTCGTGCTGGCAATCCGATCGTCAAACGTGTTAGCATTTACAAAGTTTTCCGGATAACCGTTACAATTCAGCATGTTTTTCATAGTTTTCATCTGATGTTTACGAGAGTTATTGTTTGAAGAAAAAACTTTCGCTCGCTTGGTCATACACTTTACCACAGAGCGCTTGTGAGAGGTGGGATGATGAGAAGAAAAAGATAACAAACGATTAGAATTTGTGGGTTTCGAATACAATGAAATTTCGAATGAACAATCTTGTTTTCTTGTAATCATCATATCTAAAAATGCAATACAGCTATCACACTCCTGTTCAATCGTGAACGATATTGAATTTTCTACGGTATTCATGTAAGTATAAAAAGATGAAACATTCTGTGAGGGTAAAACAACCCATGTATCATCAACATAGCGACGCCAATACAAAATGTCAAAACGTGAATTTGAGATTATACGCTGTTCAACATCCTCCATCACAATGTTGGCTAGGACAACAGACACTGGGCTACCCACCGGGCAGCCAAAAGACTGGTGGAAATATGCATCATTTACTTTAAAATCGGTAGCCAATAGACAGAATTCCAGTAGAGATAAAATCTCAGAAATTGATAACAATGTTCTATTGCGGAGTTCATTATCGGATGACAATCTGTTTTGAACAACTGACAAGGCTAATTCTACTGGAATAGTTGTAAAAAGAGATGTAACATCACAGGAAATCATAACATCATTCGGCCTGCACTTGGCACTTTTTATAAAGTCAGAAAATTGAAATGAATCCTTTACGTTACATGTAGATAGGCCAATTATAGGAGATAATATTTCGCAAAGATGCTTAGACAATTCATAAATAGCCGAATTAACGAATGAAACTATAGGAACGCAACGGTGCATCAGTCTTATGTAGTTTCGGCAGACCGTAAATATTGGCTACCGATTTTAAAGTAAATGATGCATATTTATCGTTATATGATGATGCATATAAATGATGCATATATGATGCCTTTCATCGTTCTCGGCTTCTCCGGATAAAAGCCTTATGATTATTGATGGCCTTTCATTATCACATGGGGAATCGCTTACGCTTTATGCATTAGAGATTTTGCAGAGTTGAATCGTTTACATGGCTAACCAGACAACTGCTTATCATCCGCAAACCAATGATTGAAAGGTTTCACAGGCAATTGAAAGCTGCCTGCCATAAGAGCTTGTACAGGGAGCCCAAACTGGATGGACGAACTTCCCTTTGTTCTTCTTGGGATTCGATCTGCTTGGAGGGAGGATCCGGAATGTTCTGCTGCTGAATTAGTCTACGAAGTACACTGAACCCTCCTGACCAGTTTTTATCAAATGATGGTAATTATAATTTTCAGCCAACAAGTACATTCCTTCAACGATTACACACATCCACGCGAAGCACTCTTCATACTCCAACGAACTATCATAGTACCCGCAATTTCCATGTCCCAAATAACCTCGTTTCTACTGTGAGTAGAACGTTGCCGTTCTGTTCATTGCTGGGGGTTTTCCTCGCTACTTGCTGCCGGCGATGGAGCACACGCTCCACCATGAATGACTCATCATCATCACCGTGGAGGATGGGCTGGATCTCAAGGCGGTAGAAGCTGCCGTCAATCAACTCGCCATTATAGTCTTTCATCCGGTAGGCCGGTGATTCGTATTAACCTCAGTCACTGCAAACAACTCCTACGTCCAATCAGCGACGTAGCCTCTAGCGAAAACCATAGAGTACGGATAGGCCTATATAGGCAGAGTGTCGACTCAAAAAAGTATCTGTATACAGTGAAATTTTTATATCAAAAGATTCAGTTTTTCACGGAGATTACGTTCCCGTGGTCCAAAAAATTATTTGAGCACTTTTGAAAAAAGTCAAAATTTGCCAATTTTTATACTACCGAGATGACTCTCCTATATAAGAAGTATGAAGCAAATTGAATATCAAAAGGAATGAATATTTGATAACAAGCATCCTAACTAAACGGAAATCAAACTGATTATCAAGGAATTTCATGAATTGTATCATAATGAAAGTCTTCATGAAAAAGTCGCCATATTATTCTTGCTTTCTCGGCTGAAATTTCAAGTTTTTAATTCAATTTTCACCGGCATGATTTTATGATTCACTAAATTCATGCTTCGTTTCTTGAATCTGAATAGTGATGTGGACCCATTTACATCTTTCAAAGTTAATTACATCATTGTCTTTGATTATGTGATTTTGCTGTGCCAGTGGAAGTTTGCGTGATATGATCACGCTTAAGAAAATGGTCTTGAGGTTGAGCATGAAAGTAATAGGAACCGATCGAATTGCTAATTAAGCAAACATTAAATCTCCAAGGCTGTCATGAGAATCTGTGAAATACCATCATTCCTTCTGCATTACAATCATGGTCACTCGATTCCGCTGAAATTTCTGCAAAACTGTAAAAAATTTGCATATCTCACATTTGGTGACAATACCACCTGTATCTCCCTTGAGTTCATTTTATAAAATCGAAAGTGTTTACACATTGGGGATTCAATAAACGCGGAGTAATCACTCTACCTAATATACCTAATCTGTGGCGAAAACACTCTTCACCTTGGAGATCCACACTATCACCAGACGCACTGCGTCATCAAGAACGCGCGTCCATACGTTGGTAGCGTTAGCGGTGAAGTACTTTCATAATCGCTCCTTTAGCGTTCGGTTGAAGAGCTCCACCATAGTCGCCTTGTAAGCACTCTTAACACTGAACAGCTTACTACCATGCTCTGCAAACAGTTCACGCACCCACCTGTCCTGAAATTCCTTCCCCTGCTTCGGGATCCGGCCATCAGTAAGAAAGACGCCTCGAAAAGCATCAGCCACTTCCGCCACGCGCTTCATCTTTAGTGGTCAAACCCAGGCGTAGCACGTGAAAAGGTCAATGGCAGTCAGTATGAAAGTGTAGCCGGGGCTCCGGCGTGTTAGCGCTGATACATCTGCCAGACCCGCTAGCCACTGCTGATCAATGTCATGAACATAACGGCGCGTAGGATAGCCGCGTCGCCGGAATAGGGCGTATAAGGTGTACGTGGGCTGGGTTTTGACCCATTTGCGGACTGTCCTCTCCGTCAATTTTGACTCCACTAATTTCTTGTGGGCGTAACCGACTTGGTGGCGTGCGTCATAGTAGATGGCTTTCAAACGCTCTGCCGCCTCTTCACCCACAGCGGCAACTGCTGGCCGCTGCGGCCTGCGAACCCTTCCTTGTCCTCGCTGAACACTGAGGGGCACTCCTCCTCCAGCACCTCACCGCCGTCAATTTTGTCCTCTACGGCGTTACTGTGGCAGCACGCACTCACACAGTTGATGTTCACCACTGGCTCGTCGGTTTTTTTGTACCGCCGCTTCCGCCGTTCTTGCACAGCAAGTAAAGAGACAGGCAGTTTATCCATCCAGGTCAAGCGCTGAACACCTGACAGCTATGGTCCTCGTCGTCAGTGAAAGACTTAAGAAACTCTCTGCTCTGATGCGGGGGCTTTTCACACGCAGCCGTTTCTTTGAAGTGGGGTGTTTTCAAAAAGGCGTCTGCTGCCGCTCCTGCTGTCCTCAGTTATTTTTCGTGGGTTCCGAATTGCACGGGTGCGTGGCCGTGGTTGCCTAGTTGTAGTGTTCACAGTAGCAACAGTCTATAGTGTTCCGATTCAGCATCACGCACGGGATATTGCGTTCTTTCATCCCCTTCAGGAAAGCCGCCCAACCAGTGGGGGTGAATTGCTTGCGCCCGTCGCGAACGGCATGTTGAATAAGGTCTTCTACTCTCGAGCCAATAATCGGTGCCGCACTCTTCAGCAACTCACCACTCTCGTTGAACTGCATGGAGCATGAGGCCAGTTGGTTGCACAGGGCAAGCGCTGGATTCCGGTAGGGTTTCGGGGTACCCAGGGAAATGTCATCACGGAGACTCTTTTCACCGCTTAATATCCTCCAGTAAAGCGCCCTGCTTGACCATCTACTTGCGGGGATCGGCATACTGGGCGGCGTTGGGTGGCTTCGGGTTAGATCGCATGGGTTCATATGGATGGGTTCGTAGCCACCTCGAAGACTTCAATCAGCACTTTGATTTTGCGCGGCGCTATCTGCCGGGCCAAGACTTCCACTTGGCTTTTGTCACGTGGGTTCTTGAAGAGAATGTAGTAGTGGGTGTTCAGACTGCGTGTGCGCGACTCTTTGCCCCCATTGGAAGAGGCTTTGCGTAATGAAGATGATGAAACAAGCCTTGTGATGGGCCGCTTCAGTGTACATAGCGGTGACATCAGACGAAGCGCGCGTCTCGTCCAGAAGATCATACAATACCAACATCCAGTGTTAAGTTTCTTCTCTATTGCTTAGAGTTGTCTTTGATGCTGGGTTGTTTTCGATGTCTGTGTTTGAGTGTTTTGTGATATCCTTGGTCTGTTGTCAGTACGCTTGAGTTTGATATCCTGTTTTCAGTCGTCGGCTACTTGCAAACTTTCATTTATCTATGTGATGTAGATCTTTCTTGACTGGGATTCATGATCTGTGATTTTGTGATGTGACTTTTAAATCCTTTTTTGAACGTTGTCATGAAACGCGTTGGAGGACAGCTGAAATGACTCATGAGCAAAAGGCTTTCTGAAAAAGTATCCTGAAGAGCCGTCTTCGGAATTAGTAGTGAGTACGTGTCATTAATGAAGGATCGCTTTGGTGGGTTAAATTTACTTAGCTTTATTCCCACCCAAAAGTCGATTTTCCAATACCATGATTTTCGAACTCAGAAACATTTTTCGGAGGGGTGGTCAGTCAAAAATTTTCTTAGTGTGCATCCGTGGCGGACACGCTACGGAACACGAAAGATTTGTCTATCGTTTTCCAACTAGTGGAAGAAAGTTTGTAAATGAGGTTGCACTAGTGGTAATCTAGCACGCTGCGTCGAATGGCAGTGGTCCCAAGTCGATCCATGCCCAAGAAATGGGTCAAAATGGCCGCTGTCCTATAACCAAAACGAAACAAGTGGACAAAAGTTTGGAAACGAGGTCCCACAAGGAGCAGTAGAGTACACTGAATCGAATGGTGGTGGTCCCAAGTCAATCGGTGCCCAGGCAGTTCCACAAAAAGGCCGCTGTCCTGTAAACGGACACGGGGGTGCAGCCGAATGGACAAAGTTTGTAAACGAGGTCGCACAAGGAGCAGTCGAGCACGCTGAATAATCCAATGGTATTGGTCCCAATTCAATCGGTGCCCAGGAAGTGCCCTAAAATGGCCGCTGTCCTGTAAACGGACGCGCCAGTGCAAATCGAAAAATTTACAAGTTCGTATCCGTGGACGTTCCGTAGCGTCTCCACCACGGATTCAAAACCCCGTGTGTCTCGTGAGCGCTCCGTTGCGTGTCCACCACGGATCGATACTAAGGCAAATTTTCATAGGCTCTCCTGTCCGCTGAACGGACAAGTTAACACTACTTTTGTGCGATGATCAAATACAGAAATTTCAACCAGTCAAATTTTCATTTTATCTTACATGTAGGCCTACATCATGACATAGTCTGCCTAATCAAGATACTACTTACTTTACTTTATGCGGCATAGTCATTGCTGAACTTCGGCCGACCCATTGGAGATGGCACGCCACAGTTTTCACTCACGCGTTGCACCGTTCAATTCGTACATTTTGAGTCCGGTCCATTTCATGATGTTGTTGACATACTGCGTCCTGGGTCTTCCTCTGCGCCGGCTGCCCTCCATGTTGCCTTGCAGGACAGTTCTCGTTAAAAGGCATCCTCCCTCCCTGCATTGATGACCGTAGAAGGGTTGTCACTGGGGGGGGGGGGGCTGGGTTGTCACGTCCACGAGTCCTCAAGGTCCAGGTGCAAACACTCTTTCGGACTGCCTGCTCGGTGGCTCCAGCAGGTCGTGCCCCCTGGATGCTATCGGGATACAGGTCCTGCCTCCTGGAATACATCGATAGTAACCAAACAACCCACCGAGTCGGGCCGGTTAAAGTCCAGAAGAGCCTTGGCCTAAATAACCAAGGTGAAGACCAGCGGCGACGAAGATCGAAGAGCCACAAGCATCAGTAACTACCAGCTTAACCTCCGACTCAACCCCAACAAATCCAGGGAGCGTCTGCTCAGTATCTGACGGCGACCTGGTCGGTCAAACCTCTGCGTCTGATGGCATCCATCGGCAAGTTTGTACTGGTTTGTTCGGTTTTCGTACTCTTCGAAACCTGCCCCTCAGAGAACCCGACTCTTCAAACGGCTGCGGAAGGCAATGGCAAACCACCGCAGTATCTTGCCACTGAACCCTATGGAGATGAATCACAACTACAGTTATCACGTAAACGACGTTAATGGGAACTCGACCATGCTCGTTGATCCCTCGTCCGGTAGGCGTCCCTATGGAAGACAGGTAGGACCCGACCGTCAGCAAGCTACTGTCAAGCACAAGCATAAGAAGAAAACAAAGAAGAAGTTGAAAGAGAAACAGCTAGCGATTGGTACTTGGAATGTACGTACTATGAAGGATACAGGAAAACTCTATGCCCTGATCAAAGAACTCGAAGTATAGAATCTGGATGTTCTGGGAATCTCAGAAACGCGGTGGAGCGGAAGTGGTAAATTCGATTGTTCGGATAGCACTATCATGTACAGTGGTACAGAGGAGCGAACTGGCCTAAGTGGTGTAGCAATTATAGTGCGAGGTAAAGCCCGGAAAAGTGTGATTAGTTTCAACCCCATCTCGGACCGCATACTCGTTGTGAAGTTTTGCACCAAGCCTGTGCCCACAACAGTAATACAGGTTTATGCTCCTACAACTAGTCACGACTCACGATGAAGTTGTTGACCTCTTCTATGAGAAATTGCAATCAGCAGTTGAACAAGTAAAGAATCGAGAGATCTGCATCCTGATGGGCGATTTCAATGAGAAGGTTGGTGAAGGAGCCGAACCTTCTGCTGGAATTGGTCGCTTCGGTTTGGGAATTCGAAACGAGAGAGGTCAACGGTTAGCAGATTTCTCTACAGCAAACAATCTTTGCATTTTGAATACGCAGTTTAGCCACCACAAGCGTCGACGATTCACGTGGACATCTCCAGACCAAAGCACCCGGAATCAAATCGATTATATGATGATAAATAAGAAATGGCGCAACAATGTACTTGATGCCAGAACTAAACCAAGTGCAGACTGTGATACCGATCACAAATTGGTCGTTTCAAAGGTTCAATTGAAAGCATTCAGTGTGAAATGAAGTAGTCAACCATTCCGTTTTAACTTGAATAAACTGAACGATTCGGAAGTCCGGGATCAATACGTAACAGAAACGAACAACCGATTTGCAGCGTTATTAGAGACAGATACTACGTAGATGGAGCCGAATGATCTCTGGTTTGACATAGCTGATACCTTAAAAGAGGTTGCAACCGATGTCATAGGACGTGCCCCGAGGAGGAAAGTAACTGATTCTTGGATTGGCAATGAGACTCTCAAGTTAATTCAGGAACGAAGAGAAGTTCGGCGTGTTTCAGATAGCCTTTTGAGTAAAAAGCTGAACAAGAAGATAAAGGAAAAACTGTGTAAAGACAAGAAAACCTGGCTAGAACGACAGTGCGCTGAAATCGACGAGTTCGATAGAATGCATAAAGGCAAAGCACTTTTTCGAAAAATCTCCGCACTTACTGAACCAGTAGCTACTGAAAAACAAAGCGTAATCAATGACTCCACTCCCTCAGAGAACCAGGTTCTAAAGCGTTGGGAAGAATACGCTAAGCAGCTTTTCGGTTCAAATTCACCGGTTTTTCATCAGGAGCTGGTTACTACACCTCCAGCAGAAAAGGAGCCTGTTCCGCTGCTTGCAGAAGTCCAGAACGCGGTAAAGAAACTGAAAATGGGCAAGACTGCAGGTGGTGACAATGTGCCTGCGGAACTCGTCAAGTTCGCTGGAGACTTTGCCACAAAAAGTCTTCACAAGCTTTGCGTGAGGATTTGGGAAACAGAACGTTGGCCAGACGATTGGAAAGAGCAAGAACTCGTATTACTGCACAAGACTGGCAATCCCAAAGAGTGTGGCAATTATCGCACCATTGCGCTTATATCGCATGTTAGCAAAGTCCTCCTCAATATACTGCTGGACCGCCTGCGCATGAAGATCGAACAGGAACTCCCAGATGAACAAGCAGGGTTTCGAATTGGCAGAGGCACCGCAAATATGTTGGCAACCCTACAAGTCATATTGAAAAGGTGAATGACATGTCATGTGGAGCGGTTATAACTTTCATTGATTATTCCAAGGCGTTTGATAGCGTGAGCCACGGTCATCTCTGGGATATCATGTCTACTTTTGGATTCCCTGATCACCACGTCAACCTGATGAAGTCCCTCTGCTGCAATCAGCAAGGAGTTATTCGTTGGAGACCGAACCAAGTAATTTCCAATCAAAAAGGGTGTGCGTCAAGGATGTATTCTATCACCGCATCTTTTCAGTTTGTATACTGAGCAAATCATGAGAGAAACCGATTTTACGAACACTGGCATCAATATCGGAGGCAGAAAAATAAGCAATGTCAGGTATGCCGATGACACAGCTTTGATAGCCAAGAACATGAGTGAAATGCAGGAGATGGTTGACCAGGTAAATGCCGCAGGAATTGAGAGGTCGCTGAAGCTAAATGCAAGGAAGACAAAAGTAATGCGAGTCGGTTCAACACGTGACGAAGATAGCAAAATCACAGTTGGGGCTGAGACTGTTGCAGAGGTTGATCGCTTCAGATATCTTGGCTCTATCAAGAAAAATGATGGAAGTTGCACAGAAGACGTCCGTGTGAGAATAGCTATGGCTAAGGCGAAGATGACCATACTGAACAAGCTATGGGCAGATAGGGCACTACCAACAAAGTTCAAGATGAAATTAGTGAAGACGCTTGTGTGGCCAATTCTATCATATGGAGCGGAAGGATGGACGCTGAAAACTGCAGACGAGAAACACATTGAAGCTGCCGAAATGTGGTTCTGGAGGAGAATGTTGCGCATAAATTTCAGAGAGCACCGAACGAATGCCAGCATCTTCGAGCAACTGGCCACTACCCCTATGTTACTTCGACACATTCGGAAAAGGAAACTCTCCTTCTACGGTCATCAATGCAGGGAGGGAGAATGCCTTTTAACGAGAACTGTCCTGCCTAATCAAGATAAGATATCTAATGTCATTTAGCAAACAGAATTTAATTTCTTAAAAGCGCATGGCAGGCATTATCTTATTTTCTAATACTCAATTTACTTCAAACTGTCTCTGTTGCAGCAGCGAATCAGTAAAGATAAAATTATGTATAAGTACAATCATTCCATGCATGATTTTCTTCAGAAATGAAGACTGATATTATCATCATATCTTGCATAACTGCGGTTTTTTTATCACTATGAAATCGTACAACAGATGCAAGAAAAAATAATAAGCTCTATTGGAGGTTCTCGCATTTTTACAGGAATTCCCATGCCACAGATCGACACAGAACTACCCCTGTCAAGTAAGCGGAAATTTTTTTCACTACTGACAAATGTCTGTAGTCGATTTTCCAGCACGGTAAGAGTACTTAGGCCTGCTGTACACGCCAGTTTCCATGCAGGTTGACTGGGCTCTGTCATCGTATGATCAATATATTGCAATAAACCCTAGAATTGCAAATGTACCAATACACCTGCAGAG
This sequence comes from Prostheceraeus crozeri, assembly GCA_907163375.1. Classification (NCBI taxonomy): domain Eukaryota; kingdom Metazoa; phylum Platyhelminthes; order Polycladida; family Euryleptidae; genus Prostheceraeus; species Prostheceraeus crozeri. Next base: position 19,708 of record CAJQUW010016007.1, on the reverse strand, counting down.
ACTAAAAACTGTTGACGATCCATTCAATAGCTACAATTGCTACATAAAACAGTAATATACAAGTATCTAATACAAAAAATTGATGTATAAGATACAAACATTCGACGTGATTCACGGAATTCTAGAGGGGCGGAAGCGAAGGCTACTAGTACTACTTCTCCTTCCAGGCCGATGAATAGAAGTAGTATATACTTTATTACTAGGTTTGTAAAGAACAATAATATCAAAATGTTGCACATTGTTAATGCGGTATAATACATATAGAAAACGCACAATTTTTACGTCATTTCTTTACTTGGAAGTTTTACTTTGAAGTTTACGTAGCTTTCGTTCAGTTGGCAAGGTGTCCTTATTTACATAAGGTTTGACATTCAGACGTTTTAAAACATTTCGCGAAAACAAATTAAACAATTTTCTTCCCAATATCTGGAAGCAACGATGTCCTTTAGCACAACACGCATTAACAAGTAATGGGCAAGTATCATATACAACTGGTGTTATTGCTTTAATGAACAATTCTTGATGTCTATCCTTTCGCATGAAGTCAGACATCAGCTGTTGATCGGACCAAATTTGATGAAAGAAATTATATATAGTCACACAGATGCTAAAATTTATGGCAGATGGACGAGTAAGGCCTCCTCTTGAAACAAGTTCGAAGAGGGCAGTTCTGGTCGTTCCACTGTCAGAAGAAGACGAGTCAACATCAACACTGGCTTCATCAATCAAGAAAACCTTACAATCATTGCACTTTCTAGCTCGAACAACAGACCGACCAAAGCATCCGGAAGCATAATACACCAGTGTCTCTTCCGATGGATCTCCGAAGTCGCTTGAGAATTCTAGTGCACTGCTTAGCTTTTCGACATCAGTATTGTCCACAGATAGGTCTGCACTTTCTGACGGGAATAAGTCATTTTCGGACGTTGTCTCACTGGCTGCATCTTCCAACATTTTTTGTTGCATGAGATTGAGAATTCTAATTTTTTTCTCAGCTTGAAGTATTTGTCGGATTGAAACAAAATACGACGCTCCATTCACCTGTCGATAAATGCCAAATCTACCTTCAAGGGGGTCGGACTGCAGTTTTCCAAGGAGGACATAATCAAAGGAGTGTTTCTCAATTAAATAAACTGAGATATCCGCTAGCGCTTTACATGTTGTGATACAAGCAGCGAACGTTTCCGATGTAAGACCAGGCTTTTTGCTCTCTTTCCACGCAATAAACATATTCGCTGCTTGTCTGAGAAAGTCAATCTTCCAATCATCTGATGACAATATTGGCTCACAGTACTCCTGCCTTTTTCGGATTCCTGGAAGGAAAATGCATCATTAGATATTGGTTCTCTAATCCGATTTTCAGCTACATCAAAGAAAATCTATAGTTTATTTTTAGGGAACACTGCATGATTTTATGGATTTAATTGCTGTAACGCTGTAACTTGCAGCCTTAAGAAAAGTCTAAGAGGAAGAAATAACACCGGACGTTAACATTAGTGTATTATGAAATTATGTAGTGTGTAGAGAATTATTGAAAATTATTGATGATTCATTTATTTGATATAGGCCTAACTTAAGCGTATTATGGCATTTTCTAGTAAACAGTACAAATATGCACCTGACATCTCCTAGCCTATAGAAGCAATTAAATAGTCTCTTTAGACATTAAATAGTTATCTTTGTTTTCAAATGCAATTAAATAGGCTTAGTTATTACATATTACATTACAGTATATTCTTAAGACGACATATTTACGTTAATTGAATATCATCCATTAAAGCACGAGTACATTCAGCAAATACATTTCCCACTTACCGATTGACTGGATGATTGTCGGCACCGAGAGCAATGATAGTGAATCCAAGGTCTCCGAGTTTGCGAAGAAGGTTATCGATGCAGTCGTATAGAAAATCAGTCGTCATTTTCGAAACGGGAATTAATTTGACAACATCCTTGAATTTCCCAATTAGTGAATGTATCATTACAACCAGCAGGGTTTTTCCGACATCACCTTCGTTGGAAAGACCGACAAATTCACCACTCTGATATTCTACTCTAGCAGCAGTGTATATCTCGTCGAAAATCATAATGCAAATTTTGTCTTTATCACCCAAGCTTGACAAACGTGAGCGTAGGTAGGATACATCAAGATCTGATGGACGCACATTTAATCCAGAAGAGAGTTGTTGTAATCTTCTTATCGATGGCAAAAAGAAGAAATTACTCAGCTTCTTATACAGTGCTGTGCTCACCATTTTCCATTCAAAACTAAGTACGATCGTATCCGAGCTGTACCTCAACTGATGGGAACCAAGAAGCATGAGACGCAACTGACTGATAATAAAATACAAGAGATTCTCATGGGCAGAAACATCGTTGCAGAGCAGCACCGATTCAAGCATGTTAGCCGCAGATTCAATTATGTTGTCACTGTTTGCAAGCGGTTCCCCTTGCGATTCACACATAGGTTTAAGAAATGCTAAAATATTCGATATTTCAGTTGAGCTGCTGACTTGGTTTGCCACTTGTAATAGATGATTGAACTGTCGTTTTGGCAAAGGATTTCTGTCGACGAAAACGAAGAATTTCAAGTCCTTTGAAATGACTACAGATGCTTTCAGCGACGGATTTTCCTCCAGGTCAGTGATAAATAAAAAAATCAACTTGTTCTCACCTTTCACCATTTGGTAGCCACGAGGTACAATAAAATTGTCATTTTCTATTTCGAGAAGCATTTGGTCGAACGTTTGAAAAGTACCACTCAACAAAGCCTCTTCGTTTGCTTTGGCTATGATTTTGTTTTCTTTGTCAAGCCTATCTTCGGAAGATACTGTGGTTTGTCGCGATGTGATCACAGTCTTGCTCTAGTGCGGAAAGTTAGGATGTATGCGAGGATATGCGCCAGGCTTTATTTTCTTCTTATCGTCGCTTTCAAAGTCAACTGGTAGAAAATGTTTAGCGCAGACTTTCATCATGTCCGTTACTTCATTAACACTTTTGAGATCAGCGCGTTGTATATTCAAAAACCATTTGTTTCGTAGATTCTTGTCGTATGGAAAACTGAAAAATGACACTTTTTTAGTTCCATCAGTCTTATACCCACTTTTGCAACCTCCAAAACAACATTTGTATGGCATAGTAAGTAGAAACACACGGATAATAGTAATAGAAACACACGGAATAGTAAGTTGAATGGTTGATAGTCAGTCGGTCAGATGGAACAGTAGCGTCGAGTAATGTAAAATGATCGATGAATGAAGACAGCCGTTCACTCGTGCACGGTGAAGTGAGTCATTCACTCGATGCAGACGAAGTCAATCGCGGTCAATCATTGGTTTTTCTTCAGCGTTTATTGTTAAAGGTGGCGACTGCCATCAAAGCAGACTGAAGTGGTAACATTATCGATGTTTTTCTCACACAATGCATACATGCACACAATGCAAACCACTTTTCAATCACGCATAAAGAAAGCAATTCGACACTCTACTGACAATTCATCGGCCTGCGTTCATAAGCGACCATTTCACTCGTTCCTAAGCTTTCGCTTCCGCCCCTCTAGAATTCCGTGACGTGATTTATCAAAAATATGATTGCAAGGGCATGTAAACGAACCAACTGCTTTGAGTCAAAGAGTGAGTTATGTTAAATTCTGATTTTGCATTGAGGTTCGCAAAAGAAACATAATTGGACTTAAATTGTAGCAGTTCAAGTTTGAATTTGTAATTTAACTGCTTATATAAGCTATCGTCACTTCTAGTACACGGTGCTGTTGCTCTCTGATTGTTCGGTGGGTCAACTTTGAGTGGTAACATACTACTATGTCTTTGTACTACTGCCAAATCTGACAAATGATGAATGATATAAGATAACTTACCACATTCAGGAAGGGTTATTGTTCGGCTTTCAGTAACAATTAATGCCGGTATTGAGTTCTTTCCCAAAATCGTCTTCACAAATTCATCATCATTTAGCAAAGTCGGTGGCTCCCGTCGCTGTTTCAACGTATGTGACCATTGCTCTACTGCGCTTGAGGTATGAGATGCAAGATAATAATTCCTACTGTTGTATCCATCGTGCAAAGAAACTACTTCTGACATTTCCTTATTATTATTCCGGATCCTTCCCTTTCTTTGATGGAAGTGGATGTTTTCAAGAGGCCGGTCATATTTCTCAGCTATCATCCGACGGAGATCCAATATTTTTGCATTTTCTACATCAATTTCTAATGTTGTCAATTCAAACTTGTTGAATGGAGGCGGCGATCGAATTTTGTAGTTGTTGGCAAACATGAGGAAAAAGTCCTTATTTTCTACAAAAAGACGAAGATTGGATTCGCTACAATTTGATGGGAATGAAATGTAAAGATTCCATCACTCACTGATAGTTGCACGTCTATTAACGGATGGAATAGATGAAGGAGTTGCACCTGGAATGAGAATGAGTCATTAGACCAGAAGTTCTGATACTATTCCAGCTCAATGAAATATCGAACTTTGTCTCCAACGACTCTGTATAATAGTACCAACATAAGATGGATGATTCGGCTTTTAATGACAAAATTCAGTTGACCAGGAACTTCATTACTGAAAACTATCGGCTGGCCTACATAACGTGCACTATCATCTTTCGCTGATGAATTAGAAATATGGAAAAGACATTTAAACCTCACTATTTCGAGGAGCTCAAGTGCGTGAGATCACAACCGATATCTACGATAACAGGGTTACCAGCGCCAGAGAGCAAAAATTGACAAAATAGTCAATATGTCTTTATGCAGCAAATATTCTTTCTGCAGTCTTAGCATTCTTGTCAAGTTTATTGTATTACAGAGGCCTGCTACTGATGACTATCTGCTTTTGAATCATGCAGCTAGGCAGCTACAATTTTATATCGTAGCCTATTAAAACTGACCGCAATAGCCGGTACATTGCAAGCTAGTCGAGAAAATAAAACAGGGAAGAAATTTGAAGTATTTATAGGCGCTAGAGATAAATTGCCTCTGTTGGTTTATATGTTGCATGTGATCTCAGGCTCAGCACACAAACTTGCTTCTGTTTTTAAATCTCTATTTTAGCCTTGTATGCAGATTCATGAGGAAGATCAGAGTAAGTTTTGAACTAATCTGCGGAATATGCATAATTAAAGAAATCAAAAAAATGTTGATAAGTATATGCATGATAAGTATTATCTGCAGTATAATAAATCTGGATATAAAAAGTGTGACTAAATTTCAATGTAGTGTAACTTTCTAATTATCCAACAGAAATGAACAAATAAGGTCTCATTTTGAAGCCAATACACATCTGAACTCCCACAATCAACATTGCAATGATTGCATTTGAGGATGAGAGCATATTATGCACACAAAGCAGAAGAACTCGAAATCCAAAAAGCTATGAAAATAACAACGATTGAATGATTAGTGATTACAGTCGGGCCTATAGCTCAAAATCTTTGTGGAATTTTGTCACTGAATTATATCACAACTATAAGTAAAGATAAAAACAGTTTATTAAACGAGCGTAGAAAACCTACATCACTAGCATCTGCACTGTACCCTTTATAAAATTGATAAAGAGATCCCACGATGAAGAGTTGAATGATAGATCATGAACACATTGAATGTAGTCTAATGGTCAGAAGAAAGTGTGATGACATGTTTCTGAATGAAAATGTTTGGGTTTAACTTGGAAGAGATGTGGAGACTTAAGAAGAAATAAAACAGGAAAATACGAAATTTCTGGCGTTCCGTTTCAAGGCGTGATTGCTGAAGGTTGATCCAGTCATCACCCAACTGATGTTGTGTGATCATCTTCAACAGACGGACTTCGCCATGATGATTATCGTCTAAGTGAAGAATTGGAAGTAGGCTAACTTTTTCATTCACTCGTTGTTATTTTAATAGTTTTTTGGATTTCGAGTTCTTTCTGCTTTGTGTGCATATTATGCTCTCATCCTCAAATGCAATCATTGCAATGTTGATTGTGGGAGTTCAGATGTGTATTGGCTTCAAAATGAGACCTTATTTGTTCATTTCTGTTGAATAATTAGAAAGTTACGATACATTGAAATTTAGCCACATTTTTTATGCCCCACCCTGTAACTTCAATGTGTACCTTGTGTTCGCTTTTTGGTCCATAGCGTCGTCCCACTATGGTATGAGGAGCATACTCGTTCAAAATTAATCAACTTGGAAGATATTCATGAACGGGGCAGCGCTCTCGAATTTGATAGGGTCGTCTCTTTGGCCATTCGTACAATGCGAGCACCATTTCAAGCGGGATCAGGTAGAGCGCATGTGAAATTACCACCCGAGTTAGAGGGTCATCAGTGTCTTATCACTGTTCGCTAGAACGGCATCTGCTTCAAATATTTGCTGCTTTGCATTATGGAGAAGTCTCGTATCACCGCGAGCGACCGGGGATGTATGAAGATAATTGAGAACAATGTTGAAGGCACAACAGACCACTTAACCATGTGTTGGAGGCCGGAAGATCGATGGCGTGTGGCAGGTCATACATTCAACTCTTCACTTAATTAAGAATCGAAAGTGAACAGATTTACCATCAGATAACTACGTAGTAGAAGCGATCAATGAATAAGTTGATTTCGTACTTCCGATTGATTTCCGGCTTATTAACTCTGATACACTTGCTTTCTTCAATAGTAACATCGCGAGTGTTACTTTTCTTAGATAGAAACTGAATTTTGAAGTCTTGAATTCCATTGATCGGATGTTTGTACCGGTGCTGGGCTAGGGCATTGCTAGATGTGTTGTTTTTAATACTACTTTTATGTTCTTGATGTCTTATTTTAAAAGGACGACTTGTTTCACCAATATAATTTTCATTGCAAGTTATACAAGTATACTGGCATACCACATATCTATCCGCGCACGAATATTTAAGTCCGATTTCTTTACAAATTTCGCAACCACAATCTTTGGTCATTTTAGGTCTTGGTTACAAGACTTGCGCAAGGTGTAGACAACATTTTTAGAGGTGCAGGTTTATTCCGACGTTTAAGGAATTATGGAAACTACAATTTTGATTACAATTGATGATAATTATTCATTCAGATATAATAACAATCGTAACAGAAATTACACGTGTGCTAATCGTAACAACTTGAATAATGAGGATACTCTAGCAGACGAAGTGCTGGAAATTGATGAGACTAATAATTCTTTTTTAGAATAACGGTTGTACGTTGCTTTAACTTGTCATCTGTAGGGTTAGACAATTGTTCTCAACATTTTATGTCGAAAGAGGGTACATTAGCTCCATATCCATCCAAGAATACTAACACAATGGAAGTAGAAATGATGGAGTTTCGTAGAGCACTCCGTTTAAATGAGTTTTTCAAAGATTATACAGACGAGCTAAGCAACGTTGATATTAAACGTAATAAATCTAACTTTACTCCGTCCAAAAGATCTAATACTAAACTAGATGCGATAATTGATGCAATAACTGATAATACAGCTGAAATGTTGGGAATAAACCATGTTATAATCTTTCACAATTGGAAAGAGAAAGTTTGAAAGCATTAAGAGAAAACGAGTCAGTGCTATTTCTTGTCTCTGTCCAAACGATTCGTAGATGGATGCAGTTGATATATTGGCGCAGCTTCAAAAGGCATCAGAAGATTTCTACAACACATGGCAATATGAGCACTAACACTAAGGATCCTATATTGCTCATTATTGATTTGCTGTCTACGAACAGCCAGTCTACTGCGAAAAAGATCCCCAGTCTGTCCCACATAAATTTCGTTACAACCTTTCTGGATAGACAGTTCATATTCTTTTTTATATGAAAAGTCATCCTAGCATTACCAACCTTAAGATCTATGGTTTTCCCGGTTATAAGAGTAGGACAACAGCTACATCGAGCGTCTCTACACTTTGTAACACCCTCAATAGTAGGACGGTAGTTCGTCTTCAGCAATCTATACAACGTTGGAGGTTGCTTAAGCGATCGTATAATATTGTACCTATGGAAAGGATCAATTAATGATAGGCTGCTGCTGATCGGTCTTATCACTTTTCCATAGAAACAAATGCAATATCATTAAACCTGTCCCTCCGTTGTAACTCAAGTGGCTTTGACAATGCACGAGTGAAGGCGGACTTAATGATTCCAGGTGGGTATTTGAGTTTCAAAAGTTTTGATTTCAAGTGTTTTAACTGACGATTGCATTTATCCTCCTTAGAGACAATCTTTACAATCCTATAAGCTAATGTAAAAGGAATATTTTTACGTACGTGTATGGGGTGACAGGAGTTAAAAGGGACATAATTTTGTCTGTCGGTGATCTTACGGTAGATATCTGTCTAAAGAGACATATTTTCCTTGTAAATCAGTACATCTAAAAAACTTATCTTATCCGAATTGTAATCAATAGTAAAAGAAATATCATTATGTAGGCTATCGAGAATAATACGGAAATCACTAACGTTACCAAATTTGCTATCCCAAAGAATAAAACAATCGTCTATATAACGAATCCACCTATTTATAATACGAGTAGACGAATCATTATCGTAAACTTCTTTTATCATGGTGTACATTCGTTCCTCTAAAAAACCCGTTACCAGAATTGCGTAGGTGCGGGCCATCTTAGTACCCATGGCAGTCCCAGATGACTGAAGATAAATACAATCCTCAAATGAAAAATAGTTATTCTCTGAGACAATTCGTATTGCTGATAAAATGAATTCATCCGAGAACTTCTCTGGGACAGTTTGACTCCGAATATCAGCAGCTAGCCAGAACTTAATTGCATCCATTCCTAAGGGCAAGCAGATATTAGTGTATAAAGAGGTAGCATCGAAAGTTGCGAAAACCGTGTCATCTATGCCATCAGAGAATGAAGATTTTAAACGATTGATCTTCTCCAGAAAATGAAAGGTATCTCTACAATAACTGCATCAAAACGGAACTAGAGGCTTCAGAATGTCGTCAACAAAAGCGCTCAGGTAGGAGAACAGGAGCTAGAGATAATAGGCCGAAATTTCATGTCTACGGGCGCATTCATTGCAACACATGAGTAATCGTCAAAAATGGCATTTTTAAAGTAATCTTGATGCTTATGGATCTTAGGTAACCCATAAATGAAAGGTATATCACAATTAAAACGAGTAAGATAATCAACCTCATTTTTAGAGAGCTTGCAAGAATTCTTATAGGTTTTATTTAAATCATCAACCTTAGCCAATGTGTGCTGAACTCTGTATTGTTTAATCTTTTTATAAGTAGATAGGTCCGACAAATGTTCAGCAATCATATTATTCTTGTAGAAAGGAAAATCTAATACAACTAAGGCTTCTCCCTTATCTGCTTTACTAATATATAATGAAGAATCTTCTCTTAACCTCTTTAGGCTATCTCTCTCTAACTTAGGCAAGTTATGACGAGGTTGCTTTGTTTCATTTTTTAAATTACTCGTTTTGTCTGATATCATTTCTATTATAGTGTCTAGTTTCAAATTATATCCTTTTGGAGGAATGAAGTTGCTACCAGCAACTTTATATTTATTATTTGATTCTTCAAAAACACTGTCCTTGAAAGAGTCTTTTAGTCGCAGTGTAGGACAGAAAGAATTCACTTATTTTTCAATTTCCTCCAAATTCTGCTTCGGACAAGGAGCAAATTTACCTCCTTTAGATAGAAGTTTTTTGCAATCATTTTCTAGTTCTTAAGATGACAAATTAAAAGTTGAGATACCCCTCAGTATAAAAAAGAGTCTGACTCAATATCAACCTGATCATAAGACCTACAACGATTTGTGGTGTCGGAATTTCCATAAACACATTCGCTGTAATCGTTATAATTATTTCTATAGAAACGGCTACCTTGTCTATAATTATCATTTCGTCTTCGTATGTTGTTTGTTCTATGAAATTCGTTCCTAGAGTTATACATATTTCTTCTATTCCTAGGTATGTAATCGGTTACTACAAAAATAATTCCTTTTCCATTCCATGTTACCTCTTTGATTAGCAACCTCCTCAAATTAACGGTCATCAGATCTTAGACGAGTGTTCGTAAACTTAGACTGACTGTCTATCGGCACCAAATGTTTATTAGATGAAAAAACTCACTTTTCGCTTGCCAAATTTCATGGCTACGTTGCTCCTCTTTATGAATCTCTCCTTTCCACTTAGCTATCTGAAGCTGCGCCGTTCCATTGGAATAACATCTAGTTAATTCTTCCTGGACTTCATCATCAATCTTAGTGATGTAACTGGCCTTATCCGCCATTACTCTTAGTCGTCCGATCTCGTGTTCACACTCCTTGAGACACAATTCTTCCTTCTGCTTTCTTTCAACATCAATATGATAAGATAACGTATTTTTAAAGAATTTTCTCATATATATCAGCAATACTCCTGCCTCCATAGGCTTGATAATAATAAAACTTCTTTTGTTGCAATTTCTTCTTGATATCCATATTACTCGATTGTAAGGTGTTTGTGACATCTTTCGAGATAATTCCGAATTCACGGCGAATATCCTGAGTGATTGTTGTTAAACCATCTTGTAAATTAGAGGCCAGATCATTTTTAAAAGCAGTAGAAAATTGTTTATCTGATGTATCATTGTAATCAAAACTTCTTATTCTTTGGGATAGCAAATTTGGTAACGTTAGTGATTTCCGTATTATTCTCGATAGCCTACATAATGATATTTCTTTTACTATTGATTACAATTCGGATAAGATAAGTTTTTTTAGATGTACTGATTTACAAGGAAAATATGTCTCTTTAGACAGATATCTACCGTAAGATCACCGACAGACAAAATTATGTCCCTTTTAACTCCTGTCACCCCATACACGTACGTAAAAATATTCCTTTTACATTAGCTTATAGGATTGTAAAGATTGTCTCTAAGGAGGATAAATGCAATCGTCAGTTAAAACACTTGAAATCAAAACTTTTGAAACTCAAATACCCACCTGGAATCATTAAGTCCGCCTTCACTCGTGCATTGTCAAAGCCACTTGAGTTGCAACGGAGGGACAGGTTTAATGATATTGCATTTGTTTCTATGGAAAAGTGATAAGACCGATCAGCAGCAGCCTATCATTAATTGATCCTTTCCATAGGTACAATATTATACGATCGCTTAAGCAACCTCCAACGTTGTATAGATTGCTGAAGACGAACTACCGTCCTACTATTGAGGGTGTTACAAAGTGTAGAGACGCTCGATGTAGCTGTTGTCCTACTCTTATAACCGGGAAAACCATAGATCTTAAGGTTGATAATGCTAGGATGGCTTTTCATATAAAAAAGAATATGAACTGTCTATCCAGAAATGTCATTTACATCCTCCACTGTAAAGGTTGTAACGAAATTATGTGGGACAGACTAGGGATCTTTTTCGCAGTAGACTGGCTGTTCATAGACAGCAAATCAATAATGAGCAATATAGGATCCTTAGTGTTAGTGCTCATATTGCCATGTGTTGTAGAAATCTTCCGATGCCTTTTGAAGCTGCGCCAATATATCAACTGCATCCATCTACGAATCGTTTGGACAGAGACAAGAGCAGTATTTTATTTCTATGCTTAAACCTAATTTGAATGCAGCTTCATAGATTTTGTATGTATTTTAGTTTATTTAGTTTTAAATAAATCATTCCCATGAGTAGCCTTCGAAGAAGAAGGTGAAACCGGTCGGGAATACTGACTTTTCCTTGAGTTCTCCTTTTTTATTAACTACACCATTTTGATACTTTTTACTTTTATATTTATTTATATATATATATATATAAAATAAATCACATTTGGATGCGTGCAAGGAAAAGAAAGCACAAATATTTCTGCCCAACCGGTTTCTGCCTGACTTGAAGGATTCTCAAGGGCTAAAAATCCTGCAAGGCCTCTCAAGGGCAAGAATATACGCACGGTTTTACAGTTTTATACGCTAGGTGAAAAATAAAATTGCCTACACAACTCGTGCAAAGATATCCATCTTTTGCTTTCTCCTCAATCAACATTCTATGCCCTCGCCCTTCAGGCTCGTGCATAGATATGTTGACCTCGAAGAAAGCAATAAAGATGGATATTTTGCACTAGTTGCGTAAATAACTATTCCTCCTTCTCATGCCTAACCAATTAGATTTTGATCATTTGAAGTCTATGTCCATCTATACATGACATGCATGTAATTCCAGAAGATATTTGATGATTTTGTAATGTACATAAATTTCATTTAGCCCTTGAGAAGCCTAGACATAGGCAGAAATCGGTCGGGGAAACAATTTGGTTTTTTGGTTTTCTTTTTAGTGTCGTAATTATTATCGTATATATTTCACCATTTTACCATTTTTGAACCGTTTTCATTTTCATATATATATATATATATATATATATATATATATATATATATATATATATATATATATATATATAACTGCTAATAAAGATAAGAAAACTGCTTAAATTTCGGTACTTAAAGTTTCATGTATATTGCATGCAATCATCAGCCGAATGTGCAGTACATATCTCGCAAGCATCTTTAAAAGGAACAGTGAATAAGATTCAAAAAGTGCAAATCACGCGACGAAGCACCGACGCATTATGCGCTAGACAGCATGTATTTTTTCCGATGCCGGCACTTTGACACTAGCTCAGTACGTTTGTTCAGCAAATATGCACTTTGATTGTCCATCATGAAGTACTTTTCTCTTAGGCATAGATCACATCTCCTCGTCGCCGGATTATAACTCTTGCAATGTTTCTTGATTGTCCATTTAATTACCGGATTATTTCCACTTTCTTTGATTTTCCAGTACTCCTTCGACAATTCCGTATCATTTCTGTACTTCTCATGCACGAACGATTTCTTGTGGTTAGCATAGCGTAATTTAAATCTGCCTTCACAAATACCAAAATACTTCTTCGGCATCTCGTCTGCATTTTCTTCTTTCGATATAGTAGCTTCGTACACAATGTTCTCGCACAAGCATTTCCCATTCATTGGACAATTCAAGAAGGCGGACAACGCAATGCCGGAAAATGTAGCCAAAGAAGGGAAAGTTATTGCCTCAGAATTCAAAGTGGTGGAAAGAATGAATTTGAACTGTAGGAATGAATTCTTCATAACAATGAAAGATCACAAAGAAAACTTCATGAACAACCCTACGACAAGATTGATTAACCCATCAAAGAATGAGATTGGAAGTATAAGTAAACTAATATTGGAGAAATTGAATTCAAAGTTGAGAGATGCAACAGGAGTACAACAATGGAAGAACACGAATGAAGTTATCAAATGGTTTAATGGAATCGAGCACAAATCTTTGGGCAAATTCATGGTATTTGATGTGAAAGATTTTTATCCGTCTATTACGGAGGAATTGTTAGAAATGTCATCGAATTTTGCTCTCAGTTTGTTACCATGGATAGCAAGGATTTACTGGCTATTAGACACTCGAGAAAGTGGTTGCTTTTCAAGGATGGTGAACCTTGAGTGAAACGTGATAATGAGGATTTCGATGTTGCTATGGGAGCATATGATGGAGCAGAAATATGCGAGCTTGTTGGAATCTTCCTTTTGAACGACATAGCCAAAGAATTTGACAAGAATTTCGTTGGATTGCACAGAGATGATGGCTTAGACTATTTTCCGAGAATTATTGCACGACAAGCTGATGTGATCAGGAAGAAATTCCATGATGGTTTTTGCAAATTTGGACTGCAACTGGATATTCAATGTAACCTAAAGATAGTCAATTTCTTGGATGTAACTTTAAATCTCATGGATGGAACGGTGAAACAAGCAAGACAAAAATACCATATACATTAACACGAAAATGAGTTACAAGCAATCTGACTATCAGGACTCTGGGACGAAAAGGAAAAGATCAACAGCAATAATTTGGTTTAATCCACCATACAGTAGGAACGTCTCAACAAATATTGGCAAGTATTTTTTTATGCTTTTGGACAAGTATTTTGTAAGTGATCATCGGCCAAGCAGGATATTTAACAGAAGTACATTGAAGATCAGCTACAGTTGCATGCCCAACTTCAAATCAATTGTTAGTGCCCACAACAGAAAAGTGCTAAAAAATGATACAAAGAAGAAGAAAAATGAAACGGAAAAGGAATGTAATTGTCAAAACAAGGGAAAATGTCCAATGAATGGGAAATGCTTGTGCGAGAACATTGTGTACGAAGCTACTATATCGAAAGAAGAAAATTCAGACGAGATGCCGAAGAAGTATTTTGGTATTTGTGAAGGCAGATTTAAATTACGCTATGCTAACCACAAGAAATCGTTCGTGCATGAGAAGTACAGAAATGATACGGAATTGTCGAAGGAGTACTGGAAAATCAAAGAAAGTGGCAATAATCCGATAATTAAATGGACAATCAAGAAACATTGCAAGAGTTATAATCCGGCGACGAGGAGATGTGATCTATGCCTAAGAGAAAAGTACTTCATGATGGACAATCAAAGTGCATATTTGCTGAACAAACGTACTGAGCTAGTGTCAAAGTGCCGGCATCGGAAAAAATACATGCTGTCTAGCGCATAATGCGTCGGTGCTTCGTCGCGTGATTTGCACTTTTTGAATCTTATTCACTGTTCCTTTTAAAGATGCTTGCGAGATATGTACTGCACATTCGGCTGATGATTGTATGCAATATACATGAAACTTTAAGTACCGAAATTCAAGCAGTTTTCTCTTAACAACTTGGCTTATACATATATATATATATATATATATATATATATATATATATATATATATATATATATATATATAATGTAAAAAGAGGTTATCCAAAAATGGTCAAAAATAATTCCAATAAAAAGCCAAAAGAAAAACAATCTTGACTGCAGGTACCCTGACTAGTTACTTCTCAAAGGGTTAATGATATATTTTTGAAATCAAAATAATAGCATCATTAAGCTATTACACGCACATAGACATAAAAATTGATGACATAAGATATATAGTATAAGTTAATGGCCATAGCTAGGCCCACGATAGTCATAGAAATAATCATGAAATCCTGGCTCCCTGAATGAATAATAAGAATTATTAGGATGACAACTTTGCCATGAATTTCGAGGCCGTAAATCGTAACTACGCTTTTGTCTGCGCCAATTCCATATACGTGCAGGCCTATAGACATCCCTAGATTCATTTTCTCTCCAGTTTATATTGGGGCAAGTAAGAGTATTTCTCCTCTTTGTATTGTAATAGCTTATGTTAGACGTACTTTCATTACGTTTTCGATATTGGTTATTTCCTGTGCAATTTCTTGAATTATTAATATTTCTAGTTTTGTTATCATTTTTCGTTTCACTGTTAATTGGTATCAAATGTTTATCTGAATTAAAAAAACTTCGTTTCATCTCCCATATCATGTTGCTCCTTTCTTCTTCATTCTGTGTTATTTCTTTCCATTGATCCTTACGATGTACTGCCTGTTCGATGTTATAATTGTTGTCAAAATATTCTGTCATTTCGTTATCTATCTGTATCACCATTTCACTTTTGATTTCCGCCATTACTCTCAATCTTCTTATTTCGTATTCCACTTTCTTTAGAGACTCTTCTTTCTTAAGTTCATTCACTCGCTCATGTTGTTGTTTCACTGGATTCTTAAATAACTTCTTTGGAATCCTTGGAACATGATTTTTTAATGCATTTTCATAAATGTCTGCAATCTCTTTATTCCTTCGTGCTTCATAGAACGCAAATTTCCTAGCCGAGACCTTTTTGTTCCAGTCGACTTCTTTTTTCGCGATTTTCATAAGTTTATCATTCATTTCTCTCATTTCAAGTTTAATTTCTTCTTTCATATTATTGATTTTTGATGTCTCGCATTTCAGCGTTGAATATTCCAATTTCGAATCTGACTGAACAGTTTTTAGAAGTTTATAAATAGTCTGTATTGCACTTGCTAATCCATTGGCCAATGGCCTAGCTATGGCCATTAACTTATACTATATATATATATATATATAAGAGAAATAAAAAGACCAGAGGTTTCCAACAAAATTAATTGTATTCCCCGACTAGTTTCTGCAGGGTGCTACCTGCTTCTCAAGCGGACTGAGAAGCAGGTAGCACCCTGCAGAAACTAGTCGGGGAATACAATTAATTTTGTTTGAAACCTCTGGTCTTTTTATTTCTCTTATATCCTTGCGTTTGCTTTGATTTCAATTATTTACCTGTATATATATATATATATATATATATATGATATGCTTCTTTTTTGCTGTCCATCTGTCCGAGTGCCTTCATCTCCACCAACTCCAAATATGCAAATTTAGAATGATGCGAATACTTGCAGAGGGTGCTACCGCTGAGGTCATTCTCGTCCACATACACTAGGACAATGCCAGCCACTGATACATGTTTGTTTGTGCACGTCAACCATCCCGCATCTCAGCCTCAGTAAGATGCATTGTATCCCCTATCATTTTGAATGCTGACGTATTTCGTATGCCGGAAAGACTGATTAAGTGGTCAGTTCAAGACCGCCCTCCCTCTGTGTTACCTCCCTGAATGTCTCGAATACATCAGCAAGCGAATTCACGTCCAACTCTAAATAGCGTCTCATGAAATCCCCAAACGTTCTAAAGCCGAACGTGGTCCATGCTCATGTCCCTGGCGGAACGGTTGGTAGCCTGTCAAGTCACACTTGAACACCTCTACTGGCGGGAAAGTGGCTTATTAGAGGCGCTCCATAGAGTCAAATTAGGAATACAGAAAGACACCCGCCGCAACAGGCCTTCATCCACATTGGAAAAGTGTTGCAGCATGGCTCGGATAATGGACAGTCTCTCTAAATGATTCGCTAGTGATTCCTAGTGATTGGTAACTGTGTATAAATGAAATATTGAAATATGCCAATTTTCCATCTCTCGTGTAGTCCACAGGGACCTTCACCCGTAGGTTCATGAATTTCTTCTTAGTCTGTGTAGTCTATGCTATGCAGTCTAATTCCCAGTCGGCCATTTTATTCACTCCATGCGCTTCAAAATCATATGGGCATCATAATTCTTGAAATTGTGAAACACCACCGGTTGAGTTAACCTTCGCTCACGCAACCTGAAATTGCAACCTGAGCACAACGCTTGCCAGATGCACCTATCAGGTGACAATGATCACGCACTCTAGGGCGTCCGGATGGACCTGTCAAAGGGCGTTTGCTAAGTTGGTGTACCTCGTGCTAGACATCAGGAAAAATCTCATCTGGACGTATCCGGATCCTTTGATGAACCATCTCAGCGACATCACCATACTGCTCCTGCACCAAGTGATCCAACCTCCGCATAAATGCCAAACTTGACGACACGCCACAGCGGCCGAATGATGCACTGTCAGGGTAGTGTCAATGAAGCACTCCATGACTGCATGGAGTACACCGGGTGTCCTCAGTTTGCTGCTTGATACTTCATACTTCATACTTGAAATCACGCTTTCCTGGCATCTGCAGCACCTGCTCAGTGGTGGTGTCTCCCTGCCTGCGAGGCCTTCGCCGCATACCCAAAAATAATTACTTGCATTCATAAAACAAAAGGTTCAAATAGTTTTCATTTGTTTTTGAGCATCTTTACGTTTACATTGTACTTTAGAGTGTCAAGTCACAATGAAAGTTTGGCGCGAGTTAATATCCGTGGGTATATTAAGTGGAAAACTCCGGTACTCCCCTGCCCCTCATACCAGAATGGAGAAGTTGATGAGTTAGAAGGAGCTATGGACCAAAAGACGAACGTAAGATACCAATCTTCGTCTGGCGCCTCCTTCTCCACCTCTACCAGATTTGTCCGCCTGTACCTACACACAAGCACTTATTTGTCTTTCACTATATACAGGCTGATTAATCACATGCGAGCCTGCATGAGGTCATGCCGAAATAGTCGCGATCTACCGGTAAATAGTGTTCGTGGTTCTGTTTTACAGACCGAGCAGTAGAAATCATTATTGAATTCGTCAATCCCCTCCGGATGAGACCACTCCTCCTCAAATTCATCTGCGTTTAAATCTACTTGGTGATAAATCCATCTGCTGGTGCAGCGCCAGGCCTTCTCCCCTTCTGGCAAATCGCCACCACTTGAGACTGCTACGGTATGTGAGCTACTAGGGCTAGTACCGGAGCACTTCCATGGAGCCTTCAGTCTAACTACTCCTGCAACCCGGGCTTGCCAATGACAGCATCGCATCATCACGTTGAATATTGGCCTCCCATGCCCATAGTGGCGATGATATCGCGGTGAAAGCAGAATAGTGCATCTGTGTTGGTAAAGGACGAAGCAGATCCCGTGGAATTTGACATAGGTGGCCAACACAGTCCACTGGAGCGGGCAGCCGCTAAATAAAACGTGTTTGGTCAAAGCTTGACGGTTGCGCCACAAGTTCAGGTTCAAACATGCGATCGGCGTGACTATAAGAGTACACCGGCACAAAATCACCGAAGTCCGCCGACCTGAATGACAAATGTGCTTGCAAACTCAAAAATATTTTCCAGGAGGGTGAACGTCAGTGAACACTTTTCCAATGTTTTACGGAAATGATACTCGGAGCGCTCACATAAGTTTTCACGGACAAAATATGCAAACGGAACGTCCACAGAACTTTCTACGGATCACACGTGGATCTAACGGACTTGTCCTGTAGAGGTGCATTTTATACACTACTCAAATGAAAGAAAGAATTAGTCAGGACATCAGATGAAGGGAAGACAGAGGAAAATGTAGAAAAGTTAAATAAGAAAATGTGGCACGTAGTGTTGAGCTAGACGCTACCAGTAGCAAGACAATGGACAGACAGGAAGTTAATAGATTCAAGCATGTTCAGAAATTGTGATAATGCAAAAATCTTTATAAATAGCGCGATGAAGATGACAATGATATTAGGGACTTCCGAAACGGCTGATTTTGACTCGAATCGAATCGGGTTGTGATTCGCGAATTGAATCATTGAAAATTTGCATGGGCCGACTTTAGCTTTCTGATTTGGTGTTTGCTTAAATCAGAAGCATGTTGAAGAGATCTCGTACATTCCCAGCATGAGGAAAGAAAAAGTATTCCAAATTACAAGCACGGATGGGCAGTTTGATAAGTCACATCAAAAGACGCCACATGAAAATTTTAGTGCTAATTGTTATGCGAAAAAGTTCGATAGAGACCTTTAACCCCCTGGATGGCAAACGCGCTTTCAGAAAACAGAAGCTGTCATCATTGCATCGAGTGATTCCATCATTTCCGTTGTCATTTTCAGAAAGGAATAATCGGATTTTTACAAAGAGTCTTTAAAATTGATATCGTTAATTTTTCGTTCGAATAATGCTTGTATTTCCATTATGTATACAAGTACTAGTATAAAGGATTTCAGAAGATTGCTGAGCACTTTATTGTGGAGTAATTCTTGTATAAGCTTGGACCAGCCTGGGGCTGGAAACTGAAAATCATGGAAACTCGCTCGTGTTCATGACAACTGCTTGAGTTAAACATTTTTCAGGAACCCGAGTTTACAGACACAAGTCATCTGAACAAAACATGTAGCACGTGCTGTGTAACATGTATAGCTGCACTATTTTGTAAAGGAAAATCAGCATTAATTGCCAAGATCTTTCGCTCTTTCTTTTTAGAGGTATACATGAAAACTGGATGGTAGCATGGCTTGGAAAGGTTTGTAACAACTAAACAAATTTCACATGAGACAGACCA
>CAJQUW010016006.1:0-103612 GCA_907163375.1 Prostheceraeus crozeri | reverse complement strand
GGTAGTCTATATTGTCTACGGATAGTTGAAATCATAGAAATGCTTGACAAACAACGATGTCCCCACTGACGGGTAGTTCCTAATATAGGGGGTTTACTATATGTGAAGTTTTACTGTGGATGGGATATGAAATGCCCTTCCTTAGAGCCGGGTTGTCCTTACATGGGGTTTCCTTATTGAAGCGTGAATGGGATGCACAGATATGTTCCTTATAAGCGGTTTGTTCTTACATACGGGGTCCTTATACGGGGGTCCGACTGTATTCCATATGTGATATTTGCGCTTTGAACTTGGTTAGAATACTATGACGCTAAGATAATGAATTACACCAATTTCTATGTTCCTTTATTGTTGTTCAAAATCTGTCAATTCATGGTTAGGGAATGATATCTTGTCTTGCTTGGATAAATGTGATTGATTCATCACATTACTATTCAATGCAAAGCGCACATTCAGTCATTGATCTTTATTGCATCGAGATGGATTCACGCGAAGACCTTAACCCTATCGAAATTTTTGGGCCATTGCAAAAATGCGTATGAATAAAGCTCACTGCAAATCAAAGCAAATTTCTTGAGGATATGGCATCATGGCCAAGAAATAAAGGAAATGTGTGCAAACTTGGTGGAATCAATGCCAAGGAGAATTCAATCAGTTATAGATTCAAAAGGTGGATGGACGAAGTACTAGGCTACTCAAACAGTTACTGATGCAAATGTTTGGTAAGCAACCGCTTTTTTACTATCAATCTGCACTCATTTCAATACAATGGACAGATAATAAATAATTTCAATAAATGGACAAATAGTCTGTGTTTTTATGGTGTATGACAACTTGCTGTCGCGTACTGTAGTATGTATGTAGCAATGAAATGCATGTACATAGTTGTAGAATCATATCAAAAGGAACTTATAGCTAACGAAAAATAATCAGCTGCTTCAGCGATGAACATGCAACGTATGCATAGTTTCAGTGACGCAGTTCAGACTTTGTACGCACTATGGAGGGAGTAGTTCATAGAGAGTGTATCGCTTATCAGTGACCTGTCGATCAGCCAACATAAGGGGCAAGCCGTACTCTGTAAGTATGTCTCTGTAACCAGCCGTCGTATCTGAGGTCTTGGCCTCCTTGACGGGATGGTCACTGGCGCTTGGTACGCTAGCTGGTAGATTTAGCATCTCCTTCTAGCTCCAACTTACTTGGAAGCTCCTTTTCTCTCATTTGTGACTATTTTAGTCATGCGACTTACTTGATACCTTTTCAGTTTATAACTATATTTAAATGATGAAAACTTTGTTTCCGCGACTACTGACAGTGATGTTACACACCAATGTGACACAGACGATGTCAAGTTCACCTGAGATATCTTTAAGGCCTTTTCGTTGAAAGACCTGCTATAATTTAAACTAATGATCGGAAGGGAAAGTTTTATCAGCAATTATTTTTTGCAGTGATCTAAATTCAGTAAATCTGAAGAGATCGAGGCGGTCAGAGCATCTTCAAAAAATTCACAGCAATCCGCAGGCAATGAAAGACAAATACTGCTATTCAAACAATCTATCAAATTTTTCTTTCTTTCCTTTTGTAAGTTCCTGCATATAATCGGTTTAAATTAATCTCTATCAAACTTACTCTAGCAATCTCTTAGCTTAAACAATCATATTATCCAGCATTTGCTTACCATGTCCATAATCATTGTTAATGAAAGTCCAAAACCGATGTGAACGGTATCAGAAGCATTGCGAACCGGACGAACAAATTTGTAGTAGTTGGAACGATGCAGAAGTCGATCAATGAGTCGACCTTCGTCGGTTGCCCACGAATGTTCGACTTTGACGCCGTCAGCAGATGGAGAGAGGGTGAAGAGGATGAGTTCCGTAATAAAAACGGAGAAGATAATCATGTCAATTGAAGTACATCACAAAGTCACTGTCGATCTTAAGATATTGAAGAGTGTAGAATATTAAAACATTATTAGGGATCACTGATTGGAAATCCAAGAACCAATGAGAGAGCAGATCAAAATCTCATCAGATCCTCATGATCCGTGCGATCGGAGTCAATATTGGCAGTGAATAAAACAATTATCAAAGTTTGTTTTACTCTACTGAGCCAATAATAAGCACACTGATGTGCTGTGACGAAAGGTATGCTGATTTGCGTGTTCAAGTAATTGTCTGATAACCCAACATCCGAGCAAAACAGCATCTCATTTAGAGTTCTTATTGTTTGGAATAGTCCACAAGGTAGGGCTCAACACTCAGAGAGACCGTGTCTCTCAGTTTTTCTGCTTTGATTAATGAAACATCAATAGGCAGGGCTGGGATCGGTTAAAATCGGTTACGACGATTGATTAAATTTATCTTGTATAATGAAATATAGTCGATAACTGTGATAGTGAATGAAAATTGTCAATAAACCTTGACAGCGAAATAAATACTGGGAATCCTCATTTAACCGATTTTAGCCGGTGAACCGGTTACAAAAAATTAACCGGTCCCAGCCCTGTCTATAGATCATACCCACATATTGTCGTTGAGGAACTGCTCAGGTCTAAGGTGAAAAACTTGTCCTATTCACTAGAATTCTTGTCAGCATAATCTACAAAAATTTCAACCATTGGAAGATAAAATCGTTTTTCACATTTTTGTTATCGAATGATCAATGCTTTCTATCTGTGTTGTTTTAATTGGTCATTCATTAAAAAACGTTGAATATTGGATAACTGCTTTGAATAAAGCGATGGTGCAATCTCTGATGATGGAAATATCAGCAGAGCATGTACTTTTAACTCGATAATAATCACCAATTAGCAAATTGAGACCCTGTGTTCGTGGTGCAGTTGACCACACTGGCGCATCCCGTCCACTATGAGATAGAATATATAACTGATTTATCGACACCTACTGTATATGTACAAACGGACTCCATTGATCTAAAGACTTCACGTTTGCCGATGTTATGGAGTAGTTTAACATTTATGAAAATGAAAGAAAATCAATTGTGGCTCTCCCTATATTAGAAATTGACCTAAAAATAATTTGATGAACGGCTCTTACGTAGGCTGAGACATTGATATCATATCCTTTGTATACATGCATGTTTCCCTTCTTTTGAGATCTGCTATTTAATTTAAAAGCATGCATAAAGTTTTATTGCGCAAGTTCAAACTCGTATCCTGCAAGTTTGTGAATATTTCTTTGCTTTAGGCTTATGGGCGAAAGCCTGTAGAGATCACTAAAAATCAATTTAAATTAAATTATTAATTACATTATTAAAAATTTATTTCCCAATGCAATAATCTCTTTGATTATTGCTTCCATGATAAAGGTTATGCTTTCCAAGGAGTGCAAGAAACAGTCTTTATTTCACTCTTATTCATAGAAATACATTAGCACATAGAAAGTTTTCATCCTCTAAAACGGTGTGTTCTCAGGGATGCCGTGGGGATTGAAGTATGAATCCCCATCCCATCCACACACACCCACAGGATTAGACTTTATATGCTGTTTTTCTTTACATAAAACAACTGATGACAAATATTTCAAACTCAGTAGAACTCAGAAAAACATGATATGAGCCGGCTCCCGAATCTGATGATTGCATTATAACACAATGGCTTTCATTACAATTTATTTGTCAGCTTATCAACTGATGTATTACTTCTCTAATACAACCGAACTCAGACGAATGCATCTGTATGGAATAGGCTGTTCATGATTGTAAAACTGGCAGGGAGCCAGTTACTACTGACATCATTTGTACTTGGCCAAAAGGTGCGGTCCCGGCCACATGGTTTAACAACCTGTACTTTAGTCCGGCAGCCAGAGTGAGTTTGTGCAGGGAACGAGGTCGAAAATGATACTTTCACAGAATGATGTACACCTCATAGTCCGGCAGCAGCCAGCACGACTTTCTGCAGGGAACGAGGTCGAAAATGATACTTTCACAGAATGATGTACACCTCATAGTCCGGCAGCCAGCACGACTTTCTGCAGGGAACGAGGCCGAAAATGATACTTTCACAGAATGATGTACACCCTATGCAATGCATCTTACTAAACTGCGTGTCTTCCGAGTTGTAGTGAGTTCCTTTTCTTATCAGACAGGATCAAAGAAAACACATGGGACGCAGATTGCAGTTTTGGGCAAAAATGAAATTTTCTGTTTTTTCTCTGATAAAGCGAATACTACTAAGTCTGCAGTCATAATTTTTGAGATGAATGTCTTCAGATCATTTCCTGTCATGTTCATGAGCATTTGTCTATGAAGCTAAACATATTCAGATTTAGCAAGCCTCCTGCTGTCGGTATGCACGAACATGTAGGCCCACTATGTCCACACTGAGCCACATTTTCGCATACATCACCGATCAGAAACATGTTCAAATAACATACACACGATAGTAAATGACCTGAGGACATATCATGCCAAAAATTATGACTCTGGGCTCAGTAATTTTCAGCTGACAAGAAACAACATAGAAAATTTCAATTTTGCAAATATCCGCAGTCGGTGTCTCATTGGATTAACCTGTGGTTTTCTTTGATCCTGTCTGATAAGAAGAGGAACTAACTAGAACTCGGCAGACACGCGAATTCCTAGTGGGCGTAGGGTGTGCATAATTCTGTGAAAATGTCAGGGCCTGCCTCGTTCCCTGCAGAAAGGCGCTCTGGCTGCCGGACTACTTGCCCAGGTCTCACAAGATTATTTTCGAGTCAGCCTATCACAAATTTTCATCATATTAACATCGCCCAATCAGAATACACCGGCGTGTTGCGGCAGTAGGCACGATGGATTAGTGGTGGTGAGGCAAACGGAATGCTTGTTAGGAGTCATGCATATACATGTAGATAGGAAGGGTAGAAAAAGATGAAATCACTATATTGAATGAAGTTTTCAGATGGATTGTCAATGGTATAGCGGGATTTCTTTGATGTAACCAAAATTTTCGCTTTTCGCTGTACTGCGATATCATTGCCACTGACTGTTGCGACGCTATCGATGTTTAGAAAATCGTTTTTAGCTCAGTAAGTTGAATTGAAATTCAGTCAAAACGAAGGCTGCATTTGCTAGTCCTGGTAGAAGTTAGGCTTTCATCAATTTTATATTAAAAATTGAAGCCCTTTTCTTGTGATGTCTACTGTTGACCACTGATTTGGAACAGATATGCGCCATGAAGGGTACGAGACAGAAGATAAATGAGCTTCACTTTAAATACTGGTAGATGGGCATGCACCCCTCGAAACCAAACAAAATCATGTTTGGTGCCAAATCAGACATGAGATGAACATGACAGAAGTCGACACCATAGAGTATGGATATGTAGGCAGAGTGTCGACTCAAAAAAGTATCTGTATACAGGGAAAACTTTTATATGAAGAGATTCAGTTTTTTAAGGAGATTACGTTTCCGTGGTCCACAAAATTATTTGAGCCGTTCTAAAATAGTTTAATTTTTGCCACTTTACTACCGAGATGACTCCTCCATGCAAGTAGTATGAAAGAAGTTGGATGTCAAAAGGCATCAATATTTGCTAATAAGCATCCTAGCTAAGCGGAAATTATGCTGATTATCAAGAGAATTTCATGATCCGTAATATTATGAAAGTATTCATGAAGAATTCGCGATATTATTCGTGCTTTCTTGGCTGAAATTTCAAGTTTTTAATTCAATTTTCACCGGCATATTTTGTGATTCATTAAATTCATGTTTCATTTCTAGAAGCTGAATAATGATGTGGACCCATCATTACCTCTCCAAGGCTGTTATGACACGGACGATCTGTAAAATAACATCACTTCCTCCTGCTTTATGCTATAATCATCAATCGATCCCGTTGTAATTTCTGCAAAACTGCAAAAATTTGTATATCTCATATTTGGAAAGAATGCCGACTGCATCTCCCACGAGTTCATTTAATAAAATCGAAAGTGTATACATATTGGGGATTTAATAAATGCGGAGTTACCGCTCTATCTAATTATACTTACTCTATGGTTTTCACAACGTTCAAAATGAATAATGAAAATTGCAGTGATAAAGCGAGCAAATTCTTCCTTTTCCGTTCATGAATCCGCTCATCCCACCGTTTTGACATGGACGTGTCATAGTACACCTAATCAAAAGTTGATTTCTGTCTCAATCGATCTGGATCACACATCTTCATCGAAATACACAAATTTTGCAGTTTTCGAAACGGATCACGTCGTGATCAATGTTGAAAACAAATAGGCCAAGTCATGCAAACATAATGAATATGAGCTGTCCTTCATCAACCGATTCATAGACCAATTTCCATCAGATTAGGATGCCTCTCGACGATACAATCGACTTTCGCCTTCTCTTGGGATGCCAAACAAACGGAACTCTGATGCATGTTTCGATGCATCCTTAAAGTATCCACCATTAGTGCGATTTATCCAAGCATAATTAGCATGATAGGGCAACCATGAACAACCTTCTTTTTTCCAGCAATAAATAAAAACCCATTCTGCAGACACTTACCTCTCACAACATATCTGATCATAAAGCGATTCCCATTTGGTTCATAGCCCTTCATCGAAAATGACTTTATTTTTGAGCTTTTCAAAATGGCAATATCCCACGGATGAGCAGTAACCAATCGAGAAGCAGTAACCAAGCATTGTTTTGTGTCATTCGAGCATCCTTTGACATGTTGAAGGTCAAGACGACTACCTCACGTCCATCTCTATCCAGCAATGACAATTTGATGAGATCGAACGGAGAAGGGAATATATCGACGAGTGGACTCCTGTTCTGGTAGTTGTTCCGTTCAATATCTTCCTTATATGTCTTCTTGTGTGATATTCGACTTGGTGGTGTCAACCAGCAGCTCATAAGGATGCTGATTCTGATCCGCACGGGTTCTCAATAACAGCAAACCCTCATCACCGACTCTTCTGTACATCGGACATGAGGTCTTGCTGACGGAGCTGGAACTGCTGCACGAGTAGTATAATGCGCACGAGCCATTTCTAAAAACTGAGAGAGCTGAAGCATCGAGACTTGAGGATATTTGAATACAGAAACTCAAATCGTCGACCTCATTGGCTGATGGGTGGACCAAACGAAGAGGAACTCGATCACATGTTTCCACCACAAATTCACTCGTGAATATATGTAATATAAATAAAGATATCATGACTCTCATCACTCATGAAGAAATGTTATACAAGAATGTTCTCTCTCTGACGTGATGTTTGTAAAGTGGTTGACATATGTGAAAGTTGTCTTAGCAACTGAAGAAACAAATGAAGTCATTTCCTGCTCAATATACACCGCACACCTCTCTTTTCTCTACATTTGCATTAGTTAGAGTAAAAATGTTGTGAAGTATTTTTGCACGTGTTTGTGTTGCTTTCAAAATGAATAGCGGGTTCATTTAACATCTTCTTAAGCACATTTACAACACGTGCCTCATGTATCGCTTATGGAACGAATAATAATGGCGTAGATTGAAGTAGAAGAGAGGAGCCTAGTAGGCTGCATATCTAAGTCTTCGTATAAAGTAATCAGCATATTAAGATCGAGGAACGTCTGTACCGCGGAGTAAGTGTGATTTTCACTGCTGGGACTTGTCGTGCTGAGAGATTCGCTGTGCGCTGCCGACGCTTTAATCAATAGTGCTACAGCCACGGTCGCGTGAGTCACGACCTATCACATCACAAACCCGTTCAGCTCGCTTACTTCCAACATGAGCGTTGATAGTCTATTGGCCTTGCGGACAGACTTTCAAGCCCTCGGTCCTGGGTTCGATATTTCCCAGGTAACTTTTTCTCATGTAGCTTGTTGACATTACCTTTGCCTGGTTGCAGTCGTCGTCCAGATTTAACCTCGGCAGGTAACATATTATCTAGTCTATCTCAAGCAAAGTGTACATATTTTACTACTATATACTTACTTTGATCTCAAGTATACCTCACAATCAGGTGATGTAAATGCTTAGTCGGTAGGATACACTGATAGTCATAAGCAAAGTAACCAATACTTCGGCGCATATCACATTTGCTAATTTTTCAGGTTGCCGTGGTTGGGGATTCTGCGGAGATGCCCATGGGCTGCGTGATACTACTGCCTGTGGGTATGGGTATTGAGGCCATCCGCTCAGCTCCCATGGGTATTCTGTACAGATTCTGAAGATTTTTGACATTCACTGGAAACAATCGGAACTGACATCACATCACACGATCAACTTCGATGTTGAATTACAAAGTAAAACGCAGCCTACTCATCTAACCACTTAGAATGCATGAAGTATCAATGCTGATCATTTTCACATTATTAATACACGCTCAATAATTTTGAATGACTTGTAATGATAGTTCCAGGTGTGTCAAGGACGTCTGAAGTGGAAGAATTCTGCAAGTCCCTTTACTGCAGAGCCGAATGGAGATTAGCTCTAATAGTACAAGTATCTCAGATAAAATTATTTGTGATATAATTAAACTTAGGTGATAAATGCGATTAATCATCATTAGCCTAGATTTTAAACTAATTTCGATATAGAAGACCTGTCGGGTCTAGTCCACAAAGCAAGACACATAAAAATGTTGATTGATTTTCGTCGGATACTTGAACAGTGTGATAAAGATTTCTCTCACCTAATCATTCAACTTTAAGCCAACTACTCGCATTGCAGTCATAGTTATAATGAAAGCTCAGATTTTTCACTTGTCCACGACTTGTCAGAACTTTCACTTTCATCTGATAGGCATCCTTCACTGCACACTTTAGTGTACCTCACTAAATGGTTCATTGTGCTGCATTTCATCACCATACACAAATGGGTCAACATCCTTCAAAGTCTTGTGCAATAATTCGGTGACATGAATGGTCGAGAAAATTTGGATGATTTTCATCGAAGTCTATATCTGTAATAGTAGATTAGATTGATTCAAAGCTTTTCCTTCACCACGTGTACTGTATATACTCGATTTGTAATGCGAAACAATTCTAGACTTGAGATGCATAAAGGCCAAACTCGGTTTGGTATTTTACGTCTTTATCGACATTGGTGGAGATTGCTACATTAATTCAATTAACGAATATCAAACTGGAAGATTCACACATATGTACATGGCATGATCCAGTGAGCAATAAGCGATGGCTATAGCACACATTGGTAGACTGCAAACATATATAGTGAAGGCCTACATAAGAAATTTTGACAGAGTGGCCACTTTGTAGTCCTGGCATTGTAGCAACATATGAATATTTTCTTTTTATGCTCAACCATGTCTTTGTATGCTGATGGACTTCCTATTATTTGAAAATAGAACCACTATAAGCAACCAAACGAATGAAAATAAATTTCAAATGAAACATAGTTCTTCTGAAATGAATGTGTGTACATTTCCTGAGAATGCTTCGCATAACATGTATACATGATGTAATGGAAGCTTATGCTTGATTTTACTTGATGTAGACTTGTTGCTGTGTGTTATAACAGCGGATCTCAAAACAGCAAACGGTAAAAGCATAGAATAGCGAAGTATGAAAATAACGTACTATGCAATGCTCGAGTGTTGTGCAGAACTAAGTACATGCTCGTATTAATATTTCATCTCAACATTTTAATAAGGCCATATTTGCTTTAGTCTACATGTAGTTGTTGAATTTTTATGCAGATGTGTTTCTTTTAAGGGAAACAGTAATGCAAAAATTGTACTCTTAAAATAGCCTTGTAGCAAAATGAAGTAGGATCGACATGGTCAATAACTAGGTTAAGTGAACCAAAACTCCAAAGTGACTAAAAGAGGAATTTTGAAAAACACAAACTGATCAATGACCGATTTGTTGTATAAACAAAGAAATAAACAAAATGTCGTCGTGCTATTAAAAAGAAGCATTTCAAGATAAAATTACGTTTACGGTAAACTACTTTTTGGTAGTTTTATGGAAAAAGGTGTCATGTCTCATGAATCATTAAAGAGTTAAGAGCGGAATGAGAAGAACCTATGTAAAGTGTACGTGTAAGCTGGCAGCAGACGACAAAAACTTAAGAATCAGTAGAGATAGATAAAGAACACCTATTTGCTAATGCAGCCAAATGTTTCAGACAAATGTAAATTTGTAGGTCAAATACGTGTGCATACTCGTATAGCGGGCTTCATTCCATAATTAAACGAGCATTTGGTTGAATTTTCGGTAAAATGATTTTTAGGTGGCAAGTAAGAATCATGGCTCAATAATGATAGAAAATAGGCTACTACAATTTTAAAGAGCAATAAGCCTTTACCGAAGATAGAAAAGAGAAGTTGGTGACTTTACAACACGCAGTCGGTGACTTTCTTCAAGGACTCCCATTCCGCATCTCTGGAGTCAAATGCGGCCCTCGGATCGTTCAATGCTGTGTGGAAGTTCCACTGAGATGGAGATATTGGACATTAATCATTCTTTATGAACAAGAGCAACATATTAATCAGGAGCTTATCCTGTGGGGGCTGTGTGGATTCTGTAGGGGATTCAAATATCAATCCCCACGGCAACCCTGTAAATTTTCCAACGCATTAACATATAGAAATGTTGTAACAAAACAATACTTAGGTCACTATCTCGTAATCAAAATAAAAATATCCATGTTCTAGGATTTGATTACCTTAACGAACATCTCACGCTAGCTCATTTTTCGGAACTGCCTTCAAACACGGCGGTCCAGCTTCCCTCAGATCTTTCGAAATCACATTGAATTCATTCACCCATCATTTCAAAAACATTATCTTAATCCTTCTTTGATCACTTTGAATCTCAATATGTTCTTTTTTTAAGTTATTTCATTTTATAACATTTCATAACATAACTTTTGTCTGGTGTCTTTGAAGTTGAAAACTTGTTTGTTAGAAGAGACTTAACTCTCACAATTCGCATAAGTTCCTCATTGATTGCAATCATCATCCATGCTCCAAAGAGTGGCCCCCAAACACTTCATTCACCTCGATTGAGCTTCTGATCTTCGTGAATATTGTCCACTACCACTGCAATCCATCTGCAATGATCCTTCTTCTCATTCACTTGACCGGCTCAACTTCTCACTATACTTCTCACTACTTTCTAGCCTAACGACTGCCTTTCTATCTTCAAAGTAGCTCTGAAGCCAACGCAGAAACCCACTTGGAAATTGAAAGTATGCAAGTTTTCTAATAATAGCATCGTAAGTAATAGAATCGAATGCATGTGACAGATCGAAACTTAAAATACAAACTCCAAAATAAGACTTATCATCGTAGATTTTGGCGGCTGAGTCAAAAATGCTAATAAGAGCAGTGGTTGTAGAACACTGTGGACGAAATCCATGCTGCTCATGACCAAAAGACCGCTCGAATAAAGGACGGAGATCATCCAATATAGCACGTTCCAGTAGCTTTGCTGGCAAAGGTAGAGGCGAAATGTAACGCAAGTTATTTATCTCTGTTGGCGATGTCTTGGGAATGGGTGAAATAATACAAGTTTTCCATACTGTTGGGACTGGTCCAGTTAGTATAGAGTGATTTAAAATAATTGACAAAGGCTTAGCAATAACTACTGCAAGGGAAGAATAAATTTTTAGGGTATGCCATCAGTACCAGAAGATTTTTTCGCCGAATACCTTTGAAGAAAAACTTTAACCTGCGATTCAGGAATAACAAAGTCCTAATTACTCCCCTCGGAGTCGCTTAATTGAGGAGAATGCATCGAAGTATTCGTTGAATAAAGGTATTCTACAGTATCACTGATTTCATTGGAGAATAAAGGAGATAAACTGTGTCTACTTTGCCTTCCAGTGTGCTTTCCAACCGAATCCCATAAACCATTTGTTGTAGTCATCAGTTTGTCAGCCCAGATTTTCTTTGCCATTATTACCTCACGCTTCACTTTTTCCTTCAAATAATTGAATTTGTCCCATTCCTTGCTATGGTAAGCTTTTCACCTATCCATTATCAAGGTTTTGGTGAGAGGAGTTATCCATTCCTTATCATTTGATGTGATTGGCACATACCTAAAAGGTATTGTTCTTAGAATAAGGTTTTCGAGGTAGCTTGAAAATTAAAACCACATGGTGTCAACAGTGTCATCATCATGAAAGAGACCATTCCAATCGATCAAATTCGCATAATAAAACAACGCATCAATATTTGACTGACGAAAATCATAAAGCTTATGCCAACTTGTAATCCTTGGCAGAGAAATACCATTCACAGGAAAACAGAAGAGCATCATGTGATCGCTGTTACCAATAGGAGCATCATACACAACTTTATCGGGATCATATACGGAAAGAATATCATTCGAAATCAAAATGTGGTCCAACTTATTGTCCTTTCTCGTCGGAAACTTTACAATATCAGTGAGCGTCAAGTCATCACATAAACGGGAAACGTTAAATTGATTGAGATCACCACAAATTATTTGGTGATATGCGGTTTGCGTGAAATAAAATTGTTAATAATATGCACTATATGGTCATGAACAGCATTTAGGTCAGAAACGGTACATACTGAGGGAGGCACATAGATGCAAATACATATAATAGAGAATGTGTAAATGTCAAGGATCGAACAGTCCACATTACTGATCTCGTCATACTGAGAAGAAATGTTTTCAAAATCTACTTGGTCTTGTATATACATGGCAACTCCGCTTCCACGTCGTGAACTTCGATCAGCTCTACATATTACATAGCCAGGTATGTTGATCAAAAACACATCCACTGACGAATGAAGCCAAGTCTCCGAGATGCCAATAATGTTTGGTTTCTTTATTTCTGTGGCAACCCTAAATTCGTCGAATTTGGGGAGAAGAGATTGGGCGTTCAAAAGCATAATGCTTGGGAAGATTGTGTGATCAGGTAAAATCTCCATCAAAAAGTTTTTGAATATCCACGATCAGTATTCGATACCACACGACCATACCTAATGCGTACATCCTCTCCCTGATTTCGTCTCCGTTTTAATTCTTCATATAGCAATTTTTGCTTCATTCTCTGGAATTTTGTCAGATCGGGGCTAATATACACGTGTTTAAACTCTTCAGAGTGTCGAAGATCTTTGGAGCTCCTTAGTAGCGTACTTCGCAATTGCGAATCCTTCAATTCAAACTTAAGTAATCTAGGCTTGTGACTAATATTTTTTCCAATCCTTGAGATGTCGGAGATGTCAAATGGATCAAGGTCAGAGCAACCAAGCGTGCGGATAAGATTGCAAATATATGTCTTATCCTTCTGCTTTCTTTCATCAACAGACCCCTGAAGTTGTTCTGGAAGACCTGAGATAACGAGGAATTGCCTCTTCTGTAATCGCAATTCTGTTCGCATTTTCATTCTTGAAATTCTACCATGGTGTGAAAAAGAAACTCGATTCTTGAAGTCGAAGGTTGAAGATGTTTGATAAGCAAACTTTCAACTGTTTGCTCAATCAACACAGAAGCCTGCTCATTTGGGGTAGGATGTGCAATAGAAATATTTGCAACAATTTGAAGCTGTTTCCGCAATTCCAGGACGGTTTTGACTAAGTCTTTCTTATTAACTTTATTAGTTCTCAAGAGTTCCTCCTCAGGCATTCTCAATTTCGTTTACAGTAGTCATCTCAAAATTCAAAAACTACAAAGTGTCACGAGCCCTCACAGATCCGAACCCTCGCGCTCTGGACGTTCGCCTTGATCTTTCCGTTAACGACCACAGACACCGCAAACGTTGGCCAAGCACTAGATCTTCTTGTTCAAAGAATTGGAAAATCACGTGCGTGCACTGCCCGTGTTTGCGAGATGACGTGTGCTTTTGTGACACACTTACTTCTATCAGCCGCTTGCGCAAATCAATATGAACAACACTCAAATGGCAATGGAGGAAAGAAAAAGGACGACGATCGTAGGCAATCCGCTATGAATGAATAGATGAAAACCAGGCAAGCACATGTATGCAGAGCTTCCAGACAAACGACCGACCGACAACGTGTAGTAGCAACATTCGAATGCGCATGTGCTGAATAGTAGTATGTGAATAGTAGCTGAATATAGCATGTGCAAGCTTATTCCTGTTATGCGTTGCGTCAAACAGATATTTTGAGGAACGCAGTTATCTGCAAAATATTATTTTTCAGAATCTCGCGTGGAAGGTAAATAGGCTATATCGACAAAATTGCTATTTTGATGCCCTTTTAAATGGCATGATTTTTGGACCTTGATATATTTTGGAATAGTGAATGGTTGTCTCGACATAGCGCAGTGTCTAATTTTCGCAAAATTCTGATCAACATTTCAGAAGGTTAATGTATTTTACCACAAGAAAAATGATGTTTGACGGATTATGATAGAATATATAAACAATGGAAAGGTTGCAGTAAAAAAAGAGGTTGAATATTTAGTGAAATTTTGTGAAGGAGTGCAATGCTTTTAGTTAGAAACTCTCTAGCTCAACACCGATAGTGACTTGGATGTGGTATGTTGATTTATATCACTGCAAAATATATGTTGGGCCGTCACATTGTGCAGTCCTATGGTGCAGTCAAAACGTTCTTTTTGCAAGTATCATTCACGGTAGAACTATAGCTGCACCTGGTGGACTGACCACTATCAAAGCTGGGATCGTTCAACAAAATGGCTTCTCTGAATGAGCGCACTAACAGACATTGCCGCAGCAAAAGCAAAGTGAGCGATTGCAAGTCCATTAGAAAACTCTTCAAACCTGAAGGCGAAATCCGGAGATGCTTTTTCTAATTCTATTATGCCTAGTCACCGTCACCTATTATCGTTGCAAAGTAGATTAATCTAGGTACTATAATATCTAGGTAATTATGGTGCTATATAACGACTTGATTGTGGAAATTATTAACCTGTATACATAGAAAGCTACACAATAGCATGCATTATGTAATAGATAATGCATAGATTTGAGGTCATTATTGCTATAATTACCGAGAGCTGAAGGCTCGAGGTTATTATGTAATGGTTAAAGGAGGTTTCATTGATATTTGCTGAAATAATGAGGACAATTATCTGTTAAAATTCCCGAGGGCATAGCCCGAGGGAATTTTGACAGATAATTGGCCGAGATATCTCAGCAAATATCAATGAAACTCCTTTAACCGTTTTAAACTATGCCAGTTTATCTCTATTCGGGTAGGGACAAATTAACAATGTTATAGTTGATCTCTATTCGGGGAGGGACAGATTAACAATGTTATAGTTGATCTCTATTCGGGGAGGGAAAATTAACAGGGATGATTAACTTATGTTTAAGATAACCATGAGATCAATACATGGTGAAATTTGAAATTTGTAGTATTTCATGACAGCAGCTAAGGAATTATCCTTTTCATTAGAGCAGTCATCATCATGAACACCAAAAACGACATCGACAAATTTTTTGAAGAGATTGATATTAATGACTTATTAAGATTTGATGAAATTACTGGCACATCACCATCAACATCACGACATGCACAGCCTATTACCGACACTGACGTATCCGATAACATCATGAAAGAAATACCAAAATCTACATTGAATAGTGCTAACTGGGCTCAAAAAACTTTCGATGACTGGCTTGGAGAGCGTAATAGGAAGATCTTAGAAGCTGGGTCCAGTGAGTTGATGTATCTCTCGGAAGAAGGTTTTGCTACACTAGGAACAATGTCTAAAGGCAGCCTCAACTCTGCATTGCAGAAGTTTGTTTTCGAAGTAAGAAAGGTGAATGGGGATCGATATCCAAGTGAAACTCTCAGAAGCTTAGTTTGTGGGATTGGATCTTGGTTACAGCGCGTGGAGAAAAAACAATGGCGACTATTTTCAGATCCAGATTTTGCTGATGCGAGAACAGCATTGGACGCAGCAATGAAAGTAACTGGCGAACTTAATGTAAATCAACCAAAGAAAAGAGCATCACCGATTACCGAACAACAAGAAGAATCGTTGTGGGAGCGAGGTTATTTAGGTATTGATAATCCCAAAAAGTTGAACCGGACATTGATTTATCTTCTAGCTATTCACTTAGGGCTTCGAGGAGGAAAGGAAATCCGAGAGCTAACAGTTGGTCCTGAGAGCGAATTACAACTTCGAAAGATTGACGACCAAGAGGTTTTAGAGTATAACGAAAAAGTGTCGAAGACGAAAAGGTGTGGACTTAAAGATCGAAATGTAGATCCAAAACGTGTTAAGATTTATCCTATTACCGATCGCAGTCGATGTACCGTTCAAATTTACAAAACCATGATCGAAAAGCGACCCCAAAATTGTGT
Organism: Prostheceraeus crozeri; assembly: GCA_907163375.1. Lineage (NCBI taxonomy): Eukaryota > Metazoa > Platyhelminthes > Polycladida > Euryleptidae > Prostheceraeus > Prostheceraeus crozeri. Next base: position 87,380 of record CAJQUW010016006.1, on the reverse strand, counting down.
TACGACAGCGCTTTTCTTGCAATCGCATTCGCACTATTCGAACGTACGATGGTATCTATCTTCGCCGATGGGTCACAATACGCTTGACATGACCTTTCGGACGATAATGGAAGCTGCAGGAGAGGACGATCGCCACTACAGCAATCAAAGCGGCCGACGCACAACGGTCACGAGGATAATCGAAAAAAACGGGTAAGTCAATGAAACCGTAATGAAATATTCATTGTTCATTTTAATTTTTTGTCATATATAAATATTTAAGCGTGATTATATGTATCAATAATGGTCTGCTGCCGAATTTTACTGAACTTTTTCTGTAAGCATAGGTGGCATAAAAGCTTACGATTTATACTCGCATCAACAATAAATGGATTATTTGAATTGCATGCATTATTTTATTGAAAATAAGTTTTTATATTGCTGTATGTATTGCTGAAAATATAATAAAATAATCGTAAAAACGGGCAAGTCAATGAAACCGTAATGAAATATTCATTGTTCATTTTAATTTTTTGTCATATATAAATATTTAAGCGTGATTATATGTATCAATAATGGTCTACTGCCGAATTTTACTGAACTTTTTCTGTAAGCATAGGTGGCATAAAAGCTTACGATTTATACTCGCATCAACGATAAATGGATTATTTGAATTGCATGCATTATTTTATTGAAAATAAGTTTTTATATTGCTGTATGTATTGCTGAAAATATAATAAAATAATTATAACAAAATAATATGAAAATATAAAATGATATGATTATAATATAAACATATAATAATAAATATATATTGTTGTAACAAATGATTTGAATTAAGTATTCTTTGAAATATTTGAACAAGAAATTGATATAATTTATTAGGACGTTATGTGTATAGAGACTGTAGTTAGACTGGTAGTTCAGTAATTATATTTTTAAAGTATGTCTATCTCATAAATTTGTTCATTAGTTAAACAATAAACTTTGAGACTTTTAAAACTCTTTCCAGGCGACAAGCAATTGGCAAAGACGGTGACCGGTCATCGATCTGAATGTATAGACGTTTACAACGCCGTAGGAGAGAAGCGGATGAGGCTAGCCACAGAGGTACTGAGCTCGTCCACTGTTGCTTCCACGTCAAGTTCGATTTTAAATGTTGTGGAACCTGTTGGTAATAATGTTAGTGGCACAAAGCCATTCGACGTTGCCTCGTTTTGTTCGGGTTTGGGCATCACGCCAAAGAAGATCAGTGTTACTCAACCGGATGGCAGTAATGTATCATTCGAGTTCTGACTTCGTATCTTACCCTTGGTAGGTTCGATTTTATTCATCGCTAATAATCTTATTTTCTGACTGTTTTGAGTTTACATGCTATTTGGTGTTGCTAACTTATTTGATTATATTTTGTTATCTATGCACTTCTTTTCAATATGAGGGATTTCTATGCGTAGTTAATTTGCCCCTCGTTTTAACAGGGACAGGGATATTACGGGATTTAATGAGATCTCTAGATAGCAAAAAATACATTACTAGATAAACTGGCATAGTTTAAGACAAGTAATGACCGAAGAAATCTATGCATTATCTGATATAATGCATGTTTTTTTTCATAGAAGTCTGCACCAGGTTAATAATTTCCACCCAGGAAAATAATTCCCTGCTTCGAGGAACTTATCAACCTGTGGACATAGAAAGCCTTGGAAAATCATGTACTGTATTATGCTATGAAGTAGTGCAGTTAGATTTCAGGGGTTTGACATAGACCGCTACATTGTTACGTTGAAAGCTTTGCAGAAAGTGTTTGTCAAATGGGCAAATTTCAGACTTTCAAAAGAAGTGCTTTTCAAAATTGATGATAAATTGTGCCTTTAATTGCATGGGCGAATCCAACGACTTTTTGAGGAAAGTTTGAAAATGCCGCTAAAACCATGCGTCACAATAGCACAGATTGCGCAGCTTTGTTTCTCGAGGCTCAAAACTGAGACGAGGAGAAGCGAATCGGCCAGCTGGCATGGATTGAATTGAGAGGTTTCACTGTGTCGAGGTTCGCATATATTTCAATGTTGAAACATTGAGCCGCAACATGCTGACTTGTATATTGTTGCTGAATCATAGAGAACTCTGACACAATGATGTCACAATTCAGATCGCGGTTCAGATATCGGAGCTGTAATATTACATCCTTGCATCTCATTTTGACCTAGACCCGTTGATTACGTGTCAACTGTCCATCTTTACATCATAGTTTGCTGTCTATGAAGTGTTATTGTATGTTCTTCAGTCGAATATACCAAATCATAATGTGCTAAAAAACGTCTGGAGGATTTTATGCAAAACAAAGTGGGTTTTACTCGTCTTTTCACTATTTGCTAGGTCTACTCCCGGAGACGAAGTTCTTTCGCTGAGAAGACTGTGCATCTCCATCACGAAGCAGAAGGAAATAGTGAAATAGTCTGTGTTGTGTTTTAAAAGGCTTGTCCACGAGGGTAACGGTCTGGACCATAGAGTAAGTATATTACAAAGAGTACCAACTCAGTGTTGATTAAATTCTCAATTTTACAATTTTCCTTATTTTTTCAATTTCTTTATGTTTATTTATGAAGTAGAGGTGAGACCCACTACCAAATATGAGATCAGCAAATTTCTGCAGTGTTCAAGAAATTAGCACGGATTATACTGATCATGATAACAAAAAAGAAGAAATAATTGCATTTTACAAATCCTCCTTGTCATGACAACCTTGGAGCGGTAATGCTTGTTGGATTAACAATTCAATGGGTTGTTATCGCTTCAAATATAAGCTTTATTGAAAAGAGTATTCTCCTGAGTGTGATAATCACAAACTGACCATTGAAAGCGCAAAATATCATAATCAAATACAATGATCCTAATTAACTTAACAAGATGTAAATGGGTGTACATTACTATTCAGATTCAAGAAATGAAACATAAATTTCGTGAATCGTAAAAGCCTACATGTGATAACATCAGCAAAAACAGAGATAAGCAATAACGGGCGAATTGAAAGTTGATGTGATTCAAAATTGTAAAGTCGATGAAGCATTCAACCAAGGAAGTTCTTGCAAGCTGACACGATTGGCAAGAGTAAATGATGAAAGTACATGTACTTACTATAACAAGTCGTGAAATGTTCCGGATGACATCAAACCTCAGAACAGCAAAATATTAAAGGCTATTCGGAAACACGAAAGTTGTCCTGGATCCTTCACTATTTGGTACAAGTGATTCGCATAGTGAGTTATTTGTTGTATTAGAATAGACTTTATCCGGTTGTACCAGCCAGCTAAAATATGTTCCAGCTTTCTGCATATCATTCATCTTATAACCTTATGCATTGTTGACATTTGTTGCTTCACCTCGGTATTCAGTTGACAATAAATATGAGCTGTCCTTCATCAACCGATTCATAGACCAATTTCCTTCAGATTAGGATGCCTCTCGACGATACAATCGACTTTGACCTTCTCTTGGGATGCCAAACAAACGGAACTCTGATGCATATTTCGATGCAAGTATCCACCATTTGTGGGATTTACCCAAATATAATTAGCATGATAGGGCAACCATGAACAACCTCCTCTATATCGGGAAATAAATAAAAACCCATTCTGTAGACATTTACCTCTCAAAACATATCTGACTATGAAGCGATTCCCTTCTGGTTCATAGCCCTTCATCGAAAATGCCTTTATTTTTGAGCTTTTCAAAATGGCACTATCCCATGGATGAGCAGTAACCAATCGGGAAGCAGTAAACCAAGCATTGTTTTGTGTCATTCGAGCATCCTTTGACCTGTTGAAGGTCAGGACAACTGCTTCACGTCCATCTCTATCCAGCAGTGATAATTTGATGAGATCGAAAGGAGAAGGTAATATATCGACCAGAGGGCTCCTGTACTGGTAGGTGTTCCGTTCAACATCTTCTACGTCTTCTTGAGTGATATTCGACTTGGTGGTGTCAACCAGCAGCTCATAAGGATGCTGATTCTGATCCGCACGTGTTCGCAGAAGCAGCAAACCCTCATCACCGACTCTTCTGTACATCGGGCATGAAGTCTTGCTGACGGAGCTGGAACTCCTACACGAGTAGTACAATGCGCACGAGCCATTTCTAAAAACTGAGAGAGCTGAAGCATCGAGACTTGAGGATATTTGAATACAGAAACTCAAATCGTTGACCTCATTGACTGATGGGTGGACTAACCGTAGAGGAACTCGATCACATGTTTCCACCACAAATTCACTCGTGAATATAAGTGTGAGAAATAAAGATATCATTACTCTCATTACTCATGAAGAAATGGATAGATGTTTGTAATGTGGTTGACATTTGCGAAAGTTGTCTTAGCAACTGAAAAAACAAATGAAGTCATTTCCTGCTCAATATACACCGCACACCTCCCTTTTTTCTACATCTACATTAGTTAGAGTAAAATACTGTGAAGGCAACATCCACGTCATTGTGTAGCTTTTAAAATGAATAGCGGCTTTTTTTAATATCTTTTGAAGTGCAATTACAACAGTTGCCGGATGTATCGCTTATGGAACCGGCAGCGTAGTAGGTTGCATATCAAAGTCATAGTGTAAAATAAAATGCATTTTCTTGTCAAAGAAGTAGAAGTGAAGATGCAGAGCAAAGACATCAGAGGTCACCTATACGATTATTTATCAGTTTTGACATGTAAGGAACGATGGCTGTTTGACGTCAATTTGGTTTACAGAGAAGCTGAAGGAGTCGTCATCCACTACGCAGGAAGTTCGACATCACTCTAAAGAATAACTTATCAATTAAAAACTAAAATAAAGAATATTAAGCTAAAGGAGGTGAATACAATGATAGGAACGAAAGATTGCAACAAGAAGTTTTTGCTGTGATACATGTACTTTTGTTTTAATCCCATTACGATCAAACCAGTATCTTCGTCAGCTGGTAACGTACAAGTGCACGAGTTGATCTCACAAGATCTGTTTTACCTCTATCAATATGTTAGCAGCTGTTATTTGGTTACTCAGGATTACAAATATTGTAACCTTCTTTCATAAGTTAAAGACCAAATACAACATCGAACTCAATGATAGTCGTAAATTCGAAAAGTTTAACCACAAAATTATAAAACTACAATGCGATATCACATTCCTGTCCAAATGCTCAAAATATGGCTTGATTCCCAAATTTTTAAGCCTCAAAGACAAGAATAACCTATTGAACCGTGACATTATTCATGATCGCCAATTACGTAAGATTTCGAGGCTAATTTCACAACGCAAATCTAAGGTCAAGCACCTCCGTAGTAAGTTGGCTAAGATTCGAGAAACTATTTTCTCTAAGTTGAATTACTTGGACCAAATGATTTTCATAAAGTTGTTTACCAGAGAAAATCAAAACCTTTTAAAATCCATTTCAGAAACCCATCAAAAAAAGTTTCTCAAGTTATATGTAGAAAACAAGTTAAGTACCCCCAACGGTACGGTACACAACTTGAGCAAGGTGACCCTCACGCATGACCAAAATGAGATTTTTAAGACAGGACTCAAGCACCCTAGCAGTCCTAACGGCAATGGAAGCGAACATCTGACTTGCGAGTTAGAAAAAGTGGTGGAGCGCCTGAAAAATAAAATCTCTAAGAGAGATTGCAATGAGGTGAAACTTGCGTTACAAAATTACAATAAGCGTATGTTTAACGTTACCAAGACGCCACAAGCCAAACATAACCAAGATGCAGTGAAGTCCCTTAAACTAAATAAAGACATCAAAGTTGTCCCATTGGACAAAGGTAATGGTATAGCTATTCTAGATGCTGATGAATATGTAAACAAGCTCAATGCTATCATTGAAGATACTACCAAATTTACTGCTATCCCACACAACCAAAATGAATTGATGCTCGATCACCCTGTTATAAAACAACAGAATAAACTAAAATACTTTTTGAACAAATATGTGAAACCGTACGTGGACTCCCAAGTGTTCACTAAAATTACTCCTAGTGGGTCCTGTAGTGGCAAACTTTACGGTTCTGCCAAGGTACATAAAAATAATGTACCTCTTAGACCTATTGTCGCCAGTTATGGCACGGCCGAATATAACCTTGCCAAGTACCTAAACCAGTACATTACTCCTATAATTCCTACGGAGTACTCAGTACAAAATAACGCTGATCTGCTAGACAAACTCGCTAGCTACAAATTCTCATCGGATTCGAAACTCATCAGCTTTGATGTTGTTAGTCTTTTCACTAACGTCCCTCTCAAAGAAGTCATTGATCTAGCGTGTGATAAGGTGTATAGCTCCAATAACACAAAACCACCATATAGTAAAGACACCTTCAAAAAATTACTTCAATTCGCCACTGGTGGCATTTTCTCGTTCAACAACATTCTCTATCGTCAAAGTGATGGTTTGAGCATGGGTAGCCCCCAAGCCCCAACCCTCAGTAACTTATTTATGGGACATTTAGAACAGACTTTCCTACAAAATGATAAACTAAACCTAAAATTCTATGTCAGATATGTAGATGACATCTTGGCTATCTTTGAAGATGATGACCACTTATCCTTCTTCAACTATATTAACAAGTGGCATAGTAATATGAAATTCACCACAGAGGTAGGAGGTAAAGTGCTACCTTTTCTAGATATTGACCTGGATGTTTCATCCAACACGCTAACTACTAAGGTGTACAGAAAACCCACGTACACCGGTCTAACCTTGAATTTCAGAGCCATATGCCCCATGCAATGGAAAATTTCTGTTTTAAGCACTCTGATCAACAGAGCCTACATCGTCTGCTCGTCATGGCAAACTTTCCATGATGAAATAGGGAAATTGACCAAAATTTTTCAAAACAACGGATATCCGTTGTACTTTATACAAAAAGTGGTCAAACAGTATCTGGACAAAAGATTCTGTGCTCCAAAAGAAAAAGATGAATCCAAATACCTCCATACTGTCAAAATTCCATTTTTTGGCATTCAATCGGTTTATTTTAAAAAGAAACTACAATCACTATTCCGTAGAATAGATAAAGAATTTCCTATCCGTTGGGTTTTCACATGCAATAAACTAAAAAGTGGTTTCTCCAACAAAGATCATACTCCCAAAGTTCTTAGGTCTAATGTCATTTACCAATTCGCTTGTGAGGTGGACCCTCGCACTACCTACATAGGTAGAACTACAAGACACTTAAACTTAAGAATAAAAGAACATCGAGAAAAAATGTCCGCCATTTCTGACCATAGGTTGAATTGCAGTTGCAGCTGTAAAGTTGACAATTTCAAAATTCTATCTCAAGCTCCCAACACTTATTATGACCTAAATATTTTGGAAGCCATGTACATAAAAAAACTCAACCCCACTTTGAATAAGCAAGTTAACCATGATGGTGCTTTTTTCAAATGTAAATTAATTTGAGTCTAGTTATTATGTGTACCTTATTGAATTATCATGTACTTCAGCTTTTGAAATGATTTGTTGCATGTAACATGATTTAGATCGTTCCTAAAATAAAGAATGTATTATAACATATTGCAACATAACTAAAAAACTATAAAGAATAACTCTAAACTTATAAAAGATATTGCAAGATTGTCTTTGTCTTCATGCTTGGAGCTCATCCCTTACAAGATTTAGCTACATGACAAATTGCGCTACTATTGTTCTTGAAACGAAATTGATTAATTCCGTAATTGGGAAGCCGAAACGAGGAAGTTTGTTTGAAAACAAAAGTCTCGAACACTTTTGCCATTATCGAAAGGAGAGCAATCGCTCTGAAATCCTTAGCTGATGAATAATTCTTCTTCGGTATTGGTATTATTTTTGCTGCTTTACATACACTCGGAAACTTCTTTGCTATCAAGGACGAATTGAATAGATGGACTATACATAGGTTTGCATAGTACATGCACTTCGTACTTTAAAAGCACAACAGAAACCTCGTCGCTCCCATTGCTCTTTGGCTTCAAATGCAATAATTCATCATTGGTCTATGAAAGCACGTTTGTCAAGTAGTTGTCACAATTCCCAAATACACTTCCAAAGGCATCACTTTTCATTTGAGCATTGAGTGATTTGTGGTGTTGTTGAGTTGTTTATGTGGTGGTAAGAATTTACTACGCTCGAAATATTTCTTTTACCTGAAGATACATTATTGTCCCCTTTTTGCTTTGCTTTTCTGACTTCCTCTTTGGTTTTATCTTCATAAAATTGATACAAGGAGAAATTACCGGACCTGAAGACATCCCATCTCTTTTGAATGATGTGTTTAACGAGGTGAGTAACCCAGGGTATGTCAGTTTGAGACAGTAATACAATGTTTCTTGGGATTAGGCTATATGCATTGTACACATGATCATAGTTCAATCAAGTTCAATCTCAATATCGTTACTTGATTTGTACATCTTCTCCCAATTGGTAGAATTCAACTGATTGACAAAATTCCGGAGGTTCTGCTCACGGTAATCGGAAAGGTAACCGTCTGATATGTCCTCTCAACTTTTGCGGCTCCTTCGACAAAAATGACATTATGGTCTGATGACGTCAACGGAGGATATATTTTGACATTTGAATGTCTTCCCTCAAGTTTTCATCCACGTAAACGAGGTCTAGGATTTCGTTATGACGAGTTGGAGATGTGATAATATTGTGAATGTTATGAACCATTTTTAAATGAGTTAAATCAGCCTTGTTAAACTCTTCACACAGGACAACACCGAAGCCATTAAATTTTACTTTTGCTTCGTCAATAGCATCAATCAAATAGTCAATAATAATTGAGTTTTCAACCACGCTTAGATTTGGTGGAATGTAGCAGGAGCAAAAGTATATATGTCCATCAATAATAAGTTCAAGACAATTCAATGACAAAGGTCTTGCAGTTGCATTTCGAGAAAGATCCACATCATGCATAACGCTCGTGAATCCAGACAGCAACTCCACCACCACGTTTTTCCACATGGTCATCGCGAGACAATACAAAGCATGGGATTTGTAACAGAGGATTATCGTAATCCGAATTCAACCATGTTTCGGTAATGACAATTGCCTCGAGATGCAAATTTGAAGTATATACACAAAGTTTGTCAAATTTGTAGAAGATTGAACGTGCATTTGATAGCAAAACATCAAGATGTCCTTTTTGCAAATTATACCTGTTTCTATAAGCTACCGAGATGAAGCTACTTTATAAGTAGTATGAAACAAGGAAATTTCATGAACTACAAATTATAATGCTGGTCTCTCATTCTCTGCAAGTCTGCAAAGAAAATTTGAGATTATCACAATAAGGCTGAGCTTTAAAGTAATGGTAGCTCATCGAATTGCTAATTTAACAAACCATATTACCTCTCCAAGGCTGTCACGACATGGAGGATTTGTAAACTACTTTCCCTTCTTTTGTATTGCTATCCTGATCAGTCAAATTCGTGTACATTAGAATGATTCTTGACGTGATTACAATCAATGGATCTGATGGATATTTTCATTAATGATGGTAAAGTGCTCAAAACGATAAACTTTCTCACCCGGGCCCAGATAGAGTGAGAAAGCAGCCCCGTAGGGCCTCAGGGGCTGAGGGCATGCGGACTTTAACAGCTACATTATGGTGCTATGACAGATCCATGTCTGTTGTTAAGTCGAATATGCATGACATCATAATGTGCTAAAAAAACGTCGGGAGAAGTTTCTGCAAAACTATGCAGGCCATCAATATCCATGCAAGGGGAGAAGAGCGTCTGGACAAGAACAAAAAAAGTCTTAATTCGAGAATTACAGAAGATGACAGAATTAACCCAATGAACGCGGCAGCATGTGCCATATATGTCAGGCAGCTTCCTTCCTTCCATTTGTGCTTCATCTCAAAAGTGAAAACTCGTTTTTCGGATTATTTCTTTTTGACAAAACATAACTTAGAACAATGTTCAAGATTTGTGATGTAAAATCACCTTTTCATCTACGCCTAATTTGAATTGTTTTTTTCAAAATGGCGCGAAGAAACTCTTCGTTTTGGAAAGTTGAGCAGAATATTCAATTTTGAGCTTGCTCAATCTTTTCGTGTCCATATCCGCTACTGTGAATGTTAGAATATGTATTTCTTTCAGATGAAAAGCCTCAGCGATTCATGCGCTGTGTGATCTAATTAACAATGGAGAAGATGATATTATGATGTAGTTGACGAAGGTGGCCTCGAAGATGATATATCAGGTAGGGCTAATTCTACATGTACAAATGTGAGCATATCTATCGAATGGTTACACTTGTTTGATGAAATTCTGAGCTATCAGTGTATTTGGCTCTTCTATCATTTTGCAATATGCAAAAAATGATGTGCTAGGTTTCATAGAAAGCTAACGACATGTGAGTTCATAATTCACCTCAGGAGGCCTACCCATGGTTTGAAGGCGATAGACACACTCTTCGATCACATTTCCACCACTATTTGCTTCCTCGAAGCTTCATAGTTGCTATTGCTGTAGCTTTCTACTCCTACTGTAGATTAGCATGTTGACTACGGGGTGTCCCATAACAATGTATACACTCTTTAATACATTGGATAGAGCCATTAACATCATCTATCGACAGATATTTTGGGCTACATTTAACATCTTGAACATTCTCTATATTCTAATGACATCAATGGCTAAATTTAGCAACTTGGTCACTCCCAGGAAGTTAGCTAGCGAATATACGAGCCAAGTCATTTCATTGTCTTATTCATTGCTAATTTCATCATGGCTGCTTCACGTGTATCAGATTAACCTTCGATTCGATGAGAGGAAGTGGATTCTGAAAAAGTAGTGAAAGTTGGAGAACGTTTTGCAAGTGCAGAAAGAATGGAAAAGTGAATCTTTGTCACAGTCACCGACTCGCCTTACCATATCTCGCATCCGCGATAAATTCGAGGAGGAAGATGCGGTTCGAGACATGATGGAATGCACAGGAAGACCATCGACCGCAACTCCTCCTGATTCTGCGTCCGTGGTTACCGAAAAATTCACATCTTCTCCAACAAAATTAGTCAGACAGTGCTCTCCTGAGACTGGAACCAGCAAATCAAATGTTCATCGGTTATTGAAGCAGAAAGATTGGAAATCCTATATACCCTCACTTTTTCATTCAATCAATGACGTTGATCCCCATCGACGCAAAGGATTTTGCGAATGGCATCTTGCTCAAGTAGATGAGACAGCTGATTTTTCCGATCAAATAATCTGGTCTGATCAGGCGATTTTTAAGCTGAATGGTACGATTAGTCGACACATGGTACGATTAGTAACTTACTGGTCCCACCAAAATCCACACGTTCATTATGATCGAAGCGTGGATCTTCCTGGTGTATCGGTTTGGTGTGGACTGTCTTCGAGAGGACTGATTGGACCTTTCCTTTGTGATGGGAACGCTACAGGCGAGACTTATCTTGACATGTTGCAAGCTCAGGATATGCCAGTGATTCGAGAACTGTGCGATGGGATTGATGTTAACTTTCAAACAAGACGGCGCTCCATCTCATTACCACCGCGATGTTCTATCTTTACTTGATCGAATTTTTCCATGCAAGTGGATGGGGCGGCGAGGAAGTGTGGAGCACCCACCACCATCTCCTGATCTGATGACCCTAGACTTTTTCTCTGGGGATACCTCAATGACAAAATTTTCGCCAGAAGACCGCAAAACATCGATCAGCTTGTTCAAATCATCCAAGACGAAAGTCAATCCATCGATGGTGAAATCATTTCTCGTGTGTGCAGATCAGTGTGTTCGCGTTGTCAGCAATGTATTAGAGCTATTATTGGACATTTCAAACACTTACTTTAGACGACAAGCTTTGATCAAATTTGATTATCTAATCTACATCATCCTATATTTCTTGCTGCATTTCAGTGATAAGATGCGACAAAGTTGTTAGAAATATAAGAAGTGTATACATTTTTTTGTATACATTTTACATATATTTTGAAGTGTATACATTGTTTTGGGACACCCTGTATTTAAAGAGAAGCTATTCTCAGTACTTCTCTTCTTTTTCAGGATAGCAACGTATGACAGCCACTGAAGTCAACGATCTAGATGAAGAAGACGATTATGTGGACTCTGAACAAGAAGAAATGATTGCATGGGAAAAGCCGGACGTCAGATTCTATCTGTGGCAATGCGCAACGACAGCAGGCCTATAAACCAAGGGATCATATCCGCACTTATGAAGCTGCTGTGCCTTGGCTCAATGTCACAGCACAAATGTTGAACAACCTGCTTTTTACAATCATTTAGAAGTGATGCGCTGACGTGATGTTTTTTTTTTATATCTGTATTTGCGAATAGAAAATTAACAGTATCACATGAAATACAAATGATTGTGATAAATACGAGACCGAAGAATCGCTCAAACTTCAACATCTTTACTTCTGAACTACCAGATGTCTGATCGTTTAAAATAATTGACAATTTTCTTTTTGAATTCTTCAACATTACTCACATAGACGTCATCTTCAGATAATGAGTTCCAATGTTGGATTACTTCACTGGAAAAGAAATGTTAGAATTTTTTGTGCCTCGTGAATCGTACGGCTAATTTGTACGGATGTCCTCGGGTTGCGGAACAGTTAGCAAATCAAAAAAAAGTCATCAAAATTCAAGTCAGATAAACCATGCATGATTTTAAAAACAAAGATAAGCTTGTAACGCAACCTTCGCGCTTTCAAACTCAGTAATTTAAGGTTACTGAGTCTTATTCTATACGGCGAAGAACGAAGCTAAGGGGAAAAACGGGAAAAAACGTTTCTGAACAAGCTCAAGTGAATTTACTTCGTATTCATACGCTGGATACCAAATGATGGAGCCGTATTCGAGTACACTACGCACCTAAGTCTTGTATAGGATTGTGAGTGTAGCAATGACCCGAGTCTTGAAAGATTTTTTGATGAGAATCTTTGATGAGAACTACGAGAATTTGATTTGCCTGTGAGATTGTCACATTAATGTGAGATGCAAAAATATTCAATGAATCAGTGGAGACAAGTATGCCCAAATCTGTCATAGTGGATGTCATGTTAATTTATGTCTGTATTATCGACATAATATGTATGCATTGTAGGAGACTTCGAAAAGTGCATAACAACACTCTTTTCCAAATTCAATGGCATCTGATTTGCTACTGACCACTTATGGACTGAATTTAAATAATCTTGAAGACATAAAACTTTGGAACACTGATTATTAATTTGTTTGAGAAGTCAATACTCAACTTGACATCGTCCGCGTATTTCAGCACATCGGAGAAGTTGACAACATCATCTAAGTCATTTATATATATCAGAAACAAAATAGGTCCAATGACTGATCCTTGTATGACACCACTAGAGATAGGCTGAAATGATGGTGAAACACCGTTAATTCGAACTGACTGGAGGCGATTGATCAGGAAGTTAGATAACCACTTTAATATGTTACCGGATGTTCCATGAGATTTAAGTCATCTCAATAGTGTATGATGCGGAATAACATCAAACGCTTTTCTAAAATCAATAAAGATAGCATCACGGCCATTGCCAGAATCGAGATCTTTTATAACTTAATCACAAAATGATATTCCTGCTGTTTCAATAGAACGCGATGGGAGGAAACCATGTTGAGATCGCCGAAATGTGTTCTTAGAGCAAAAGAAGTCCATCATACCTGATCGCACTAATCGTTCGAGGATGCGGCAGGCAGCACTTGTTTGGGCAATGGGACGGTAGTTGCTGATGACATCCCTTGATCATGTTTTATAAATTGGGGTTATTATTGCCTTCTTCCATGAAATGGGTAACTGGCCAGAAGCTAGAGAAAATTTGAAAAACTCAGCCAGCTTTGATGCAAGAAAAAATCCACCATGTTTGAATAATCCATACGAAAGTCCCTCAGGATCCTCGGAAAACGTACAGCGGAGTTTCTTTATTATTTGGAAAACGTTCACATCATTAACGTCGATGTCATTGATCAGTATGGAATCAAATGGCGTGTCTTCAGAGTCTGTATCATGTACGTTAAGTAGAGTGAGAAGTTTGAGACAAAAAAATCATTGAAGCGATTGGCAATGTCATTTTTCCTTATCATAATAGTTCCATTGCTGTCTTTCATGACATTAAAAATCGCTTTTCGTTTGAACTTTGAATTTACATAATACCAAAGCCCTTTACTATTCTTGCGACAGGACAGGGTCAGTTGCGACTCATGTTTAAGAATGATCTCATTCAGCTTTTGTTCAAATTGATATTCTGCTTTGTAAAGTGTAGAAATATTAGAAATACTTGGGTCGAGTCTGACTGCTGAATGTCTGCGTCTTAAGAGTCAGACGCAATTAATTAGGAGCCAGATTAATGTTGCAAATTAGTATTTACGAATGTTTACAATATTGCAAGCTTTTGCTTAATTAAGTCCATTATTCAAAAGTCGACATGATTTTTCATGTATGTCATAGGCTACTCTTGAACGTAAATTTTTGAAAGCTAATTTTGTAATTTTCCAAATATTTCAAATTCTGACATGTAGCTTACCAAGATCTTCAGTGTGACAACAGTGCGGACATTTGCAGCATGTTTTGTATTGAACATGTTTTAGAAGTTCCATGGTCTTTTTGATCATAATATTCATTGACATATGGCTCACTTTGAACACTTTCCACTGCATAGAGTAAGTATATTAGGTAGAGTGGTAACTCCGCATTTATTAAATCCCCAATGTGTGTACACTTTCGATTTTATTAAATGAACTGAAGGTGGACACAATTGGGTATTGCTACCAAATGTGAGATATGCAAATGTTTTCAAGTTTTGAGGAAATTGCAACGAAATTGACTGAACATGGTTGTATAATTCAGAAGTAAATGATATTATTTTACAGATTGCATGTCATGACAGTCTTGGATAGGTAATATTTGTTAAATCAGCAACTCGATGACCTGTATTTGCTTTCATGCTTGAACTCAAGAGAATCTTCTTAAATGAGATCATATCAGAAGCAACCTGCCACTGGTAGAGCAAAATAACAGAATCAAGGACAACGATTTCAATCAAATGTGAGAGATATAAATGGGTCCACCACGTGTTCAGATTCAAGAAATGAAACATAAATTTAGTGAATCATAGAATTATGCCGCTGAAAATTGAATTAGAAAACTTGAAATCTCAGCCAAGAAAGCTCGAATAATATCGCGACTTTTTCATGAAGACTTCCATTATAATGCGGTTCGTGAAACTCCCCTGATAATCAGCTTAATTTCCGCTTAACTAGGATGCCTATTAGCAAATATTCATTCCATTTTGATATTCAACTTGTTTCATACTACTTATAAAGATAAATCATGTCAGTAGTACATAAATATGCAAAATTTTGACTCTTTTGAAACTGCTCAAACAATGTTTTGGACCACGGGAACGTAATCTCCATAAAAAGCTGAATCTCTTCATATAAAAATTTTCAATGTATTGTATACAGATACTTTTTTTGAGTCGACACTCAATCTATATACTGTATACTTGCTCAATGTTCCATAGAGTTCTTCTTGCCTTGCATCAGCAAGAGCGGTCACAAGTAAAAGTTGTCAAACATTTCAATTTTGTTATAGCAGAAATGTATTCTGCTGTGTTATCGATTTTCTTCTGGCCAAATAGTATTTTCCTCTCCAATTCTATGGGAGCCGTCTCATATCATGATGTGCTGAGATTTGAATTGTTTTGCAGATTTTTCGATGCATGCATACACGCAAGCAGTATCTAAAGGTTGCAATTTTTTAATTTATGTTGTTTTTCCTGATCCACTACAATTCATTCAATACTTCTGTAATTGTTTAAAAGTTGCAATTGCTTTAGAGCATGTTTCATAGTTGCAATTGTAAATACACTTGATATATCGTTATATAAAGTAGCCTACCAGAGAAGCAATGCAGTAGAAAGTCTCTTGTACTATTCACTGGACAATTGCCTGTCACTTTCAAGAAAAAAGAATATGTGTCGCTAATAATAAAATCCATTTGAATAGAATCGTACTTGTAGTGTGAATGTGTGCGTAGTGTGAAAAAGGGTGTCGCATACATTTAGATGTATATGTGGTGCAGCACATTTAAAGAAATTAGCTTGTAATTTATAACCTGTAATCATATATACCGGTGATAGCTGCTGTCCGATGAGCATGGAATAGTTATCAATCTAAAGTTAGCAGGTCTTCGGGGAGTTACTACTTTACTACTTTTTAGGAGTGGTGGAAGTGATGGCATGCATATAGCCTATGCCATCCTCGAATTCGTTCCGAAGTGACTAGCATCCATTCTACATGTGAAAATGTTCATGCTTCGTGATGTTTCAAGCTATGTTTATTGATATAATTCGAAATATACAAACTAATCATAGCCGCGCTAAATGAGCTAAACCACTCTGATGGGTTGAACAATGACTGATTGCAGCTACTTTTGTAAATGGCAACTATTCAACTATCATTTAATTTGCTCATGAAAAGATGATTTAGAAATAACGCGTAAAGGTCGGGACACAACAAAGGCTGTGCATGTTTGACCATGAGAAGTCAAGACAAGTTTTGAGATGAACTGAATAATGGAAATTGCAGTGACAAAGCGAGCAAATTCTTTCTTTTCTGCTCTTGAAGAAGTATCCTTCCGTTTTGACATGGACATGGTATAGCACACCTAATCCAAAGTTGATTTCTGTCTGGATCACACATCTTCATCGAAATACACCAATTTTGCCGCCTTTCAAACGGTTCACGTCGTGATCAATGTTGAAAACAAACAATCCAAGTGATCCAAACACAATGAATATGAGCTGTCCTTCATCAACCGATTCATAGACCAATTTCCTTCAGATTAGGATGCTTCTCGACGATACAATCGACTTTGACCTTCTCTTGGGATGCCAAACAAACGGAACTCTGATGCATATTTCGATGCTACCTTAAAGTATCCACCATTTGTGCGATTTACCCAAACATAATTAGCATGATATGGCAACCATGAACAACCTCCTCTATGTCGGGAAATAAATAAAAACCCATTCTGCAGACATCTACCCCTCACAACATATCTGATCATAAAGCGATTCCCATTTGGTTCATAGCCCTTCATCGAAAATGAGTTGATTTTTGAGCTTTTCAAAATGGCAATATCCCACGGATGAGCACTAACCAATCGAGAGGCAGTAAACCAAGCAACTTCTTTTGTCATTCGAGCCTTCTTTGACATGTTGAAGGTCAGGACAACTCCCTCACGTCGATCTCTATCCAGCAATGACAATTTGATGAGATCGAAAGGAGAAGGGAATAGATCGACGAGAGCACTCCTGTACTGGTAGTTGTTCTGTTCAACATCTTCTACGTCTTCTTGAGTGATATTCGACTTGGTGGTGTCAACCAGCAGCTCATAAGGATGTTGATTCTGATCCGCACGTGTTCTCAATAACAGCAAACCCTCATCACCGACTCTTCTGTACATCGGGCATGAAGTCTTGCTGACGGAGCTGGAACTCCTACACGAGTAGTACAATGCGCACGAGCCATTTCTAAAAGCTGAGAGAGCTGAAGCATCGAGACTTGAGGATATTTGAATACAGAAACTCAAATCGTTGACCTCATTGGTTGATGGGTGGACTAAACGTAGGGGAACTCGATCACATGTTTCCACCACAAATTCACTCGTGAATATAAGCATTAGAAATAAAGATATCATGACTCTCATTGCTCATGAAGAAATGTTATACAAGATTATACAAGATACGATGTGATGTATATACTGTAGCCGGCTTTTTGAGAAAGTTGTCTTAGCAACCGAAGAAACAAATGAAGTCATTTCCTGCACAATATACGGCGCCCTGCTCTACTTTTTCTACGTCTGCATTAGTTAGAGCAAAATAATGTGAAGTCAACATCCACCTGTCTGTGTAGTTTTCAAATGCATAGCGATGTTATTTAATTTTTTTGATTATTTTAAGTACATTTACAACAATTGCCAGATGAATTGCTTATGGAAACAATAATGGCGTTCACAAGGAGATGTTCTGTCTACTCATGTTAATTCTCACATCGTGCTTACTTGCCCACAAGAGGATGTTGTCCCATTCAGACTTACTAATGACATCCCAGTTACCAACTGAAGGATGATTTAACCCATTACCTGCCGCTGCAAGATGTATTTTGCCAATTGCGTTCATATTGATAGGAAAGCTTCATATGAACCTCTACAGTGTGCTTGCATTGTCGAGGTCTACAGTACGAGTACAGTATTATTACTATTAATTATGAAAAATTATAAACTACTGAGATAAACTCTTTATTCAGAATATTGTAATACAATAATTTTGTAAATATTCCAGTGTGGAGGCTGTGAGCTTGATTCAAGAGTTTACATGTACAATACATGTATATATGAATGATTTCTTTCAAAAGTCGGAACAGTCACCCATTGTGGTATTGCCGAAAACATGCCATGTTAAGAGCAACTTTCGACATTGGGGGCAGCCAGTCTGCTTGCCTCCTGGGATACACACATGCTGAATGTTGCGTGCTTTGATAGCATTAGTCGGCTGTCGAGAAGGTCGACTTTGTTGTCTTAGACTTCAGCTAGGCCTACAAGTATACATAATATAGAATAAACATCTTAGTGGCGAACTTGCAAATGGCTCATCTGTCCTCCCAGTTCTTGATGCAATCTCCATGTGCCTACGGCAGATATATTGATAAAATGAATAAAGAGGCATAGCCACTTTTTACTTCGTATTCTTGGACGATGATCTGACAGGAATCTGTCCAGCATTTCGACGCCGCCCACGTGTAGATTGTAACCTATGATCATTTTTAGGTGGGCAATATCACACACTCTTCAACGCTCTGTTGCATCGAGAAGCCTAACCAGTGGGGGGGGGGGCATGCACCATGTAAAATTGTCAAGAAACTCGAAAAGTTTGGTTTCAAAAGTGACAAATTCGAAAACCGAAGCTGATATTTTTAATACGACCGATGAAAGGCAAGTCTTTTAAAAGCATAGAATCAAGAAATAAAGTTGTTCACATCGTATGCAGAGGAAAATAAGAAAGAATATTTTTTGTTCCCGAAGTCAAACAATGATAAGTGTTTCGTTATGTTGTTTCGAATCACTTATTTCTTCTTAATTAATTTTGTCTGGTTGGTCTTCCTGATGTTTTGAATGAGCAATGCCTCTTGAGTTTCTTGGCATGTCCGTCTTTCCTTGTCCTTTGCTGTCCCTCTGTATTGCATCACCGACTTGCCACGCAGTTTCAGTTCCGTAACTTAGCGTGGGCCGCTCGTGAATGGCTCCCCTGCTTGCTCGCACGCGCACAGCCCTCAGCCCTATAATCAGTTTGATATTCCCAATCAAACTAACTTTGTGATCTCCGCCGACCGAACGGGCAGCGCAACAAATTCGAATTGTGTATGAAACCTATTTGTGAAATACTATTGAAATACAAGAGAATCACGGTTCACGATACGAATTGTTGCCTTTGAATCCTAGTTACTCGTGGGATAATAGAACATCATTCGAATTTGAAACGGAGAAAATTTATCTCCTAACTATTATCCCATGGATGCAAAGGAAACGAAGAATCGTCGGAGAGCTGCGAAGGCTTGATGCACAAGATGCGGAAAGTCATTGTCGTCGAGATCTACGGAAGAAGTCCAAGAAGCGATCGATAAATACAGCAATGCCTACTATCTGTTCGAAAGTCGCCATGAGGAGTACACGAATCTACACGAAGATGACGAGTTCGAGGAAGAGAAGAAGTTTATCGAGGAATGTCATCAAAAGTTCCTAGAATTGAAATTGATGGCAAAGGATTTCATCGACAGTAGCAGCAAACCGAAGGAAGGTGACACCGAAATAACTGCGAAATCATCTGCAGCAACTGGTTCATCAAAGATGGAGACACCAAGCATTGAGCTTAAATCCGAATCCGACGACCATTCGGAACAGGTGAGCAAGTCAGTGGTGCAATCTGTCCCCACTTACAGTAATATGAAGGTTTCGAAACCTGGTTTACCTTCTTTCTCTGGTGACGTGCGTGAATTCTTTGAATTTAGGTCAGATTATAAACACCTTGTCGAGAGTCATGTCTGTAAGCGTGATGCTGTGACTATGTTGAGGTCTTGCCTTGTTGGCAAACCGCTAGATATGGTGAGGGGTCTAGGTCAAGACTATGATGCTATGTGGGACACTTTAGAGACTGTGTATGGTAATCCAAGGTTCATCTCGGACGCGATTACTAATGACATAGTTAAATTCAAACCATTATCTGAAGGAGAAGACTCTCGTTTTTGTGATTTAGTCCAGCTTGTCAGAAGGTGTTTTAACTTACTCAAGGAAGTTGGTAGAACAGAAGATATGGACACTAATTGCGTCATTGCTCTTTTGGAGCAGAGAATGAAGATACTAGCGAAGATAAAAAGATTTGGTCGAGACATTTAGAACATGAGAGAAAACAGCCTACTTTATCAAATCTTCTCGAATGGATGAGCGTAGAGATGAGATTGCGTGGTAGTGTGGAGATACAGGGCAGTGTCTGCTGTAAGGTCAACCGCTCGTCCTTCAAAACCTCAAGTCAACCACGTTGTCTTGAATAACCATGCAGAGAAAAGTCTTAAATGTTGGATATGTAGTACTAACTCACATGTCGTAGGTCAATGCCCTACTTTCATCATCAAATCTGTTAAAGAAAGTAACGAGTTATTGAAGGAAAACAGATGCTGTTTCAGTTGTTTGAAGAAAGCGGGAAGAAATCATCGCGCCCATACTTGCTACCATAAACAGTAATGCTATGAGAAACGAAACGGTGTGATCTGTAAGAAGTATCACCATAAATTATTGCACTCAGATCCTGTCAACTCTGTCGGGATGGCATCGACTCAGAGACACGACAACCTTTTACCTGTAGCAACTCTCGAGATTAAAGGGAAAGAAACTCGCAGCAAGTCCTGCAATATTATGTTGGATTCAGGCGCACAAGTGTCACTGATAAGAAACGCGGTAGCTCAAGAATTAAATCTGTCAGGAAAGAATGTCGACAGCATATCTATAGTGAAAGTAGGCGGTGAAGAAGAAGAAATAGTATCAAGGGTGTACGAATTATCAGTTGTTTCCCCTAGAAGCGGTCATAACCATCTCGTCAAGGTAATTGAAATTGATGAAATTAATGACACCTATACGCAGATAATCGACACTGATTGTTTGAGTCGTGAGTTAGGAATCAAAGGAACTGTTCCTCCCAGGTGTTCTGGCGTCATTGATGTTTCGATTGGGATAGATCATGCGAAATTGCACTGTGGAGAGTCAGTTGAACTGAATGATTTGGTTGGTAGAAATACTCCAATGGGATGGATATTTTTCGGAGGATCGAGTGAAAGCAAAGGTCAGCACTCCCTCATGTATGTCTCCCTTTCTAAACCTGTTGAGATAACCGACTTCTGGACTACGGAAGGTATGGGAGTCTCGGCTCCAAATTGCGGGTGCTCCCAGAATGAGCAAGACCAGGTGAATAGAACAGAAATGGACAATTTATATAGTAAGACACGTAATTAGTGGACAATGGAGCATCCTTGGATAAAGAATCCTGAGCTCCTTCCAGACAATAGAGTTCAAACTGAGAGATTACTCCACGTCAGAAAAAAACAATTACAGAAGTCACCCGCTCTAGCAAATTCATACGATGAGCAAATAAAGGAAATGTTTAGCTTGAAGTTCGCCAGAAAGCTAACAGCAGATGAAGTTGATGCCTACGAGGGGGCTGTATTTTATTTACCTCATCATGAGAGAGAAAGCGTAAGTAGTATATAGTGTGACATCCGGCGCGACGCTTCGCTTCGCTTTGCTTCGCTTCGCTTGCGCCGGATGTCACACTTTTGCGGGTTTTTTCAAAAAAATCAAAATTTCAAAATTTCAAAAATTTAGGTAGACTTCAAATTTCACGTGGCCGAAGGCCGAAGGGCGAAAATTTAAGCGTTTTTAAAAATACCCAATTTTCAAATTTTTCAAAATCTTAAAATTTGAGAATTACAATTTTCACCCCCGCTTAAATCATGACCGTTGCAGGACACCGAAAAAATCATAAAAGTTAAGAATTTCAAAATTTGTGAATTACAATTTTCTCGCTTAAATCATGACCGTTCCAGGTCATGTAAAACCGGACACCGAAAATCATAAAAGTTGAGAATTTCAAATTCATGAATTTTATCTATCTTTTAGGTTTTTAAAATATAACATGTGACTAATAATATTTCTTTAAAAATGGAAGAAACAAAAGTGGATGAAACCGCAAGAATATATCCTTCATTATCATATGAAATGGATATTGCAAAACACAAAGATAGAGTACGTTATATGAAAGATAAGGAATCGCAATTATTACTTAGATTAGAACATTATAATAAATTAAGAATGTGACACAAGGCGTTGGAGCATGTTTAACAATTTCTTTAGGCGCTCTCACTATTGTCATTTCATCTGGCGTTCTTACAATTCCACTAGTTGCTGCAGCTTTGTGATACAATTAGATTTTAGTTGTACGTTAGGGAAGTTGTTTTAATTCAAGCACGTCAGCACAATCACATGACGCCAAAGCATCTGGCAGCTGTTTTCAATTCTCTCTCTCTCCTGTCATTGTTCCGTGTGCGCTAGAAAGCAAAGTTCTCATTTGCAATGTCTTCCGTCAGCAAACTAGAGAGAGAATTTTGTTGCTTCGTGGATCAAGTTGTGCCTCTTATTTCACCAGACCATCTGGATTTCTTCAAAACGATAACAGCAAATTTTATCAATGAATCACTAAGAAAAAAACAGAAGACGAGTGGAAACGAAGAAGATAAAAAGAGAGAAGTGTTTGAAATAATCCGAGATTCATTCAAGGATGTTGACAGCAGCAATTTACCTGTATTTCTCGAGAAAAAGGATATTATAAGTACATCATCGTGCATATCTTCATTGAATAAACTCATTGGTTTTGAGAAAATTACACATCGGAATCTTCTACGCTGCTATGTTTTACAAGGAGAAGTGCTTCAGCGACTGAAGTTATTGTCTAAAATGAATTATACAAAATTCGTGAAAGAGTTGAATGAGACTCATAACATTAAATTTTCACGTTCATATATAACATTATTAATCAAATTGTTCAAAATGTCAAGACATTATCCAAATTTAGCTAGTTCCTCCTTATCAATTCATTTTGTGATGAAGCATTTTACATATCTGGAAGATTTCATTGATCATGAGAAAGAAGAAGAAAAGCGAAGATTAGCAGAATCCATATTTGATTCACCCAATGTGCAACAAACTGAACAACAACCTACTGGTCTAACGCAGGAATTTGAAGACTTGGAAATGTTGGACTCTACTTCATAAGTAACAAGTAGTAACATTTATTGCAACTTATTTGAGTGGAGACTGAAAAGTGACAACAGTGTTGACAATTTGGATTTCTGTTTTTCATATAAATGTTGGACTCTACTTCATAAGTAACAAGTAGTAACATTTATTGCAACTTATTTGAGTGGAGACTGAAAAGTGACAACAGTGTTGACAATTTGGATTTCTGTTTTTCATATAAATGTTGGACTCTACTTCATAAGTAACAAGTAGTAACATTTATTGCAACTTATTTGCGTGGAGACTGAAAAATGACATTTTCAAATTGGATTTTTGTTTCATTTAAAATGACTGACCTGATCGAGTTTTTTAAATTATATGGAACAGACACAACAACGAATTTTGATCTAAAGAAAATCGCACATCAATTGGGAATAAAGAATTTTCATGTCCTAATGAGAGACGAATTACAATTGATCAAAAATAGGCCAACTGTAAATTTCATAACGAATCTTCACACTTCAGACCAAAACGGCGTACATTGGTCAGCAGGTATCTTTAGTAAAAACGGAGATAATTATTATTTTGACTCATACGGGCTTCCACCTACGAATGAAGTAAGAGCAATACTTGGCAATGGAATTTATAATACATTTCAAATTCAAAAACCGGGAACAACTTATTGTGGTCAATTATGTCTTTATGTTTTATTTAAATTGCAAGAAGGAGTGCCATTTCTTGATATTATGTTAGAATTGAACGAACCGTAGGTTCTATGGCTACGCCTAATAATAATAATAATGATAATTAAAAATCAGTTCGTTGTAATTCATTTTGATAAAAACGGCCTCTGATATCCTCATTATCTAAATCTTTAATTTCATAAGTAAACGGATAACTTTGATTTATTTTACAAATTTCAAATATCTCTTTCGTCCAGTATCCGACGAAGCCCTTTTCAAATTTGTTCTTATATTTAAATATTCTAACTCTATCTCCAATTTTAAATTTCGGCTTAAGTTTCTGCAAATTCGGATTACTCTCATTCAAATTATTATTCTCGAATATTTTCTTTCGTATCAAATCAGGGTCGTCAGAAGCATTCTTTGGGGTTTCTTCAATACCAGAATGAACTTTATTATTGTACTCTTCTACAACTCCTGGTAATATCTTCAACCATTTCTGATTTCCTTGCTGAGTAAATTTTTTGAAAATTATATTTTTCAACGTCCGATTGAATCTTTCTATCACTACGGCCTTCCCTGCATTTTCAGTTGAATAAACAGTTTCAAATAGTGGCTGAACGTTTCGGTTATAAAATTCCGATCCTTTATCAACAAACAATTTCCTTGGCTTTCTATTACTTTCTTTAAAGATTCCTTCAAACGCATATTTAACTGATAGACCACTTTTATTTTTTAAAGGCTTTACCCAAGCATATCGTGTATATAAATCTATAACGGTCAATGCGTATTTGTAGTCCCTTTCATTCGGCATATGAATAAGATCAGCACTCCAAATATCATCTTTATTAAATACTTTTACTTTCAATAAATATTTAGGCCTTCTGTATTCTTTATGAATTTCAGACGCGTAGGTTCGAGCGTTGCTCTCAGAAGCTTTGCTGTCGTTTCATTTGTCGTTTCATTTAAACCCTGACCGAATAATATTTTAGCTTGTAAAGCTTTCTTAACAAACATTCTTTCAATTTTTTCTCTAAATGTAGGATTTTGAATACTATCTAATTCTTGAATCATCTTCTTATCAGCTGCATGTCGAGAACTTAGATCATGATTTCGATAAGCTAAATCATGCCTGTAAGCTGCGGCATCTACTCTATTTATCGGTTCTTCACCTGGTTTCGGATTATTATTCTCATCTAGTCTTATATCTAATCGAGTTCCTGGACCAGTATATGAATGACCAGGAAGATGTTTTTCTTTCGAATATTTACTCCAAATAAAGCCAGGAAAGTTTTCTAATGTTTTTTGTATATCACCACCGAAGTGGTATGGAACTTTGTTCTTGTCACCTCCAATATGCTGACAGTTTGAGTTTTTATTTTTGTTTAATAGATAATTCAATAAATCTAAATTAGAAATTTTTAATTTAGTTAAATTTTCGGAATTTGTAGAATTCATTTTAAAAGATAAAATAAATGTTTTACCTTATGGACCAAAGGTCCTGAGGTTATTACCGAATCATACTAGGACTTAGATATATTCCAGAACCATCCTTAGTTTCTTTAATTTCAATTAAATCATCAACATTGTGGAGAATATTTTTAAGAACTCGTTTTCCTTCATCAACTAATTTTAATTTACTAATAAAATTATCTACTACTCCTTCGCCCCTAGCAACTTTCTCTAACTCTCTATTATGTCGTTTTTGTTCTTCTAATGCTGCCTTCTCTGATTTATTTTTATTTACTGCTTGGACAATACCAGCTGTCCCACCTGCAACACTTCCTGCAGCTGCTATGCCTCCTATTATTAGTGGAATTAATGGGAGAATTCCACCATTCTTTTCTTCTTGTAATTGAATATTCTCTATCATTGGTTTACTTATGTAATACTTTTTTTTATTAATAGTAATAGTTTTAGGGGTATTTTTGTCAACAATATTACGTAATTTTAATTCAACAGTTTTATTATTATTACTTTTCGCTTGCGACATTTTTAATAAAAAAATTTTAAGTTATCAAAAATTTTAATCTATTCTAGTTATGAATAAATTATAAGTTAAGAATTTTTTTAATCTATTCTAGTTATGAAAAATTTTAAGTTACCAAAAAATTTTAAGTTACCAAAAATTTTAATCTATTCTAGTTATGAAAAAATTAATTAATCGACTAAGTCTTGGGCTTTAACCTATCGGAGCGAAGCTCCTCTGGCTTTAGCCGATCCTAGCCATCTTTCCATTAAGAATTTCAATAGAATATTTTACATCTTCTAGCAATAAACCATAAGCCATCAATGAAGTTGTGGAATCTTTTTTTTCAATATTAATTGTAACATCACAACCAGTCTTGATAATATCTTCAGATTGTGCACTTAAATCGAAACAGAAAACAGGATATAAATGTCTCCAATCTCCAGGAGTTAATTGTGGTTCAACTCCAAATTCTATACAAAGATTTCGATAAGAATCATATCCTTCCATAAATTGATTATTGGTATCATCGAATCTTAATGGATCAATTGGATAACGGGTTTGATTTAATGAAACTTGTAAACTTCGAATTGTATTAATATGGAAGATATTATTGTTCTTATCAAAACTTGGAGAATTATTTCTTTGAAATGTTAGTAATAAATATCTTGGGGTATTCGCAGTTCTAGTAAAATGCCAGTTAAATCTTTGTTCGGAAAAAGTTACTGAACTAGCAGTTCTCTTTAGAAAATTTACTGGAATTGGTTTGTTAGTATTTAATCTTTTTGCAATAGCTGTTTCAATCTCTAAACTAGGAGTAATATGCTTAATCCACCATTCAAGTCTATCAATTTTTAAATATGCTTTTTTTCCAGTCTTACCAAAAAAGATTAATTCATTATTTGCTGTACGATGAATTATTAATTTAAATTTTAATTGATATGATATTTTATCATAATCTAAATATCCGAATAATGGAGACAATGACCAATTTACTGTCTGTTTACTTTTTTTGTTAAATTCACGTCTTTCTTTATATGCTTCATTATTTGTTTTATTTAAATGTTTTGCAATATTTTCTACATCTTTCGCAATTCCTGCGGCATCTGTTCCAGCGTGAGTTAAATCATCAATAATTATACCATCATTAGTATCAGGAAACCAACCTTCGATTTCATGCTTTTTATTATTTTCACCAATTGTTATAAATCTAAGCATTGTATCAATTACACCTGGGGAATCACTTATTGTTTCTATATTTTGAGTTGCAACATCTAAACGCATTTGTGTAAATAATCTTGGAAAAAAATTATTCTCTAGTGTAATATTATCGGTATCTGGTAATGGTGTTGTAAAATTAGCATCACTATATAAAGAATATTCACAGTGTAAAAATGAATCAGGTAAATATAAATAGCTCTGCTGATTATCAACTTCAAAAATTAAATCACCTCCAGTGTTTACTCTACTGGAAGATCCGGGATTCATAGCAATTCTTATATAGTCATTCTTTTTTTGATTGTAACTGGTGAACGGAGGATCATCTAATCTAAATTTATTTTCGATAAGCGAAGGCATTTTTATAAGAAATAATTTGACTTTTTGTTTTTCTCACAGACAGAAAAAAAATTTTTACTAAAATATAATTTTAGAATTTTACTAAATATAATTTTAGAATTTTACTAAATATAATTTTAGAATTTTGCTAGACCAGCTCCGCTACAGCTTTGCTGGTTAGACCGAAGGTTGCTGCTCACGCCATTACCTCTTATTTCTTCAATTGTTTTTTTCATTATGTTTACTATCACCATCCACAGCTATGTTAGCAATTTTGTTCTTTGTTTCATCTGAAAGTTTTTTTAATTTTTTTAGTTCTTCAGAATCATTCCTAAGTTTACGAATAGCTTCTAGTTGTTTTAATTCGTTTTGAGACTTGACAGCATTTGATATTGCACTAGCTGTACTACCTATAGCAGCTGCTCCTTTTGCGGCAGATGTAATCAAATCTTTATTATTTTTTATCAAGTTAACGATACTTCCAATACCAGAAAAGATGCCATCCCCTTCTTTTTGAACGGCACCTGCGGTGCCTAGGAACTTTTCTGTTCCGATTGTTTCTCTATTATCATAATGATAAACAGGATTCATACGTGGTTCATGAGCAATTCTTTGATTTGAAGCAAAATGTTTAAGATTATGTTTATAAATTATAGGCATTTTTTAGGATTAAATTTGACTTTTGGGAAAAAATATTTACGATTGGTTAAAACCTGAGGACCTTTTGGTCCGATCGGCTAAAGCCTCGAGGAGCTTCGCTCCGATTGGTTAGTAACCTGAGGACCTTTGGTCCGTTTAAGATTTACGTTTGTGAATGGACAACAACTTCGAGATAACTTTATTAATTGCCTGTTGCACTTTATCTATTGCGTCAAGCAGCGTGTGATGTACTTTAATTTCTCTTCTATTAACTTGCATTTTCTGCTGATTAATCTTCAACGCCGTTTTAAGAGCATTTAACTTAATTTAAGAACATCTAATTGTCTTTTAACAGCATCTAACTGTTCTTTATTTTCTTTAGAGTTTTCTTGTAAATTTTTCTTTAATTCATTTTCTAAATTGATTTTAAGAGTTTTCATTTTATCAACTTTTTGATTAAGTGAGTTTACTTCATTTATTATTCTATTCATCTTTTTCATTTGTTGAGTAATTTTAGAACTCAATTCATCAACACTTTTTTGGAATGTAGTTTGTAACTGCTTTAAATTTTTTTTAATTCTTTCAGGTAGATTTTCTATTTCATCTTCTAATTGTTCTTTTAACATTTTTATCTGATGTTTATTTTTAATTACAGCAGATTTTAAATTTAAAGAAAGTAATATTAAAATTTTTGATTGTTCAGAAATCTTTTTAAAAAGTTTTGCTATATCTGCTTCTAGCTCTCTATCCTTTTTATCAAGTTTTAATAATTTTTCGTTTAATGATTTGTCATTAAGTTTAAGCAACTTCAATTCATTCATCAGTGGAACCAAAACATCGTTTATATATTTTTCTTTTAAATCATTGATTTGTGTATCAACATATTGTTTATTTGTTAACTCTGTATTTTGTTGCGGAAGAATAGAAAGATGCAATGGACCAGATAAAACGTCTCCAGTTTTCATGATATAATTTTCTATCTCTATTTCTAATTCACGATTATTCGGGATATATGCACCTCCACCAACATTTGGTAACATCATTTTTTAACAATAAAAAAATAAATTTTTTTCTAATAAAAATAAAAAAATGGAAACCCCAAATTTAAAAAAATTATATTCGTCCGCATCATCCTGTTCTTCTTATTCGACGAGATCAACGGGATTTGAAAATAAATGTTTTGTTAATAATAATAATAATAATACTATTACAAATCCATGTATAGATGTTAATCTTTTGTTTGAATTACAAGCCGAAATATTTAGGGAGCAAACAAAAGGATTACCTTCAATAGAAACAAATTATTGCATTTTTCCAGGAGATCCATTTATTAAATTTATGGAGATTGTAAGTAAATATAATGATGTAGCTTATGTTGAATTAAATAAAGAAAATATGGTTATAATAGGTCATAATAATGTATATGGGTTTATCAGAGCAGTTTTGCCGATTAGTAATACTGATTGGATAGAAACTAAAATTATTAATTATATCAATATTAAAGAATTAGTTAAAAAATTAAAATCTTTTTCGAAAGAAAAAATTAGATTATTTGTTGACGATCAAAATCAATATAACATTCACATAGAGAGTAAAAAACATAATGAAGAATTATTATGTCAAGTTTATTATAGAGACACAATTTATAAACAAGAAACATTAGAAATGCCGCAAAGATATGATGATGATACGTATATAGGATTATATTCAAACTTAAATATTAATTTATTAAAATCTTATATAAATGGTTTAGCTCAACAAGAGAAAATTTATATGTGGACTACACCTTATACTATTAACAATGACCATAATCATAATAAACGAACCGAAGGTTCTAGGGCTTTGCCCGATCTTAAAGAATCTTATGATAATAATGATAATAATATAGATGATAATAATATAGATGATAATAATATAGATGATGATAATATAGATCATGATTCAGAAACATCTGAAAATGGTGTAAATGGTAAAAAAGATTATAAAAATATTAGTAATTATAAAAATTTATCTAAATTTCATTTTCTTACAATTGAAAATAATAATGATGGTATAGTTGAAGATACTGTTAGACAACTATGCGTCGGGTCTACAAAATTTAAATTAGGATTTACATCTAATCAATTTAAAATTTTATCATCTTTAATAAAAACTAAAAGTGATTCAGATTATAGTGGTGTTATTAAATTTTCCAAAAGAGAACAAAGACCAATATTTTTCTCTATTATATTATTATCAGATAAGAAATGTAATTTAGAATTAGATATTCCAATAAGAGAATGGTATCCTATCAGGGAATGGCATTCTTTACCAAAAAGTGTAATTTATGATGTTGAAGAAACAATTTATGATGATGATGAAGAATCAATTGATGATGATGATGATGAAGAATCAATAGTTAGTGAAAATAAATTTAAATTATCTTTTGATAAAACATTATATGATGAAACTTAATATGATAAAACTTAATAGAAAATACCAAAATATTCGATAAATATATTTTCATATGTAATAAAATTTTTAGATGTAATAAGTTTTTAGATGTAATAAGTTTTTAGATGTAATAAGTTTATAGATGTAATAAGTTTATAGATGTAATAAATTTTTTAGATGTAATAAGTTTATAGATGTAATAAGTTTATAGATGTAATAAATTTTTTAGATGTAATAAGTTTATAGATGTAATAAGTTTATAGATGTAATAAATTTTTTAGATGTAATAAATTTTTTAGATGTTATAAAATTTTTAGATGTAATAAAAAAATTATTATTCCCACGTGTCATCATCATCACTTAAATTACTCTCACAGATGATTGTTTGAAATATTTCAGCTTGAATATCTTCTCCGTTATAAGGTAACATAATTTCATTTTCATCTGGTGCTTGACGTTTAAGAATATTTATTTGACCAGAAAATTTTTTTTCTTCAGTATTATTATTTTTATCAGGAATACTAATTCCAGTTTCTAAAGATCTTTTCCATGGTTTATTAACTGTAGTCGATAATGTTTTCCCCGAATATAATTTTAGAAAATCTTCTACTTTTACTTTATCTTGTGAATATCCTTTGAATGTTTTCTTTTCACTAAGTCTCCCTTGTTCATCTACAGTAATACAGTATTTTACTTTAGGTGCAATAAACATTGCAAAAATAATTCCACCATTTCCATAATCATTTTTCCCTTGACACAATTCTCCTCCAACATATCCAGCAGCGTCTAATTTATTAAAGAGCTCATTGGAAATATATATTGAATCAGTATCTGTATAATGAATGTATTTTTCTTTGAAACCATTAATTTCTAAAATAAAGTTATTCATGATTCTTCTAGAGTGAGAAAGAATGAAAGAACCTAAGTGTGATGGCATGAATGACGTCTTCCCATCTTTTACAATATTAGTTTTGAGAAATTCATCATCTTCCATTTCTACTTTCGCTAAATATTGTTCATCATTTAATTTTTCATAATCTTTTACTTCTTGAGTGAAATTTTTTCTCAATGTATTCTCATTCCATAAATGATATTTAGTGGTTATATCTTTTTGCACAGTTTTGCCATATAGCGAATTCATCAATAATTTAATTAACTCATCACCTACAGTATTTCCTTCTGTTTTATATCTTTTTCTCAAATTAAAAAGTTTTTCAATATAATTTCGAAATGGTGAAACTTGATAATTTTTTTCATAAATTATACCATCAGTAATATGTAAGATTTTCCCCCCACATCTAACAATTTCTTGTATGTCAACAGAAGTTAATACATCATAACATATACCATTTCTAAACCTGATTACTTTTACATGAGAATTATTATTTTGATTTTTAACTTTATCTTTAATAGGAACTGGTTGGAAAAACATATCATTCGGATATTGAAACACAACAGAGAATATTCCAGTTTTAGGTCTAAATGTTTGTGTATTAAATTTATATACTATTTCCCGCTCTTCTTCTTGACGAAATTTTCTAGCTGATTCAGCTTTAGGGTATTCTGAATTTTCATCATACATAGCTGATGGATATAAAGATGTTGCATCAAAAGCCATTAGAAATTCATTTTTTTGTTCAAGTAGTTGATTTGAAATTTTCTTACAAATTTCAGTTTTATCTCCTAAATCTCGATACTGTTTCATTAAATCTATTAAATTATTTCCAGGGGACAAAGCCCCACCAGCGTAGCGACCAAGGGACAAAGTCCCCCCAGCGCAGCGACCAGGTAAATACTGTTTTAATATTGGTAACAAGATGCTACAAAATGGCGATATGTATTTTCTTATATTTGCTGAAACTCTTCCACCTTTAACAGATTTTCTAATATAATTTCTAGCCCATAAATCTATATGAGAATGAATATTTATATTGTCATTTTGTACGCTTTTCATCCAACCGTTAAATGTTAAAGCAGAGGATGTCAAATTAGTAGTTATATCTTCACCAACTAAATCTTGCATAACATTATTATATTTGTAGATACAAAAAGCTAAAGAAAGAATATCGTTAACTAAATATGGTCTCCATTCATTTTCTTTTTCTTTATAATTTTCATGTGTTATGTCTCCAATTTCATAATTTAATTTACACACATTCGTAGGAATTTTAAAATTCTCACACCATTTAGAAAGACTTGTTTTTACATGTTGATAACTACATTTCATTATAATAGTTTGAAGTGCTAATTTACCTGAAGGTGAATCTTTTTTCATATTGTTTTTAAATCTAAAAGATTTTTGAATGTATCTACTAACACATTCAGTTGTATAAGGATTTTGTAATGAAGCAGTCAATATTCCTCTTGAAGTTTTAAGAGGCGGTTTAGATAATTTAAAATTAGCTTTTATCGGAAAATAGGAATCAAAACCTGATGAATTGTGAGCTATTAAAGTTACTCTAGAATAATTAAATTTTCCAAGAGTTTTAAAAAATTGATGGATCGGACATACGTCCTCTGGGTTTCCCCCGATCGAACATTCATCATCCTCAGTTCTCGTAAATATTTTCACACAATTTTGAAGTTTATTAAATTCTAATTCAGTTAAATTATTATACTCATTAATCTGTTTTTTAAGTTTTTTAATTTCATCTTCATCTTTTGATCGTTTAATTTTAATCATATCACTTAGCAAACGTGTTTCTAATTCTTTCAATCTTTGTTTCGGTAAACAACATATAAATTTATTAAAATTAATAGCTCCTACAGCGTAAGGAATAGGATGAGCTGTTGAACAGTTAGGATCGGGAAAAGTTTCGAGATCCCAAATATATGTTGAACCATAGTCAATTTTTTTCTTTGTTATGATTTTATATGGACGCGTTGTTAGATTTTCATCAGTAACTGTTTTATATATGGGTTTGAAATTATTTTCAATTTCTCTAATAGCTTTTAATTTATGAGATTTATTAATTAAACAATAGTGACCAATTGTTGAACCTGCGTGAAAATAATTGTAATAAACATAATTATGAAACGTTTCAATTCCTCTAGGATTTAAATGACGATTGGCAGGACTATAATATTGAACACATTCTCCAAAATATTTATTGAATTGAGAAAATTTACAGTTTGACATTACTCCTGTTCTGGATGTGGCTTTCTCTTTATATAAAAAATTATTAAACATTTCTTTCATCATTTCTCCTTGTTCTTCATTAAAACCTCGTAAAACATTATAACATTTAATAAAACAAAAATCTTCAGAAGGAATATAACAATATTCACCGAAATATTCTTTGATTCTATATTTCATATTAATCCCTGCCCCTCTATGCGATCTTTGTACTAACTTCATTCCAAAATCTTCATATTTAATATTGCCTGTAAAAATCCATTCGTTAGCATCGGATTTCTCATCCAGATTCGAAAACCATGTTTCAAATGATTTTTTATTATAGAAGGTTACGTAAAAATTTTGAATTATATTTTCCTGATCTTTAATAACTTTTCCAAGTAAATTAATAATTTTACCATTTGCTAAAAGTTTCCGCATATCATTTACTACATTAATAAAAGATACATTTTCATATTTAATTTCATTTGGATTAAATAAATTACATAAATCATCACCAAGTTCATCCTTAATTCTATCATCAAAAAAGATATCAGTAATAGGGGTTTCTAATATTTCTTTTGTTCCACTTTTCTGTTTTTTAGTATTACGTCTAATACTACGCCTAGTACGTTTCTGTTTTTTAATACGTTTACTACGTTTACTATGTTTAATTTGCGCATCAAACTCAGCAGTTTGTTTCTTGATTAATTCATCAATCCTAGACGTTTGTCCGAGAGACATTTCACGATTCATATTTTTTAAAAGAAAAAATGAATTTTTACATAGAACCTCGGTTCCGTTTTTGCATATACACAGGAATATGTAATTGATGTAATGTTTCTAATTCATGTGCTGTTAAATGTTCTTTCTTAACCAACCACCATAAATTATTATACGCCAAAAATACTCGGAAACTTCTTAAACAAAGTGGAAAGTCTTTTGTTTTAACACACGGTTTAATACCATGTTTTGTTTTATAATCTGTAACGAGCGCTACGTATTTATGATGATAATAAAATCTAACTTCTTTCTTCGAATTTACAGGATTTGTAGGATGACGATAATCTTTTAAAACTGGTACATGCTCTATCTTATAATCATTCAACATATTTTTTTTTATTTTTATTAACAAAAAATTTATAAGAAAAAATTGTTCGATCACTCCTCGAAAATATTTTCTATAACTCTTTCACTCCTCGAAAATATTTTCTATAACTCTTTCATGAATTTTTTTATCAATATTAATTGTGATAAATCCATAATCTTTTGACCAAGCATTGTTACACGATTGTTTAAATTCATCTTTATTTCTTACACATAAATCTCTTAACAAATCACTTAAGTTTCTTGCATTTATTTCAAATAGTATAAATATATTTGCATTCTTTCTAATAACACTTCCGTCTAATGAATACATACTTTGTGTTAAATAAAATACACTACAGTTATTATGTCTACCTCTTGTGAAATAATTTCTCTGAACTGACTGATTTCTATCATTAACACAATCATCAAAAATTACACAATGTTTCATTGTTTTATCTAGTTTACTAGGATCTTGCATATTACCACTATCATCTATTAATTGTATTTTTATATGCTTATTTTTATTAGATTCTACTAACTGATTATTTTTTGTTGCTTCTTCACACCACGAACTTATTTCTTCTTCATCTTCAGATTTTTCATATTCTTTGAATAATGAAGCAATTGCAGTTTTTTTAAGATTATTTTCAAATCCATATTTTAAAAATTGATAGACGGGTTGTTCTGCTGTTGTTGTATAAATTATAAGATTGTTATAATCCAAAAAATTTGGAGTCGTTAAAATTTTAAATAATAGATATGTTTTTCCACATCCTGATCTTCCACAAATAACTGACAAAACTTTATTAGATAAATTTGGATGATGATTAAATTTAAGTTTTTTTTTATTTAATGGAGGTAGTTCACTCATTTTTTAATAAAAAAATTTATTTTTATTTTTTTTATTTTTTGTTTCTAAAGAAGAAGAAAATTAAACTTCTCTAGCTTCGCGTGGGAGTTTATACCTCCCGAACCAAAAGATCTATCATAATCTCTTCACCTCCAAAATTTATTTCTTGTCCTTTTTCATCAGTGATTCTAATGTTAATGTTGTTAATAGTTTTTCTTGTAATAGGAAAATATATTAATGTTTGTGGAAATACATTTAATCTATAACCAATGGGTACAGTAAAAGCTGGAAAACTGAATATTAAATTTGATAATTTACCATTTATATATCCTCCTTCAATAATGTCACAATGTACAACAATTGAATTTATTTCAGTTATTTTTGGAATCTTCTCACCTAAATGATAACCTTGACTATAGGTTTGTTTATTAAATCCTAATAGCTTTGACAATGATCTATCATGATTAAAATCAACTTGATGATTTTCGTCTAAAGTAAGAGAAAATTTATTAACTGCCGGTTCAACTGCAAAATGTAATTGTTTCTTATCTTTAAATGGTATACCTAAATGTCTCTTAATTTCATTTGATATTGTTTCAACTTCGTAAGAACCAGGAAGAAAAGTTAATATTTTCCATGTTTTGCCTTTATCAGTAGAATATCTAAATTGATCATTCACATCTTTGATAACGTTTTGAATAGTGTTAAATGTGGAGAAACTAGTCAATGCAATTTGATAATTTTTATTTTGTTCCAAATGTAGAATGGGTTCTAAATTACAAGTGTGTGATGAAGTAGTTGTTATAATTTTTAACGTCGTACTAAATTTTGATGAACCCAAAATCTCTGTCAAATTTTCTAAATGATTATTAATTTTGTCTAAATCTGCTGAACACATTTTTAAACTAAAAAAATTAAATAAATATTATAGATAAAAATCGTAGATAAAAATCATAGATAAAAATCATAGATAAAAATCATAGATAAAAATCATAAATAAAAATCATAGATAAAAATTAGAAACAACATATTTCAGCTACACTTTTATAATCCTCTTCATTTAGAATCTTCTTTTCTAACAGTCTTTTCAATATAGCATGAATTTCATTGAAACTAGAATTATGTCCTTCTTTTATTGCAGATATTAAAATATTTAATCTATTTAGTAATTCTTGTGGATCATCTGGTAAAAATATGGTTGTTTCTGTTTTCTGTTTTTCAGATAAACCTTTTCCTACTTTAACTCCCGTTGATAATAAATTTTCTAATTGTTTATAACGTCTAAGAGTTTTTACTGCACCAACTCTATCTAACATAGCTTTATATTTTATAAGATCATCTACAGCATAATTATTTAAATCTGCTCCTCTTAAAAGATTAACAAAATTTCTATCTAAATTAAAAGGAGATTTATCTGGTGAAAAAATTAAACCTCGAAAAGGTTGTGGAAATATTTCTTTTTGTCCGAGATAAAATCTAGGTATTGTTTTTCCATCTATAAATGAAATAGAATGTTCAAATTGCATAGATTTTGGTAATTTCTTATTAATGTTTGATTCTAGTAATCCATAGTCATCTAATATAGTTTTGTGCTCTGGATCTGTTATATCAATTTGTTTCTCATTATTTGTACTTTCTTTTTCAAGAGTTTTAAATGGTTTCATAGTTTTCTCAAAATCAGTTTTTACTTGCTCGGTTTGCTGCATTTTTTCAAACATATCAGATTGAATACCAGCTTTTATCATTCTATGTTGAAGATGATTTTCTTTCATAATTTTTCTTTGTTTTATTAACTCTTCTAATTGTTTTATTCTTTTAAAATTATCAGCTCTAATTTTATCCATTTTTAAAATATAATATTTGAATTTTGTGGTAACATTGGAATACAGCAAAAACATTTTACTGAACAAATTATTTTTTTATTGCTTTGTTGTTTGACATCTTTTCGTTTAAAGTTTTCTCGTTTTAAGTTTTTTTTAATAAAGTTTTGCTTAAATTTTCGCTTAAAGTTTTTAGCACTTCTAAAAAAATTTTGTCATTTTCTTCATTAGAAATTTTACCATCACTCGAAATTTTGCCATCCTGTTTATTCTTATCATCAACTTTTTCGGACTTTAAATGAAATGGCGTTTTATTAGCTTCATTAGCTATTTGATCAAATTTTTCAATCTCATCTAACGTAATAACATTATCATCACATACTCTTTGAAAGTAGTAATGTAGTTTATCATAGACTTCTTTAATATGTAAATGCTTAGTTTTTAATGATTTTCGTTTCTTAGTTATTAAAGATTTATCTAACATTGTAACAAGTGAAGTTGCAAAAACACCCGTACCTGTTAAAGCTGTAGCAACTACTGGAATTACTAAAACACCTGAAGATATAACAATTGTTAACGTACCTAAACTTATTGTTAATAATATGCCAATTCCTTGTGTTACATTCTTAACTTTAGACCATCTCTTTCTTAATTTATTATAATGTTCTAATCTAAGTAATAATTGAGATTCCTTATCTTTCATATAACGTACTCTATCTTTGTGTTTTGCAATATCCATTTCATATGATAATGAAGGATATATTCTTGCGGTTTCATCCACTTTTGTTTCTTCCATTTTTAAAGAAATATTATTAGTCACATGTTATATTTTAAAAACCTAAAAGATAGATAAAATTCATGAATTTGAAATTCTCAACTTTTATGATTTTCGGTGTCCGGTTTTACATGACCTGGAACGGTCATGATTTAAGCGAGAAAATTGTAATTCACAAATTTTGAAATTCTTAACTTTTATGATTTTTTCGGTGTCCTGCAACGGTCATGATTTAAGCGGGGGTGAAAATTGTAATTCTCAAATTTTAAGATTTTGAAAAATTTGAAAAATTGGGTATTTTTAAAAACGCTTAAATTTTCGCCCTTCGGCCTTCGGCCACGTGAAATTTGAAGTCTACCCAAATTTTTGAAATTTTGAAATTTTGATTTTTTTGAAAAAACCCGCAAAAGTGTGACATCCGGCGCAAGCGAAGCGAAGCAAAGCGAAGCGAAGCGTCGCGCCGGATGTCACACTATATACTACTAGCGTATATTTGTCTTCATCAAAATAGAAATCGTACAAGCAATTTTACACGATACAATTTCAAAATAGGTTTTTAGACAAGTCATTACAAGTTAAGACGCTGCTTTGGTAGACAGACAAAAACTTCGTCCAACACAGTACAACATAAAATCAGTTTTGTTAAAACATACATCTATTATACAGAGCACACACCCATGAGAAAAAAGAGTTACCTCTTCTAGCTGTTCTTGCTGTAGGTAAGCAAAAATGATTCGTGTAAAAGAGACGACGGGGCACACAGTAATTCAAAGGATGGTCATCATATTCACATTTCAGTAAGAAAGACATTGATTGTTTCACACGTTGATCCTCAAATGTAGGAATAGCATCACACTTACAATCGACATCACAAATGATCCTTTGGGCGCGCTTATGAATACAATTTATGTTTTTCTTGGTGTGATAAGAGAGTTCACAAAAAAGAGGAGAGGCGTACAAGAGCATTGCCTGAACGTACATCACAAAAACTTGCATCAGTTGCTTTCTGGTAAGTACATGTCTCAATCGCTTTAGAGCGTAAAGTCGACGGGATGCGGAAAGGCAAACGTTGTCAAAGTGAGCATCCCAAGACAAGTTATTGTTCAAAATGACACCAGGAATCGAAATTGAATTGACAAAGGCAAAGTCAGGATGCAGAATGATTCTGGCATTATGAGATCTTCTGATAACCATTTGCTTAGATTTGTTGCAGTTGACGAGCATCTTCTTGAATCGTAATTGACAGAGAATGTCGTCGACGTGAAAGCTGCTGTCCGAATTCTTATCTATTCTTTGAATAACCGTCATGTCGTCTGCATACTTGATTAGTCGAGCACACTGAGACTGTAGAAGCACTGATCCTAAAAACGATGCGTACAGAAAGGGCCCTAAAATTGAGCCTTGGGGCACACCAGACACCACAGGAATTAGTGGTCCACAGTTGTTTTGATAGCTTACCATCATAAAGCGGTTTTTCAAATAAGACAGAAGCCACAGCAAGAAACCTGAGTTCAAATTATTGAGCTGCAGGTAATTCACAAGTAAATGGTGTTGTATCTTATCGAAAGCTTTGCTGAGGTCCAAACATGTTATTCTCACTGATGCAGTGTCGTCTCGGTCGAGATACTCCGTGATTGTGTTGTGAACATCGATTAAGGCGCTAGTGGTGGACCCCAGTGGCCTGTAAGCATGTTGGTGTGGGCCATACAATTTGATCAATTCATCTTTCATGCGTAATAATACGAGTCTCTCCATTATCTTTCCGATAGCTGGAAGGATTGAGATCGGACGGAAATCGTAGGATGAGAGATTCTTCACTTTGGGCAACGGTACTGTCTTTGCAATCTTCCACGCGGCAGGAAAGTGTCTTTCTCGGACAGATGCTTGAAAAATGTCTTGAACGACACCACAAATGACATGCGCGCTTTCACGCAGAAGGCGGCATGGGATGCCGTCTACACCGAAGGACTTCCTATCGTTCAAATGTACAAGTTGATCGTAGACCTCTTCAACCCTTATCTGAGGTTCCCAACTCAAATCGTCGGACAGGAAAGCCAATTCTTCGTCAGATTCGTCGTTGAAGAAAGTGGCAAAGGCTTCCGTGATAGAAATTACTGAAGGGTCTCCAATGCCTTGTGCACATTGTTTTCGATTTTTATTGCCAGCGAATTCGCGGACAATCGGCCAGACGTTATTGCCTTTCTTGATTATCTTATCGCTCCACTTGCGTTTTGCTTGGGACTTCAATGTGCGAGAAATTGAGTTTGGCACATCTTCGCACAGAACATAGTTGATGTGCTCTAATGTTGCGACTCGCATCTCCAACTGTCTTATCCTCCTTACAAGTTCGGTTTTTGAAAGCTGAAACAGTTCATCCTGAAAGAAATTACAATTGTAATTGTCAATGACGAAAAGGGCTCTGTATATTCACATAATGTCAATAGTGCTGTTCTAAATGCATACCTCCATCAAAGATTCCTCCAGCTTCGATTTTTCCCTTTGTAAATACAGTATCAGCGAAGTCTCCGCTTTATCTTTGCTTCCTGAAAATATGACATGAGGTAAATTTACATTGTTCAAGATATTCATTCAGACCTTTTTCGAACCGTACATGTATGTATTCATGCAAGCATGTAAACCTTTAATCTACATGTATGTTCTTAAAGAAAAATTAAATGGACATGTACTCACCATGAATTTCCACAACCCGGCCGTTATGTTTCTCCCAACCGCATGGAGGTACATTTTTTGAACACCCTGTCCATAGTATCGGGCCCCATCTTTCTTTGTTGCAAAATTGTCTGGGATCCCGAATCGAAGTTTCAGGTTCCACAGACATTTGCTGTGTATCATTTTCGGAAAGTTCTTCCCATTCGATTATCGCAAACTTCATATTCTGAAAAGAAATATAAATCAGTAAATGTTTGCGTTAATCGGTACAAGATTGCCGTGACATTATCAGCAGATCAGATGGTAGGACACTGTATGACACATAAATCATACGCGGTTACTGAATCATCATTATGCAATCAATAGAGGATCTGTATGTATTGTCTACATAGAAACTTGAATCATTATTCATACTGTTTACTGTGATATATGTATTGTACGTACGCGAGATCAAAAACGCCAGACTTCAAATTGTAGTAGGAAAGAGAGCAAATTTTAATGTATACATGTATATTAAAAGAAAAATATAATTGGATGTATAAAATGGAAAAACTCTAAAATCATATTAAGAATTTGGTCAGTTTTATATAAAATATTTTGATATTAAGTGAACATTCTTATCATATATTAGATAAAGGCACTGTACTAATAAAGTTATAATTTTCGACAATATCAAAATCATCATTAAAATAATGTTTATGCTGTTTGCAGTTTCTATGATAATATTACATTCGCATTAATATGCCAGAGTGAAACTTGACAGGATCTTTGGGATGACCACCCACTATGAAGTCCATTAAACTTTCCAAATATAGCGCTCT
The DNA here is from genome assembly GCA_907163375.1 of Prostheceraeus crozeri. Lineage (NCBI taxonomy): Eukaryota > Metazoa > Platyhelminthes > Polycladida > Euryleptidae > Prostheceraeus > Prostheceraeus crozeri. Next base: position 45,612 of record CAJQUW010016006.1, on the reverse strand, counting down.
CACGTCGGGGCTGGACCTTCACGCCTCATGAAAAATCCGTTTTCGAGTCATCCTCTATACATGCACAGGTATGTACATACTAGTCTAAGCCATGCAGAGTAGACTATAGGATCCTCGCGGGAGAACATCCCCGGGTCCAAACACTAGCGCTCTGTGGACTGAACTGCACCTGTTCATTCACATGATCCTTTTAGTCAAAGTTATCAGGCTCGCATATTTATATTGAAGACCTAAATGATTTTAATGACAGTTAATAACATTATTTGTATATGTTATTATCGTAGTTAATTCCATGCATTAATGAATAATTCGGCCGTATTTAAAATTTTCTCTCGTTACGATTTCAATTTGTTTTGGAGATATATTGTTACTACAAAAAATATTGAAGTACTTTGTATCTTAGAATGCAGGTGAAAGTTTAGTAGGTACAATTACGTACGATGTATTGTCATCACCAATGGTCTCAAAACTGCTTCCTCTAAACTAAAGAACCTCCAGGTATCACTTGGGAGTATTTTGTAAGTATTATTATGGTTTACTTGTTCTACTATCAAATCTTGGCAAATAATGTAAACAGTATTTTCATGTTGAAAGAAGAATAGTACTTTTACGTAGAATTCATCATTGACAAGTATATGACACTTGCATTGTTTTTTGTGGGAACAGAAGTTTGATCCAATAACTGTATGATTATGTTGAGTATAGCTCTTGAAGACCTGTATCGTTTCAGAATTTACATTGAAATGAGATCCAAAAAAATATTTTTCCAATAGAATCCAGTTTGACGAGCTTAGACTTTCCTAGTCCTGTGATATCCGCGTTACCATTAATATGGTCTATAAAAAATTGTTCAAACTCAACGTTCTTCGTGAAGTTCATACCAGAGCTTCCGTACAATGATGACAAATGAGAGAAAAGGTTGTATCTTTGAATTATTTGCTTACATATAGTTTGATTGCCATTAAATAGGTTGGTCATAACGGAATTAAAAGACTCAAATTTATACATGTAGTACAAAGTCGCTGCTCCAAATTGTCGGAAACATTCCGTTACATGGAGAATCTGATGCACGTTATAAGTCATATGAGAAAGTCCATATATGATTTCATAATTATAAACGAAATTATTTAAGTCGACATCCATCCCTAACAGATCATTTTCGGTGAGGTCTGTTGAGAGTAATCTATAAATAGAACTGCTTAGCAGCAGAAAATTTTCATAGACTGGAGGTTCAAGTACATCTTTCAATATTAGAGGTCCAAAATAGAGCAAGAAATTATGGTACTCTTGAGCTTTCCAGTAGCGAAGGTGGGTTAACGTGCGTGGTGACCTTGAAAACGTCGAAGGTACTTTAAATTTCAGGAGTTGATCATTGACTCTATTTGCTTCACTGCCTACGTAAATTTCAGAATTTTCTCTTGGAATGGATGGCGTAAACCACAAATTTAGTAGACACCCAGCAACACCTCTGTCAATGCAATGCATCAAGTCAACAGTGAATCCACCTATATTATCAAATAGTGATAAGTTGCTGAATGCACTGTAACCTTTAATCCCCCATTGAGCTATATTTGTTCTTGAGGCTTCATAAGCATGACTCAAAAATTCCTCATTTGATCTTAAAAGAGGCAAAACATCTTTGAATTTGTAAATGCTAGTCATTCCGTTTCCTTTTGGAACCCTTTCAATATTTAGTTTACACCATGAACATCCAAAATTACCGTTAAATTGTTTTATATTTTGCAAACCGCAACGCGCAACTGAATCTGCTACACAATTGATAGGTATTATTCGGTATATGTCTTGGCCTACTTCAATTCCTGATGAAATCAGTCTATTGAATTTATCAGTTAGTGGCTTGAAATATTTATCAAAACATGGTTTTTGGTCTCCATAGTATATCCCTAAAAGAATGATGTTATGAAATTTCAAACGCTGCAGTAGTTCATTTACAATAGCTAATATTGGCCATGCGCTTGACTTGGCTGAATTAAAAATAGCAACGCCATCAGTTGATAGTGATACTGTTATAACTTTACTGTTTCTAAAACTTTTATAGATTCTAGAAAAAGCCTCACCTGTAGCATTTTTGAAAAATGTATGAAAATTTGTAATCACATGTTTTAACTGATCTTGAACATTCGTATAGAAAAAGCATATATTTTTTTCTTTGAAAATTATCAGTCATAACAGTTTGACAAGTTGGACATGTCGAATCTGGCTCTAATGTTGATTGGCATTTTGAACAAACGTGTATCTCCTCAAAGTCTCTATGCAAATTTCTAAAATACTTCTTAAAGAAATATTTCGTCCTCATAACATTATTAGGTCGAGGCAAAACAAAATTCATAAATTTCAGAAGAATTTCAATTCCCGTATAACTCAAATTCACTACTAAGATGAATGACAATAAAGCTATCATAAATTGATGGACAGTAATACAACTGGATTCATATAGAGGCTCGGAATCTGAAAACTCAGATTTGATATTGTCCGAACAGTCGAATCGACTGGCTTAACCAGGTTCATCTTCATCATTATCAATATCATCCTGAAAATGTTCGAAGGTGACATCAAAATCATCGAGATCAAACTGATGTTCTTCATTGGTTTCGTGTGTACTCTCTACACCATTAGGCGATGTACCTGATGTACTTTCATTCACTGTGGGGTAGTGATGAAAATTTTCCGGAAAATTTTAAATCAAAATTTTCCGTGGAAAATTATGGAAAAAATTGGAAAATTTTGAAAGTTTTGATTTTTTTGATAGGCCCCATCATTTGAGGGCTTCCACTGCCGAGGCAGCTGCGTACCAACAAATTGGGTCTAAAACTCTTGATTTCATCATTATTTCGATTAAAGCGATCGTAGCAATACGATTTGCGTCCACTGATTTTTTAACATTCCTTTGCCACCAGTGGCTTGTACCAAATTGTTAGCATTTTCAATTATCATACAGACTACATATAAAAAAAGTATTGTATTGTATTCACGACATGTGACATGCATGTGACTAATCTAAATACAGTAAATTCAAACGAACAAACTAGAAAACATGGAGTAAAAAAAGGAAACTAAGATAGAGTGAACTTGGAAAGTCAAGTCACGATGCAGTAATGCCACTTTGTCTTTGAAGGTAGTTTCTCAGATAACTTGTCACTTTCATAGAAGCTGCATTTGAATTTCGGATGTCCATGGGAACCTTATTCCAGAAGCTGGTGCCGTAGAAACGCAGTGAACGCTCACCAGCTTTCACAGATCTCACTTTCGGTTGCTGAAACACATTTCTTATGGGGTTCGTCGACAACACAAAAAGTTCTCCAAGAGCGATTGGAGCATAGCCTGGATTCAGCTGGTACTTCGTTATGAACTCTGTCATGCTTGCTGTATCTCGGTATTGGATCTTTGTTCTGGAGACTGCTTGCATCATCTTAAACAGCTTCATATGCCATCTGAGCTCCAACTCGTATGTCTGGAGCGACTTGACAAGTTCTGGTATCGGCGTTGTGAATGCTCTGGTAGCCATTCGTAGACAACGGTTATGCATTGTCTGCATCTTTCGTTTACAAGATGCAGGGAGAAACAGATATATAGACGACACATAATCAAAATGCGGCATAACGTACGTTTGAATAAGTCTCCATCTGATGTTACGGCTTATAGTATTCTTCAGACGACGTATGCCACTCAACTTCCAAGCTATGGTTCTTGTAAGTTTCTTCACTTGGTTTTCAAATGTGAAAGCTCTATCAATATTAACCCCTAGCAGTTGAATACTCTGCATATTTTCCAATCTCGAGTCTTTCATCCTGAATTTCAGATTCGCTCCGCCGCCTCCAAGTCCGATACATTGGAATTTACCTGGATTTGGTTGTAATCCGTTTTCTCTGAACCATTTCAATATATCCACCATCAGAACGTCCATTCTTTTCTGGATTTCTGTGATATCGTCACCTGTTATCCAGTAGGTGATATCATCAGCATACGCGACTACCTTTGCTCCATGCTGCAGTATCATAGGGAACAGGTCGTTTAGATAAACATTCCAAATGAGAGGTCCCCATTGGGATCCTTGAGGAATGCCTCGCGTAACTTCATAACAAAGTTCTGATGTCTTTCCATTGACCTTAACTTGATTGAAACGTCCGTTCAAGTATGATCCCATCAGTTCCACCGCCCTCATAGACATGCCATAGGCATGTAACTTTCTTAAAAGAAGTTGATGGGGAATGCTATCGAACGCTGCCGATAAATCAAGGGAAACTGCTGCGACTGATTTCCTTGTGTCTACCGCTTGCTTCCAATTTTCAATTATGTAAACGAGGGCTGATTCTGTGTTGTGATTCTTCTTGTATGCAAATTGGAAAGGACAGAGCAGTACGTTTGGGATAACGTGAATCTTGCTTTACAATAGGGGTATAATTTCATGCAATGTGAAAGATCTGGAGCAAAAATAATGTGCATCATTTTGGAGTTTGCTAATTGTTAGCTTGAAAGTTATAAGCTTTATTATGCAGCGACGCAGCGTTGATCATAGTGATGCAAAGTCTCCATGTGCTGAAGCATAAGCACACAGTCCACGCATGAGCGACCATATTGGAAGATATAAAGACTGTGAAGTCGTGAACTATTTGGAAACTAAAAATATCTGTGATGAGTATGGTACCTTCAAACTTTTGGCGCATTGTCCGATATCTTCGCTGAGGATACACATCCTTCATTTCTAGATCAGATGGTTCAGATATGTTCCAAATCGATTTCAGATCTGCCCAAATGAATTTCAGATATGATCCAAATGAATTGGAGATCTCCAGTTGAATTTAAGATCTTTTCAAAGTTGAGCTTGTGACAGATATCTGAAATTCAGCTAGAGAAATCTGAAATCCAGCTTATGTCTGAAATAGACATGGAAAAGGTGCAGTTGGCTCCAAAAGTTAACATACAGGGATGATAGAGAAGTTTTCGGTCTTTGAATATTACATAGTCTTTTCAAACAACTATAACAGGTCTCCAAAACGAAGGCAAAATCGTCAATCACCGAAAAATAAATTTCCAAAATTTTCCATTTGCATCACTACTGTGGGGAGTCGGTGAGACCTTTTTTCAATCTCCACAAAGTGGTCTTAGGAATTTGGTTCGCTTTACCTCCTGTTCCTGATCTAATCCAATTGAGATAATCTTTCCTGCTAGGCATTTTGAAGTACTACACGTATTATAAATTATTTCTGAGATTAATTGATTAATTTTATTATTTATGAATATTTCATATAATTATAATGAACTATTCCTGTAACTATCACTTAAGACTAACTTGATTAATATATTTGTTTCAGGAAATAGAGGGCTAGGAATATTGTTTTCCATGACTGCGGGAAGCCCAAAACGACGATCTTTGCGTATTACTATATATACGAGGCCTTTCGTACGGCACCGACGACCATCGTCAGGCACAGGAAAATTACAGAGAAAGGCCTCGTATATTTAGTAATACGCAAAGATCGTCGTTTTGGGCTTCCTGCAGTCATGGAAAATGAATATATTTGTATGTTTGTTTTCGTGAGAGTTAATACTGATGGATAATTTCATGTAAAACGTTTCGGGTAATAAATGTGGATTGTCAATAAAGATTATGGAATAAAAATCTTATGCTTCACGTAAGATAGCGTTCAGATAATGAAAGAGATTACTTGAAAATCGTTCACTAAAACACCAACATTTGATTTTATAATTAAAGTGTAGCTGAAATTACACTAACAAATTATTCCGTAATTAAACATACAGGTAGGTTAAACAGAAAGGAACCAAAATTGGATAAACTTATCAGGCTCAGTATTGAAGTAAATTGTTTTTACTTACCGGAGTTGTGACTCGTATGGAATTTTCCTGAATAATGAAGATATCGCACTCGCGTTTCCTCCATGTATATGGCGCAAGCGAGTGTATCCCGTGTCCAGCGATGTACTTTCTTTGTAACACTTGTGTTGGACACATGTTGAATTATCGTTTCCGTTTTCATTTCACCAATGTTAAGCGTGTATTGATAGCGGTTCCTACTGATGCAATATTTTTGGAAGTTCACTGTTACGCAAGTGACTTCATCTCGATTGATGCACTCAGCTACCTTCTCTCCAAAACTTTGTTCTATCGCCCTTACACCAGTGCACAACATATTTTGTATCAGTAAATGCTTCTCGTGATAAGCGATCTGTTTAATGTTTGACAGCATCTTATAGTTATGCAACTTAAATCATATTCCATGAAGGAGCGGTGCGTTTGAAATGCTCCTGAAACAGTTAGTCATAGGCGCAAAATGCTCATTATATTACAGGAGAATGCTCTTGAAAATATACACGCAAACTATTGCTCTTGAAACAGTTATACACACAAAATGCTCATCATATTGCAGGGGAATGCGCTTGAAAATAGTTATACGCGCAAAATGTTCATCATACTACAGGAGAATGCTCTTGAAAATAGTTATACGCGCAAATCATTGCTCTTGAAACAGCTATACGCACAATTTACAAGAGTAATTGCTTATGATATTATTGGAGATTTAGAAAAATGCGCGTCTAATTCCTTTATAGGCGCAATTGCTCATGAAATTATATCAGATTTAACAAAATGTTCGTGTAATTCCAGGTATAGGAGCAAATTCTCTTGAAATTTCACGAGATATTTTCATGAGGGAAGCTCGTCGCAACCTGCAGGAGTTTTGTGTTTTTATTCGCACGAAGAATCCTTCTCGTTGCATTCCTTTGTCTCCTCCGCATCCTTTCGTTTGTAATGGCAATTCTTGGTCTATGTCTACGAGGGAGTGCATGTTTTCAAGCTTTACCAGGCATTTAAACTAGATTTACCGGCGCATATCTTAAGCAGTGTTTTCGTGCTCTCATCAAATGTTACTGTCAGTCCCGATTTACTCACACTGTTTTCTCGCCCTACGACGTTCATAGCTTTACCAACTGTATATCGACATACTGAAGTGTTTTTGAACTTGGTTGACTTCGTTCGCAAGCTTCAGTGGAGCATGTGCAGCATACGTTTCAACGACCGTCGGATTGCATACAATCGTTTTGGATTCAGTCGTTCCAATGTTTGGCCTCCGACCGGCAGTGTGCCACAATCCATCCTCATTGTCTCGCAGCGCATCTTGTGTGCAGGCCGATCCATCCTATTTTCCTCTCATCGGTGCTTTTCTTCTGAGTTGAACCTTAACGATATGGAGCGCAGTGTCCTAACTTATTTATCACAAGATGCTGGAGTGGTTGTCAGACCAGCCGACAAAGGTGGCTGCTGGGTCATAATGGACTCTCCTCGTTTTTCTGCAGAATGCCTCAGACAGCTCAATGACACTTCATTTTATCGTCCTTATATCGTCTGACTCATCACTGCTCAACACTGGTCATCAGATGGACCTCATCCTCGACCGGTTACTTAGTACCTCGGTTATCAGCAGGAGGGAGCATCGCTTTCTTCGATCTCCACTTCATCCTAGACCGCGGCGTTTCAACGCGCTCCCGAAGATCCATAAGAAACAGTGGATTCATCCTCAAACACCTCCATGCAGGCCGATCATCGCCGACGTCGAAACCGACACCAATAATGTTGGTCGTCTTATAGACTTTTATCTTCAGCCACTAGTTTTCGCGCTGAGCAGCTTCCTGCTCGATTCCCAGCATTTGGTTGCGATTCTCCGATCTCTCACTCTCAATGACGATTCCCTGCTTTGCACACTAGACGTACGGTCTCTGTACACAAATGTGCCTATCACCGAGAGACTGGAGCGCATCAGAAGAGCGTTCATTAACAACCCTGATCCCAACAGACCGGGCGAAGCTATCCTGAGCATTCTCTCTCTTTGCCTGACATCGAACAACTTCGTGTTTGAGAATGCGTCTTGGCTGCAGACCTCTGGCGTGGCCATGGGCAAGTGCTTTGGTGGCAGTTTTGCTGGCCTATATCTGGGAGGGTGGGAGCAGGCCGGACTTTCACAAAATCCTTTACATCCACGGGTATGGAAGAGGTTTCAAGATGACATTTTCTTCATTTGGGACCACGGCATTCAAGCTCTCAATGACTTCGTCCAGGTTCTCAACCAGCTCGACCATCATATACAGGTTGATTTAGGCTTTCAGACTGACCGCATCAATTTCTTAGACTTGGAAATTTACCGCTGTGACAACGGACAACTTGGTCATCGAATTGTGACGAAAGAGAATGAGTGTCATGTTATGCTGCCACGTCTCTCCCATCATCCGCCCCATGTTCATCGAAGTGTTTTGTATTCTCATATATTGAGGTGGGCCACCAGATGCTCTGCTGTTGAAGACTTTGAAGGGATCTGTCATCGTGTTTTTTCTCAGCGGCGTGCCGAAGGGGTTACTCGGTCCCTGATTAGGAGGACGGTGTCCCGTGTCTTCCGTCCAACAGGAATTCGGCCCAACTGGACTCAGGGTTTCTTTAAATGCAATGGCCGTCGCTGTCGTGCATGCAACCATGCACATGAAGCAAAAGTTTTTCATGGTACCTCAAGAATGAGAGTGTTTCCTATCCTCTACAGACTATCCTGTTCCTCCACGCATTGTGTGTACGTTGTGTCCTGCACAAATTGTCCAAAGCTATATATCGGCCAAACCTCCAGACCGCTGCAGGTCCGGGTAAGTGAACATTTGCGTGAAATTAGAGCATCAGCCGGGTCATCACCCCTCGCTGGACATTTTTCCGAATCAGTCTGTGGCATGGGGAACTTTACATTGTTTGCCATCGATAGGGCCTTTTCGGAGTCTTGCCTCCTTCTGAAGGAAGCCAAGTGGATTCGTCGTCTGCGAACGTGAATCCCTTCTGGCCTCAACCGTAATCGCGGCAAACCACAGACCTTTATCAATTTGATTACATACAAATCAGAGTGTTCTTCACGACTGAACTATACAGTGCGTAGCCTAATTTCTCAAGTGTCATCTCTGCCTCAGCTACGTCTTTCGTACAAGACTGACCCAAATCTTGCTTCTATATTGCGCTGATGCTCTGACTTACAGGGCTTTTGTCAGTATTCATTTACAAATTTTATATTCTTCCATCTATTGGCTTTTGTCGGCCCCCTTTTAAATATATGAATAGGTGTTTACGGTTCTCATGAATCTCAATCTTTTTAGTTGTTTTTAGGCACTCACATGCTACTCTGAGCTTTTAACAGTAAGATGTGTTATTGATCAATTTTATTTTGTAGACAAATCGTCTCTATGTTGTTATGATGGCAATCATGGACAGGGCATTGTGTCCGATATCTTTGTCAATGTGAATCGATTACTTGACATGTTTACGTGATGCGTGCGTTTATAAAGACTTACTTCACTCCTTACTGTCATCTTCATGTCGCCATTGATAAAGTAAACGATACGAAATCCGGATCTGGCGCACTCTCGTTGTTCTGATTTTTGCATGGGTGGAGAAAGGGGCAGAGTGCGTGGCCCGCGGCGATTCTACAGTCGTCGCTTTACACATGAATATACTACCACTACTACTACTATCTATGAATCGTATTTCCTTACCTCCTGCTCTTCTACATTCATCTCGTATCATGTCTGTATCGATCATGCTGTCATTGTGATCAAACTCGATCAGATTTTATTGTCCACTGTAAAGAATCGATTTGTTGGAAGTCTTGTCTCGCTCTTAATGTGTTAACATTGTAAAACATCTTTTAGTTGCACACCACCGTCGAAGCCTTAAAGGCGAAATATCTGGTGCCAATAAATTCTTATACAACGTCTTCTGGTTTTGAGTTCGACAGGTATGGCGAGCGGCACGCGGGGATCTTTCAGAAATCCTCGCTTTAATTATCATACTGCCAGTCCCGTGTCTGGCTTTTCACGCTCAATACTAGGACCGTGTCCTTCCAATACCTTTTTCAATTCATCTCAACGTCGTCAATCACCTGCTTCTGACTATCGCCCTGATCGCACCTACCGTTCCAATCTTCGCTCTTCATCTCGAATTTTGATTCCACAAGAATTCTTCGGACTCACAAGGCTTCACTTCCAAGTTATCAAATGTTTACACCATCTTCAGCAACTCCAAGATCGCACCCCGCCCTCCTTTCTTCGAATGTGCGACCGTTAAGCTGCCTCTCTGAATCCCGCGTTCTCATCACAAACCTTTCGTGAAACATCAACAAACTTGGCTCGCTCCTGGATTTCGTCTAGTGTTGACGAATTGACTAAACATTACGAGCATGTACTCCAATCCACGCTCACAGCCCACAGAACTACTCCAATTCCAGCTTCCATTTTAAGTGACTCAATCCGAAAATCTTGTGCGTGGGCGCGACATCAACTCGGTCGCAAATTGTCTGACTCAGTCCTTGACAATGCTCTCAGTCTCATCCGGTCCACGCAATTGGTCGCGCCTCCTCTCTCCGAGATGGGTTTTCAAATCCATCAAATTTAAATCCCCACTCAGTTTCTTCCCCCTCCGCTGTTACTTCACAGACTCCTTTGGTTTCCACTATAATCCCATCTCCACCTCCATTTCGTGTTTCTCCGGAGCTTGAAATCGACTTACAATCTGAGTGCATCTGTTCCGATTCTTCTCCAGTTATTGCCTCATCCTCCGTCTTTCATCCCTACTCCCAGCTCGTGTAATCATCATTTAGTGTACGCATTTCTGGTGGATTTTATCCGTAAGCTACATTGGCATTCAGTTTCTCTGCCATTTCTCACATTTCAGTCCTGCCGCTTCGGTCATCGGTCATCCTCCTCCTGGCCTCCTGCTGTTCGCGTTCCACAATCGGTTCATTCGGCCTCTCGTCGCATTCTCTCCGCTGCAAATTCCATTTTGTTTGAGCAGCATTCTTGCAACTCATCAACCAACCTGAGCCATCCTGAATTTCAAATTTTGACATCCTTGCGCTCCAATAGCGACGTTATTATACGGCCTTCCGATAAAGGTGGATCTTGGGTTTTGATGGATTCTACTCAGTTCTCAAACGAATGCACTCACCATCTCTCTAACCTCGACTTTTACACACCTCTGCCGAACTTGCTATCCGACTCCGATTCTTCATATCAAGGAGTCCTGGACGGTCTCCTTTCTTCTGGAAATATCAACAGGAAGGAATTTAATTTCCTTATGCCTGAACCAGTGTCATCTACCCGTCGCTTTGATATGTTACCCAAAAATCCACAAGGAAATATGGCCATCTCCTATCAGACCTCAATGTAGACCTATTGTGTCTGACGTCAATACCAACAGCAGTAACATCGCAAAGTTCATCGAATTCTACTTATTCCCTATTGCAAGCAGTTTTCAAAGCTTTCTTCTGGACTCCAGCCACCTTATAGCTATCCTCCGATCGACGACCTTCCGACCTTCATCAATACTTTGCACCTTTGACGTGAGATCGTTGTATACTAATATTCCTATCAGCGAGGGGATCAACAGGGTCTCACATGCATTCGACCGTTTTCACTCAACCTCAACGACCAAAAGAGGCAATTTTACAACTCTTGCGTCTTTCTCTTGAGCGGAACGATTTTTGCTTTCGTGATACATATTGGTTGCAAACAAAGGGCGTTGCGATTGGTAAATCCTTTGGAGGTTCTTTCGCAAATATTTATCTTGGCTACTGGGAAGAGACAGCATTATCTACGTTTCACCTAGCTCCATCAGTCTGGAAGAGATATCAGGACGATATTTTTATCCTATGGGATCATGGCCTCGACTCCTTGCTTCAGCTGCGCGACCATTTAAACTCTATCCTCACATCCAAGTGGATCTCACATACGATATGACATCTATCCGGTTTCTTGACATTTTAATTTATCGTGATTTAACTGATTCGTCTACTTTGGATTATCGTGTAACCTTTAAAGACAATGCTTGTCATCACCTCCTGAACAAGTTTTCCCATCATGCCTGCCATGTCCACAAAAGTGTCGTTTATTCACAGATTCTGCGTTTTATCACTCACTCATCAAATATTATGAAATTTAAGTCAATTTGTCAAGAGGTCTTTCCGTCTTGGAGATCTCAAGGGGGAGATCACACGGTCTTTAATCAGACGTTCACTCAAGCGTGTCTCCGTTTTATCCGGCCTCTTGCCACAGTGGTCTCCTGGTTTTTCTCGCTGTGACGGTCGCAGATGTGGTGCTTGCCGTTATGCACTTGATATTAAGGTCGTTCGAAATTCACGTAATCGTATGTACAACATTTCTTTTCATTTATCTTGTGATAGCACACATTGTATTTATGTCGTAAAATGCTTCTCTTGTTCTATTTTGTATATCGGTCAGTCTTCACAGCCTCTCCGACAGCGCATTGGAGAGCATGTACAAAATATCTCGTCTAATTGTCCGGATTCACCTATGAATCCACACTTTAACTCCACCTGCGACCTTTCGTCATTTCAATTTTTTGCTGTTAACCGAAGTTTTTCTCTTTCTCGGCGTCTTCAAAAGAAAGGATGTGGATTCAACGCCTGAACTCTCTTTTACCTGTTGGCCTCAATCGTAGTTTACCTACTCAAGGTTCTACGGTCAATCTTGTCACCTTTCGAAGTGATTGCACATCTAAGTTAAATAGCCTAGTAAAAAACCTCTGTAGCGACCTTAATATACATGTTCGTTTGTCGCAAAGGACTGATAAAAACCTTCGCAGTATTTTGAGATGATATACTACTCTATGTATATACTCACCGCTGATGTATTTTTGTATTTTTGATTTTGATTTTTATCTATTGCTTATTTAATTTTCATAATTTTCTTCTGTTGTTATCATGTAAACATGCAAGCGCACACCGGATACTCACCCATTGATCCTGATATTATCAACTAAAATGTTCGATTTCTATGAATCGTATTTCCTTACCTCCTGCTCTTCTACATTCATCTCGTAGCATGTCTGTATCGATCATGCTGTCATTGTGATCAAATTCGATCAGATTTTATTGTCCACTGTAAAGAATCGATTTGTTGGAAGTCTTGTCTCGCTCTTAATGTGTTAACATTGCAAAACATCTTTTAGTTACACACCACCGTCGAAGCCTTAAAGGCGAAATATCTGGTGCCAATAAATTCTTATACAACGTCTTCTGGTTTTGAGTTCGACAGGTATGGCGAGCGGCACGCGGGGATCTTTCAGAGATCCTCGCTTTAACTATCATACTATCTGTGATTGGCTGTTTTACTATGAAATGCGAGTTGTTGGTATGCTTTACATACGAGATTCGATGCAAATTCGTCTTCATTCGCACGTCTCTCGTATGTAGAACTCAAGGTCACATAACAAAAAAATATATTTTACATACCACTGTCAACTAACTTTTTTCAGTAATACCAGTCGTAAATATTTCTTTTTGATAGTGTGGTATTTAATTAGATTAGAATTATTGTTGATTTTATGATCTACGAGTATCTCGTCGTTGCTACTTGTCTAGCAACATTAACAGGACACATGGTTACCTCTCTACCTTATGAACCAAGTTCATTAACATCAATTCATTCAAACGATATTATTCGTGCAACTATGTTGACTTATATATCTCAAACATAACTATACCTTTTCCCTTTTCTGCTGTCACAAACTGCAAAACAGTTGTCACGCGTGTAAAGCGTCTGTTCAGATCGGCACGGCGTCGCTAGGGAAGATTTGACGTCATTACGAGTGGATTCGGCTGAACTGAGCTAAGAATAGAAATTGCAAAGTCGCTGGCACGAACTGCAAAACAGTTGTCACAACTCTATGGTTGTCGCGTTGCAGCTGACAGTTGATGCTGTTTGCAGCGTGATGGCCTTAGTCGAAAACAATGAAGTGCGATGGCAACTCAGCTATCACTGAGCAGATTGTAGCTTAAATAAGAAACGACTAAGAGCTTTGGTTCATTGTTGATATTTCACATTACAGTGATCTGCAGTCATGTCGCGCCGAATATCGAATTCCGACAGGCAGCATCTCATCAATGCTTATGAAAATGGGCGAGACTTCATAGACTTAGCACGGGAAATTGAGGTTCGTGGAAACTCAGATCTGCCTACCGCATAGTTAACACTTTCTGTAGAGAGAGGCGCGTTGAATCTTCGCCTCATAGTGGCGGTCGTAAAGAAATACTGACCGCGGAGATGATAGAATGTCTGGTGGCATTCATTCAAGAAAAGCCGGCAGCGACTTTGATGGAGATGAGAGGGAAACTCCTTGATGCCTTTCCATCCCTACCAGCTCAACTTAGCTTAACCGCGATCTCCCGTGGCCTCGACGGTTCTCTCATAACCCTGAAGCTTTTAAGATCAGTACCGACGCAATAGAATACTTCTGAGGTCAAGCAAGAGAGAGCCGATTTCATGTCGTGGTTTCTGCGCGACGGAATGAGCCGAGAGTTGGTGTACATCGACGAATGCGGTTTTAATGTGCGGACGGCGAGAACACAAGGACGATCAACGCGTGGAACCAGGGCAGTCAGAATTGTCGAAGGCAACAGAGGCAAGAACTTAACTGTATGTCTTGCAGATTCTCCGCGATTTGGTCTCGTCCACTTCGCATTCATCGATGGTGGGATGACTACTGCTTCCTTCTCCGACTTTTTAAGTGAAGTTGAAGCTCTTCTGTATGAGGAGAACCTCTTCATCATCCATGACAATGCTCCGTCCCACAGGAATCCGCCAGCTCCTTGAAGTCCCTTTTTGAATATGACAGAGAGAGCAATATCATGTCTCAAGAGTGATGCCAAAAGGCGACTATCTGATCCAAGTACTCAAATAAACTTCAGTGATCATTTCGCCTCCCACGCTGCCGATTTAACTTTACAGCAGCATCACTTGAAAATTTTACGACGACATGTTGAGGATGCTGTGTCCTCAGTAACGGCTGTTAAATAATTTCAGTGGCAAAACAGATCCATTTCATATACTCAGCGTTGCCTGGACATGGATGATATCTTAATGATGATTATCTGAAATAAAGTGAGTCAGCTCGATTTGTTTTTATTATCATACACTTGATGGGGATATTTTCAGCTTACCGCATGTGAATAGAGTAGATAGACCTAGGTCTCTGGCAGAGTAGCTACTTTAAAAATAGATCAGACAGTGGGATTTACCACAGCGCACGATTGGGGAAGCACAGCGCAATGATCACGTGATGACTAACGCCGTCGAGACAGACGAACTGCAGGCGTGCCAGCTGTTTTGCAGTTTGTGACAACAGAAAAGGGAAAAGGTATATTTTTGCGTTCATGAATTATAACTATAATGTAGTAGTGAACCTCAGACATAATTCAGGTCTTTTGGGGTTCCCGTGCAAAACGAAATTTAGACTTACTAAAACGTGAAACATTGGGTATGGTGGTAAAAGGATACAATATAGTATACAATATCATAGACCAAACGTGCCCTCCTTTAGATCGATGCAACACCTGCCCTAAAGTCATGTCGGCGTCCCTGCCTATGACTTCCTCGAATTCGTTCCGAAGTGACTCGTATCCATTCTGAATGTGAAAATATTCATTTTTCGTGATGTTTCAAGCCATTTTTATTGATATCATTCGAAATATGCAAACTAATCATAGCCGTGTTTAATGAGCTAAACAACTCTGATGGGTTGAACAATGACTGATTGCAGCTACGTTTGTAAATGGCAACTATTCAACTATCATTTAATTTGCGCATGGAAAGATTATTTAGAAATAACGCGTAAAGGTCGGGACACAAGAAGGTCTGTGCATGTTTGACCGTGAGAAGTCAATAGAAGTTTAAAGCTTGTTAATATGCTTTCACAACGTTCAATATGAATAATGAAAATTGCAGTGATGAAGCGACCAAATTCTTCCTTTTCCGTTCATCAATAAGTATCCTTCCGTTTTGAAAAGGACGAGGCATAACACACCTATTCCAAAGTTGATTTCTGTCTGGATCATACATCGTCATCAAAATGCACCAATTCTCACGCTTTTGAAGAGTGTCCCGTCGTGATCAATGTTAAAAACAAACAGGGTGCTAAGTGATCCAAGCACAATGAATATGAAAAATATTAAAGGCTATTCGGAAACACGAAAGTTGTCCTGGATCCTTCACTGTTTGGAACAAGTGAAGCGATTCGCATAGTGAGTTATTTGTTGTATTAGAATAGACTTTATCCGGTTGTACCAGCCAGCTAAAATATGTTCCAGCTTTCTGCATATCATTCATCTTATAACCTTATGCATTGTTGACATTTGTTGCTTCACCTCAGTATTCAGTTGACAATAAATATGAGCTGTCCTTCATCAACCGATTCATAGACCAATTTTCTTCAGATTAGGATGCCTCTTGACGATACAATCGACTTTGACTTTCTCTTGGGATGCCAAGCAAACGGAACTCTGATGCATATTTCGATACATCCTTAAAGTATCCACCATTTGTGCGATTTACCCAAGCATAATTAGCATGATAGGGCAACCATGAACAACTTCCTCTATATCGGGAAATAAACAAAAACCCATTCTGCAGACAAACACCTTCCCACACGTACCTGATTATAAAGCGATTCCCTTCTGGTTCATAGCCCTTCATCGAAAAGAAGTCGATTTTTGAGCTTTTCAAAATGGCAATATCCCACGGATGAGCAGTAACCAATCGAGAAGCAGTAAACCAGGCATTGTTTTCTATCAATCGAGCATCCTTTGACATGTTGAAGGTCAGGACAACTACTTCATGTCCATCTCTATCCAGCAGTGACAATTTGATGAGATCGAACGGAGAAGGGAATATATCGACGAGTGGACTCCTGTACTGGTAGGTGTTCCGTTCAACATCTTCCACGTCTTCTTGTGTGATGTTCGACTTGGTGGTGTCAACCAGCAGCTCATAAGGATGTTGATTCTGATCCGCACGTGTTCTCAATAACAGCAAACCCTCATCACCGACTCTTCTGTACATCGGGCATGAAGTTTTGATGACGGAGCTGGAACTCCTACACGAGCAGTACAATGCGCACGAGCCATTTCTAAAAACTGAGAGAGCTGAAGCATCGAGACTTGAGGATATTTGAATACAGAAAC
The DNA here is from genome assembly GCA_907163375.1 of Prostheceraeus crozeri. Lineage (NCBI taxonomy): Eukaryota > Metazoa > Platyhelminthes > Polycladida > Euryleptidae > Prostheceraeus > Prostheceraeus crozeri. The sequence goes on along the minus strand of CAJQUW010016006.1, from coordinate 28,580 downwards.
TCAAATCGTTGACCTCATTGGCTGATGGGTGGAACAAACGAAGAGGAACTCGATCACATGTTTCCACCACAAATTCACTCGTGAATATAAGTATTAGAAATAAATATATCACGACTCTCATCACTCATGAAGAAATGTTATACAAGAATGTTTTCTCCGATGTGATGTTTTTTCTCCAACTGAAGGATGATTTAACCCATTACCTGCCGCTGCAAGATGTATTTGCCAATTGTGTTCATATTGATAGGAAAGCTTCATAGGAATATCTAAAGTGTGCTTGCATTGTCGAGGTCTACAGTCTGTCTGCCAACATTCCTTTTCAGGATCATATTTTGTAATTGCATTATTACTATTAATTATGAAAAATTATAAACATCTGAGATAAACTATTTATTCAGAATATTGTAATACAATAATTTTGTAAATATTCCAGTGTGGAGGCTGTGAGCTTGATTCAAGTGTTTACATGTGCATGTATATATGAATGATTTCTTTCAAAAGTCGGAACAGTCACCCATTGTGGTATTGCCGAAAACATGCCATGTAAAGAGCAACTTTGGACATTGGGGGCAGCAAGTCTGCTTGCCACCTGGGATACACACATGCTGAATGTTGTGTGCTTTGATAGCATTAGTCGGCTGCCGAGAAGGTTGACTTTGTTGTCTTAGATTTCAGTTAGACCTAAGTATGCATAATATGAAAGAATAAACATCTTAATTTCAAATGACTCATCTGTCCTCCCAGTTCTCGATATAATCTCTATGAGGGCATGGCAGATAAATTGATAAAATGGATAAAGAGGCAACTCCACTTTTTACTTCATATTCTTTTGGACGATAATCTGACAGGAATCTGTTCAGCATTTCGACGCCGCCCATGTGCAGATTATAACCTATGATCATTTTTAGGTGGGGTGGTGCCACACTTCTTCAACGCTCTGTTGCACCGAGGGGCCTCACCAGTGGGGCCTTTGTCAGTGCTTGATGCAAGAACCGGCTTGCTGTAGTTCCAACTGCAAGCAGCATAACTATACCGCCTGCAAAACATTCGATCTTTCTTTTTCATTTGTAATTTCTGTTGCACGGGACATTTTTCAATGCGTTTTTCTCGGACTGTGCCCGCACATCGAAGATTTTGCTTTGTCACCAACTCTCCTCAACATCAATGTTCAGAGATGATCTTGGACGAACATGACTTATCCATCTCTCGTGAAAGCAGCCGCGTTCCGTGCGTGTTCCCCTGTGCCGCCGATCTTTGCAGTCTTTCGTGTGGATTGAACGATCGTTAAAGTTTCGTTAGTTCACTCCCTGTCCAGAATGCATCTACTGTATTGGACAGCTTAATGACATCGCTAAAAGCAAATGGTCTTGATGACGCAATTGTCTGCCATCCCATTTGATTTCTTTGTGCACTGATGGAGCCTCTGTAATGCTGGGAAAACAAAGCGGTGTAGGAGCGTAGCTCAAAAGCAATTTCCAGATATTGTGTTGTAGCACTGTTTCAGTCACAAACTGGAGCTCGGTGTCTCTGACTCAATAAAAGCAGTGGACGGTGACTTTCACATTTAATCTAACATATTGAAACTTCACAACATTTACTCTTATTCCCCGAAGATGCAGCGGCAGTCGAACGATGTAGCAACGAATCTCTACATTCATCTGAAGAATATTCGCAAAGTGCTCGATGTGAGGTGGGTTGCTTCATCGTACAGAGCCATTGGTGCGCTGTGGAGTGATTATCCTTCACTGGTCAAACATTTTCATCGATTATCTCAGGATAAAATGATAAAGTCAGAAGAAAGAGCAATAATTGTTTCGGGTTCTGTTCCAAGCTCATGACAGAGTTCGTCCAAGATCTGGCGTTTGTAAAAGACTGTTTATCAGCTCTTTCAGAAATGAGTGAAATCCTTCAAAAAGGGAACATAACAATGATTTTGGCAAACAAGCATATAAAATAGACGATCGCCGCTCTGAAGAGCACAAAATCTAGCTTGACTGATGACAAATATACTTTTGATAAAATAAAAGAATATCTCTGTGTTGAGGATGGAAATTAAGTGACTTTTATGGGTATTGAATTCAAAGAATTTACAAGGAGAACCTCATACCAATCCTTGAATCATAGCCGCGCTTTGTCCAGGCATTGATTGACAATGTGAGCGCAATACTGCCATCTACGACTCAGGGGCCATGTCTGATATCCTTGGAAGTACTATACTCGCATAACTGGCCCGAGGATTGTGCGATTCCATGGTTTGACGGTGAAAAGCTAATCAAACAACTCTGTGAGAGGTCTCTCATTCCTGGTGCAGGCATTATTCCTTCATTCCGTGAATTCATGTCGAATCCGAGGAAAGTGCATGGACAAATTCAGAAAGCATTGTTACATGTTCATGGGCTGGCAATGATGACACTCATTAGTTCATCCGAGGCTGAGAGAGGATTCTCCCAAATGAACCTCTGCTCGATCTGTGCTTGCGATCAAGAATGTTTCATCCACTCTTTTCACAGGAATTAATGGACCACCTTTTCATCTTTGGAATCCAACTCCCAGTCTTATACGGACTGGCTGAAGAGGCAGCACCATGCAACCGATAATCTCTCAAGAAAACGGGTTGCGGCTATGGAGAATGACTTGTCTGCTGTTGAGAAAGTTTTCGTAAAAACTGTTTCAAACATTTTACAATTTAAGATTGTTGTACATTGTCAGAGTCTTTATTACTGAGAAAGTTGATATTTCAAAGATTTTACATATAGTATGCATGTACTCACATCTATACTGTCAGATATTGTCTAAGACTTGTCTGATACTGAGCAAATGTTTGTAAACAATATTTGAGACATTTTACAGATTTATATTGCCAACGTCTTGTGTGCAGTTCAGGAAGCTTTATACTATTTGAAACGTTTTACAGATTTATGCAATAGACAAATGGCATTAGAATCTTGTGTCTGAGATTAACAACGTTTGTGTAAAAAAACAATTCAGGTATTTTACTGATTTACATTGCTAGAGTCTTGTGTGATGGTCAGAAAGCTTTCTAAAATTTCTTTCAAAAGTTTTACAGATTTAGATTTTTAGATGTTGTTAGATTCTTCTTCTGTGTTATTGAGAAAGATTTCCGTTGCATAAAAATGAACATTTTTGCAGATTTAGATTGTCAGAGTTGTATTCATATCATTAGCATACACAGATTTGATCAAACAATATTTGAAATGCCTAATACATTTATATTTCTTAAGTTAATCCAAAGTAATTCCCTCTTATCGAACTATGTTCGATTTGGACTCAAATATATATTAGAGATCGCAATGGGATATTAAAATACTATTCACAACTGATGACTTAATCAACGTAATCACAGACTAGAGCCTGCCCACCTTCAGTCGAGCGAACCACTGAGTATTGGCCTCCTTTTGCTTTGCTTTTCTGATTTCCTCTTTGACTTTATCTTCATAAAATTGATACAAGGAGAAATTACCGGACCTGAAGGCATCCCAGCTCTTTTGAATGATGTGTTTAACGAGGGGAGTAACCCAGGGTTTGTCATTTTGAGACAGTAATACAGTGTTTCTTGGGATTTGGCTATATGCATTGTACACATGATCATAGTTCAATCAAGTTCAATCTCAATATCGTTACTTGATTTGTACATCTTCTCCCAATTGGTAGAATTCAACTGATTGACAAAATTCCGGAGGTTCTGCTCACGGTGATCGGAAAGGTAGCCGTCTTATATGTCCTCTCAACTTTTGGAGCTCCTTCGACAGAAGTGACACGAAACGGAGGATGACGTCAACGGAGGATGTATTTTGACATTTTGAAAGTCTTCCCTCAAGTTCTCATCCACATAAACGAGGTCTAGGATTGCGCTATGACGAGTTGGAGATGTGATAATATTGTGAATGCTATGAACCATTTCTAATTGAGTTACATCCGCACTGTCAAAATCTTCACATAGGACAACGCTGCAATCGCTACATTTTGCTTTTCCTTGTTCAATGGCATCAATCAAATAGTCAGTAACAATAGAGTTTTCACACACGCTTAGATTTGGTGGAATGTAGCAGGAGGAAAAGAGTATATGTCCATCAGTCATACGTTCAAGACAATTCAATGACAAAGGCCTTGCAGTTGCATTTCGAAAAAGAACCACATCATTCATGACGCTCGTGAATCCAGACAGAAACTCCACCACCACGTTTGTCCACATGGTCATCACGGAACAATGCAAAGCATGGGATTTGTAACAGAGGATTATCGTAATCCGAATTCAACCATGTTTCGGTAATGACAATTCCGTCGGGATGCAAATTTGAAGTATATACACAAAGTTTGTCAAATCTGCAGAAGATTGAACGTGCATTTGATAGCAAAACATCAAGAAGTTCTTGAAAGATTGTCCTTCTTGCAAATTATTCCTGTCTCTATAAACTACCGAGATGAAGCTACTTTATAAGTAGTATGAAACAAGGAACCTTCATGAACTACAAATTATAATGCGAGTCTCTCTCTCTTTCTGCAAGTGTGCAAAGAAAAGTTGAGATCTTATTGAGAGCTTTTCGGCTGAGATATCACGTTTTTAATTCAATTTTCAGCGGCATGATTTTATGATTCACAAGGAGTCATCTCTTGAATCTGAATAGTAATATGAACACACGTACATCTTTTAAAGTCAATTATGATCAGTTTTTGATTATGATGTTTCCTCTTTCAGTGGCAGGTAGTTTGTGATATGTTCACGCTCAAGAAAAAGATCTCTCATCTTTCAATAGGCATCATAATGACTTCATCAAAATTAACTAGTCATTAGCCTTTTTTTAACTTTGTTGCCTTGACGCATTTTGCTACCTTGAATTAGAACAATGTTCAAGATTTGTGATGTGAAATCGCCTTTCTGACTTCGTTCAATTGGCGGAAAATTTGAATTGTTTTTCAAAATGGCGCGAAGAAATTCTTCGTTTTGGAAAGTTGAGCAGAATATTCAATTTTGAGCCTTCTTAATCTCTTCATGTCCATGTGTGTTTCATGTGACGCATTTTCCATGGGCTGCGCACTAGTGATATTCAAATTCGACGTAGGTCAGTGGCAGTCCAGCAATATGAACTGGAATATATAGTATATGGCATCACGCAATCCACTACTGTGAATGTTAGAATATGTATTTCTTTCAGATGAAAAGCCTCAGCGATTCACGCGCTGTGTGATCTAATTAACAATGGAGAAGATGATATTATAATGTAGTTGACGAAGGTGGCCTCGAAGATGATATATCAGGTAGGGCTAATTCTACATGTACAAATGTGAGCATATCTATCGAATGGCTATACTTACACCTGTTTGATGAAATTCTGAGCTGTCAGTGTATTTGGTTTTTCTATTATTTTGCAATATGCAAAAAGTGATGTGCTGGGTTTCATAGAGAGCTAACGACATGTGAGCTGATGATCGACCTCAGGAGGCCTACCCATGGTTTGAAGGCAATAGACACACTCTTCGACCACATTTGCTTCCTCGAAGCTTCATAGTTGCTATTGCTGTAACTTTCCACTCCTACTGTTAATTAGCATGTTGACTACGGGGTGTCCCAAAACAATGTATACACTCTTTAATACATAGTATAGAGCCATTAACGTCATCCATCGACAGATATTTTGGGCTAAATTTAATATCTTGAACGTTTCCTAGATTCTAATGACGTTTATGGCTAAATATAGCAACTTGGGCACTCCCAGGAAGTTAGCTAGCGAATATACGAACCAAGTCATTTCATTGTCTTATTCATTGCTAATCATCATGGCTGCTTCACGTGTATCAGATTAACCTTCGATTCGATTAGAGGAAGTGGATTCTGAAAAAGTAATGAAACTTGGAGAACGTTGTCTAGGTGCAGAAAGAACGGTAAAGTGAATCTTTGTCACAGTCACCGACTGGCCTTGCCATATCTCGTATCCGCGATAAATTCGAGGAGGAAGATGCGGTTCGAGACATGATGGAATACACAGGAAGACCATCGACCGCAACTCCTCCTGATTCTGCGTCCGTGGTTACCGAAAAATTCACATCTTCTCCAACAAAATTAGTCAGACAGTGCTCTCCTGAGACTGGAACCAGCAAATCAAATGTTCATCGGTTATTGAAGCAGAAAGATTGGAAATCCCACATACCCTCATTACTTCACTCATTAATGAGGATGATCCCCATAGACACAAAGGATTTTGCGAATGGTATCTCGCTCAAGTAGATGAGGCAGCTGATTTTTCCGATCGAAAAATCTGGTCGGATGAAGCGATTTTTAAGCTGAATGGTACGATGGGATCGACACAATGCAACTTATTGGTCCCACCAAAATCCACACGTTCATTATGACCGAAGCGTGGATCTTCCTGGTGTATCGGTTTGGTGTGGACTGTCTTCTAGAGGACTGATTAGACCTTTCCTTGGTGACGGGAACGATACATTATCTTAACTATTATCTTGACATGTTGCAAGCTCAGAATATGCCGGTGATTCGAGATCTGTACGATGGGATTGATGTTTACTTTCAAACAAGACGGCGCTCCATCCCATTGCCATCGTGATGTTCGATGTTTCCTTGATCGAACTTTTCCATGCAAGTAGATTGGGCGGCGGGGAAGTGTGGAGTACCCACCACGATCTCCTGATCTGATGCCCCTAGACTTTTTTCTCTGGGGATACCTCAAGGACAACGTTTTCACCAGAAGACCGCAAAACATCGATCAGCTTGTTCAAATCATCCAAGATGAAAGTCAATCAATCGATGGTCAAATCATTTCTCGTGTGTGCAGATCAGTGTGTTCGCGTTGTCAGCAATGTATTAGAGCTATTATTGGACATTCCAAACACTTACGTTAGACGACAAGCATTGATCAAATTTGATTATCTAATCTACATCATCCTATATTTCTTGCTGCATTTCAGTGATAAGATGCGACAAAGTTGTTAGAAATAAAATATCTTTTGAACTGTATACATTGCTTTGGGACAGCCTGTATTTAAAGAAAAGTTTGATCATTCTCGTCTCTTGTGATGCAAGGCAGGCATGATTTTGAAAGTTACAAGTTGCATGCGAAGCAATTTTCAGTACTTCTCTTCTGTTTCATGATAGCAACTTATGACGATCAGGGTTTAGATAAAGAGGACGATTATAAACTCTGAACAAGAAGAAATGATTGCATGGGAAAAGCCGGACGTCAAAATATATCTGTGCCAATGAGCAACGATAGTAGGCCCATGTAGCTTGTCAAGATCCAAAGTGTGATAACAGTGCGGAGATTTGCAGCATGTTTTGTATTGAACATGTTATACACTCTAAACCAGCACCTCCTAAATCACACACTAAAGCAAGACACTATTCGTAACTAATAAAAAAATCCTAAAGCAAAGCGTTTTAGGAGGCTAGCGCACTAGGGTTATTGTTCTCTTTAGTATGTCAACATTCTATTTCACGCAACCTCCTAAAATTCTAGTGTGTGGCGCTTTAGGATGCAGGTTTCCTCGATTTTAGGAGGTGCTGGTTTACAGTGTAGAAGTTCCATGGTCTTTTTGATCATAATATTCATTGACATACTTGAATGACTCACTTTGAACACCTTCCATTGCATAGAGTAAGTATATTAGGTAGAGTGGTAACTCCGCATTTATCAAATCTACAATGTGTATACACTTTCGATTTTATTAAATGAACTCAAGATGGACACAGTTGGTATTGTTACCAAATGTGAGATATGCAAATGTTTTCAGTTTGAAGAAATTACAACGAAATTGACTTAACATGGTGGTATAATTTAGACGGAAGTGATATTATTTTACAGATTGCATGTCATGACAGTCTTGGATAGGTAATGTATATTAAATAAGCAACTCGATGACATGTTTTTGCTTTCATGCTTGACCTCAAAAGAATCTTCTTAAACGAGATCATATCGGAAGCAACCTGCCACTGGTAGAGAAAAATAACAGAATCAAGGACAATGACTTCAATCAACTGTGAGAGATACAAATGGGTCCACCACGTGTTCAGATTCAAGAAATGAAACATAAATTTAGTGAATCATGAAATCATGCCGATGAAAATTGAATTAAAAACTTGAAATCTCAGCCAAGAAAGCTCGAATAATATCGTGACTTTTTCATGAAGAATTCCATTAGTGCGGTTTGTGAAATTCCCTTGATAATCAGCTTAATTTCCGCTTATTTAGGATGTTTATTAGCAAAAATTCATTCCATTTGATATCCAACTTGTTTCATACTACTTATAAAGATGAATCATGTCGGTAGTATATAGACTTTTGACTCTGCAAAATTTTGACTCTTCTAAAACTGCTCAAATAACTTTTTGGATCACGGGAACGTAATCTCCGCAAAAAACTGAATCTTAATCCATACAACAAAATAATATGCATCTTACATGCCACTATCAACTAACTTTTTTCAGTAATGCCAGTCGTATTTTTTGATTGTTTGTTATTTAATTAGATTAGATTTATTGTGAATTTTATGATGTACGAGTATGTCGTCGTCGTTGCTACTTGTCTATCAACATTAACAGGACGCTTGGTTAGCTCTACCTTATGAACCAAGTTCATATCTCAAACATAACTATTTTTGCGTTCTTGAATTGTAATTATAATGTTATAATCACCTAGTTGAAGTCACTGCCACGGAAGAGCGAGCGTTAATACAGTTTGCTTCTGGACACATAAAACCGGCCGCAATGATGCTATCATTGTCGCTTCGAGAAATGGTAGCAACGTTGGGTGGCGAGCGCAAACCAGCTGCTTGAAGTAGGAGATCTTCTCGTTGGCGCGATCGAACGATGTACACGTCATCGTGTGACGCGTGACCGCGATTGTCGGTGCTGCTGAAGATCGCCTACACTTGTCCTTCATCAGCCATTGTGGAAGGTGTTCATCAGCTCGCTTGGCCAACCACCTCTCCGTGCGTCCGACGTAACTGTCACCACAGTTACATGTGAATTGGTAAACGATGTCGGAGGCACAGGTCGGCGGCAGCGGATCCTTGAGGGGGCGAGCTGGAATCTTGGTGGTGGAGAAGACGATCTTCGGCTCGATGGCATAGAACGCCAGAGCTGTTGCAGTACGGACTCTCATTCTCACTTCGCTTGAGAACTGTTCTCCCAAATACGGAACCACCAGGTAGGCTGGCTTCTTTTCAGGTCCAGTAACATTTTCTCTTTGCCTTTGCAGGCTGTACTTTTCGATGAATGAGGATGGGTAGCAATTATCGCGTAAAGTTTCAAAGAGAAACTTTATTTCAGCATTGAGATGCTCGGAGCTGCAGATCCGTCTCGCACGATCGAAAAGATTTTTTACTAAATTTCTTTTGTAAGAAGTAGGAACAAAGATGAAGAAATGAAGGTAAAAACCTGTCCACGTCGGTTTTCTATGAATACAGGTCGATAAAGAATTGTCGTTGTTTTTTATGACTAACACATCCAGAAAGGGAAGTTTTCCGGCCTCAGCCGATTCTTTAGTAAAATGAAGATTAGGATGAACGCTATTTATCATGGAGGCGAATTTAGTGATGTGATTTTCATCATTAAAGACAACAAAGGTGTCATCTACGTAGCGAAAATAGTGCAACGAGCAATAGCACTGACTATTTTTGAAAAGATGATTTTCAGCATAACCCATAAAAATGTCAGCTAAGCAGGGACCGAGAGGGCTACCCATGGCGACGCCATCTTTTTGAAAATATAATTTGTTGTTAAATTTGAATTGGATTTTACTACTGCACAAAAGAATGAGGGACTTCAGCTTTTTAATATCTAGTTAAGACAATGTTATATTTGTGTTTAATAACTTCTATGAATTCAACGGTTTCCACCAGAGGCACGTTGGTAAAGAGTGATGTGAAATCAAACGAACAAAATATTTTGCCACTTAAATCTATAGAGGGAATGAGATTGATAAAATCAAACGAATCTTTTAGAGCATACTGCTTCGCGAAACGGCGCGAGGATATCAACGAGCCATCTAGCTAATTTGTGATATGGCGAATTAACCGTACTAAGAATAGGGCGTAAAGTTCTGCATCCCTGCTTTATGAAGCTTAGAGAGCCCATACAACCGAGGTATGACGGTGCCACGACTTTTCAAAATGTTGGACTCTGCATTAGTGATTATTTGATTCCTAGTTAGTTCTGAAATGGCATGGTTAATTTGTTTTTCGATTTTAGGTGTCAGGTCGATCCCGAAATTATCAACTTCGAATTTATTAGAATCATTCAAAATGTCTTGCATCTTCTCAACATAGTCGGACTTGTTCATTAAGACGACTGCATTTCCTTTGTCGGGACTAGCGATGACAAGATCCTTATTTTGCTTTAGTGATTTTAGGGCGTTCATCTGATTTTTATCTATAGGACTTTTAATGAAGCGTCTTTTAGAAAAATCCTTGGCAGTGGAAACTAACTCAGCTTTTAGTTTTGGAAGATGCTCTTCTACTGCACTGGTGGACTGGAGTTGGTGAAAATAACTTTCAAATTCGGCATCCACACTCGGTTGGTGAGGCTTAGACGGAATGCTGAATTTTAGGCCACGACTTAGAGCCTGGGTTTCAACTTTATTTAAATTATGAGAAGGAAGATTAATTATATGCTTATTCAAAGGAGAAGGATAGGATTTATCTTCAATCCAAGGTATGGAATTTTATACTTATAACTCAAAGAAATGCTGACTTCTTTTTTGCGGCAATTGTTGACCGCTTGAGTACTAAGCTTAGAGAATTTAATAAGCGAGACTAGATTGAGCAGTTAGACAACGTGCTTGTGTTCAGTAAGAAAGTGAATTTGGCTTTCCATCCTCATTCGGAGGTCGTCAAGTTCACGCGTCACACGATGACGTGTACATCGTTCGATCGCGCCAACGAGAAGATCTCCTACTTCAAGCAACTGGTTCGCGCTCGCCACCCAATGTTGCTACCATTTCTCGAAGCGACAATGATAGCATCATTGCGGCCGGTTTTATGTGTCCAGAAGCAAACTGTATTAACGCTCGCTCTTCCGTGGCAGTGACTTCAACTCCGTCCTTTCTTTCATTTTAACTGTATATAATGACTTGATTTTTCTTTTATTGTACGCGTTCCGAAGTGTTGCCCGAAAAGAATCGGCGAAAGGCTTCGCAACTAATGACATCGTTTTGTCTTATCTTTATTACCAATACGATTACGGCCAACAAGTGTTATAATGACCCTCAAACATAATTCAGGTCTTTGGGGTTCCCGTACAAAGCCTACTTTAGACTTACTGAATGAAACGTGAAGCATTGGGTATGGTGGTAAAAGGATGTAATGTACGTGTAATACCCCAAAAGTGCCCTCCTTTAGATCGATGCAACACCTGCCGTCTCTGCCTATGACATCCTCGAATTCGTTCCGAAGTGACTCGCATCCATTCTACATATGAAAATGTTCCTGTTTCGTGATGTTTCAAGCTATATTCATTGATATCATTAGAAATATGCAAACTAATCATAGCCGCGTTTAATGAGCTAAACCATTCTGAAGGGTTGAACAATGACTAATTACAGATACTTTTGTAAATGGCAACTATTCAACTATCATTTGATTTGCTCATGAAAAGATTATTTAGAAACAACGCGTAAAGGTCGGGACACAACAATGTCTGTGCATGTTTGACCGTGAGAAGTCAAGACAAGTTCAGAGCTTGTTAATATGCTTTCACAACGTTCAAAATGAATCACGAAAATTTGAGCGATCAACCGAGCAAATTCTTCCTTTTCCGATCATGAATCCGCTCATCCTTCCGTTTTGACATGGACGTGGGATTGGACACCTAATCCAAAGTTGATTTCTGTCTGGATCTCTCTGGATCATACATCTTCATCGCAATACACCAATTTTGCCGCCTTTGAAACGGTTCACGTCGTAATTAATGTTAAAAACAAATAGGCCAAGTGATCCAAACACAATGAATATGAGCTGTCCCTCATCAACCGATTCATAGACTAATTTCCTTCAGATCAGGATGCCTCTCGACGATACAGTCGACTTTCGCCTTCTCTTGGGATGCCAAACAAACGGAACTGTGATGCATATTTCGATACATCCTTAAAGTATCCACCATTTGTGCGATTTACCCAAGCATAATTAGCATGATAGGGCAACCATGAACAACCTCCTCTAAATCGGGAAATAAATAAAAACCCATTGTGCAGACAAACACCTTCCCAAACGTACCTGATCATAAAGCGATTCCCGTTTCGTTTATGGCCTTTCATCGAAAATCTACCTTTTTGAATGTTTTCGTTTTTCAAAATGGCAATATCCCACGGATGAGCAGTAACCAATCGAGAAGCAGTAAACCAAGCATCTTCTTTTGTCATTCGAGCATCCTTTGACATGTTGAAGGTCAAGACGACTACTTCACGTCCATCTCTATCCAGCAGTGACAATTTGATAAGATCGAATGGAGAAGGGAATAGATCGACGAGTGGACTCCTGTACTGGTAGTTGTTACGTTCGACATCTTCCATGTCTTCTTGTGTGATATTCGAGTTGGTGATGTCAACCAGCAGCTCATAAGGATGTTGATTCTGATCGGCACGGGTTCTCAATAACAGCAAACCCTCATCACCGATCCTTCTGTACATCGGGCATGACGTCTTGCTGACGGAGCTGGAGCTCCTACACGAGTAGTACAATGCGCACGAGCCATTTCTAAAAACTGAGAGAGCTGAAGCATCGAGACTTGAGGATATTTGAATACAGAAACTCAAATCGTTGACCTCATTGGTTGATGGGTGGAGTAAACGTAGGTGAACTCGATCACATGTTTCCACCACAAATTCACTCGTGAATATCAGTATTAGAAATATAGATATCATGACATTCATCACTCATGAAGAAATGTTATACAAGAATGTTTTCGCCGATGTGATGCATATACTGTAGTTGGCTTTTTGAGAAAGATGTCTTAGCAACTGAAGAAACAAATGAAGTCATTTCCTGCACAATATACGGCGCCCTGCTATATTTTTTCTACGTCTGCATTAGTAAGAGCAAAATATTGTGAAGTCAACATCCACCTGTTTGTGTAGCTTTTCAAATGCATTGCGTGGTTATTTAATATCTTTTTAAGTACATGTACATTTACAACAATTGCCGGATGTATTGCTTATGGAAACAATAATGGCGTTCACAAGGAGATGTTCTGTCTTACTCATGTTAAATCTCAGATCGTGCTTACTTGCCCACAAGAGGATGTTGTCCCATTCAGATTTACTAATGACATCCCAGTCTCCAACTGAAGGATGATTCATAGGAAAGCTTCATATGAACCTCTACAGTGTGCTGTCTGCCAAAATTCCACTTCAGGAACAAGTCTTATAATTGGATTATTAATATGAATTGTGAAAAATAAGTAACAACTTAGATAAAATTTTTATTCAGAATATTGTAATACAATAGTTTTGTAAATATTCAAGTGAGCTTGATTCAAGTGTTTACATGTACATGTATATATGAATGATTTCTTTCAAAAATCGGAGCAGTCACCATTGTGGTATTGCCGAAAACATCTCATGTTTAGAGCAACTTTCGACTTTGGGGGCAGCAAGTCTGCTTGCCTCCTGGGATGCACACATGCTGAATGTTGCTCGTTTTGATAGCATTAGTTGGCTGTCGAGAAGGTCGACTTTGTTATCTTAGATTTCAGTTAGGCCTACAAATATACATAATATGAGAATAAACATCTTAATGGCGAACTTGCAATTGGCTCATCTGTCCTCCCAATTCTCGATGCAATCTCCATGTGGCTACGGCAGATATATTGATAAAATGAATAAAGAGGCATAGCCACTTTTTACTTCGTATTCTTGGACGATGATCTGACAGGAATCTGTCCAGCATTTCGACGCCGCCCACGTGTAGATTGTAACCTATGATCATTTTTAGGTGGGCAATATCACACACTCTTCAACGCTCTGTTGCATCGAGAAGCCTAACCAGTGGGGGGGGGCATGCACCATGTAAAATTGTCAAGAAACTCGATAAGTTTGGTTTCAAAAGTGACAAATTCGAAAACCGAAGCTGATATTTTTAATACGACCGATGAAAGGCAAGTCTTTTAAAAGCATAGAATCAAGAAATAAAGTTGTTCTCACCGTATGCAGAGGAAAATAAGAAAGAACATTTTTGTTCCCGAAGTGAAACAATGATAAGTGTTTCGTTATGTTGTTTCGAATCACTTACTTCTTCTCAATTAATTTTGTCTGGTTGGTCTACCTGATGTTTTGAATGAGTAATGCCTATTGAGTTCCTTGGCTTGTCCGTCTTTCCTTGTCCTTTGCTGTCCCTCTGTATTGCATCACCGACTTGCCACGCAGTTTCAGTTCCGTAACTTAGCGTGGGCCGCTTGTGAATGGCTCCCCTGCTTGCTCGCACGCGCACAGCCCTCAGCCCTATAATCAGTTTGATATTGCCAATCAAACTAACTTTGTGATCTCCGCCGACCGAACGGGCAGCGCAACAAATTCGAATTGTGTATGAAACCTATTTGTGAAATACTATTGAAATACAAGAGAATCACGATTCACGATGCGAATTGTTGCCTTTTAATCCTAGTTACTCGTGGGATAATAGAACATCATTCGAATTTGAAACGGAGAAAATTGATCTGCTAACTATTATCCCATGGATGCAAAGGAAACGAAGAATCGTCGGAGAGCTGCGAAGGCTGGATGCACAAGATGCGGAAAGTCATTGTCGTCGAGATCTACGGAAGAAGTCCAAGAAGCGATCGATAAATACAGCAATGCCTACTATCTGTTCGAAAGTTGCCATGAGGAGTACACGAATCTACACGAAGATGACGAGTTCGAGGAAGAGAAGAAGTTTATCGAGGAATGTCATCAAAAGTTCCTAGAATTGAAATTGATGGCAAAGGATTTCATCGACAGTAGCAGCAAACCGAAGGAAGGTGACACCGAAATAACTGCGAAATCATCTGCAGCAACTGGTTCATCAAAGATGGAGACACCAAGCATTGAGCTTAAATCCGAATCCGACGACCATTTGGAACAGGTGAGCAAGTCAGTGGTGCAATCTGTCCCCACTTACAGTAATATGAAGGTTTCGAAACCTGGTTTACCTTCTTTCTGTGGTGACGTGCGTGAATTCTTTGAATTTAGGTCAGATTATAAACACCTTGTCGAGAGTCATGTCTGTAAGCGTGATGCTGTGACTATGTTGAGGTCTTGCCTTGTTGGCAAACCGCTAGATATGGTGAGGGGTCTAGGTCAAGACTATGATACTATGTTGGACATTTTAGAGACTGCGTATGGGAATCCAAGATTCATCTCTGACGCGATTACTAATGACATAGTTAAATTCAAACCATTATCTGAAGGAGAAGACTCTCGTTTTTGTGATTTAGTCCAGCTTGTCAGAAGGTGTTTTAACTTACTCAAGGAAATTGGTAGAACAGAAGATATGGACACTAATTGCGTCATTGCTCTTTTGGAGGAGAGAATGACCAGCGAAGATAAAAAGATTTGGTCGAGACATTTAGAACATGAGAGAAAACAGCCTACTTTATCAAATCTTCTCGAATGGATGAGCGTAGAGATGAGATTGCGTCTCAGGGCAGTGTCTGCTGTAAGGTCAACCGCTCGTCCTTCAAAGCCTCAAGTCAACCAAGTTGCCTTGAATAACCATGCAGAGAAAAGTCATAAATGTTGGATATGTAATAGGGTGGACCAAAAAATTTTTTTCTCGATTTTCTATGTTCCCACCTCACTAAAATGTGCCACTTGATGAGAAAGTAATCTAGCAAAATTTTCAGAAGTATTGGTCATCGTTAAGTGGTGCCTCAAGGTCATCCAATCTTTTCTATGAAAATGAGTAGTAAGCTTATGACCAAAACATTTTTTTCTCGATTTCTATGTTCCCACCTCACTGAAATTTGCCACTTGGTAAGAAAGTAATCTAGCAAAATTTTCAGAAGTATTGGTCATCGTTAAGTGGTGCCTCAAGGTCATCCAATCTTTTCTATGAAAATGAGTAGTAAGCTTATGAAATGGCAATTTTGTGCTATATTTCAACAAAAGGCAACAACAGTTCTTGTAACAGGCACTCTATCGCTTCACTCTCAGTCTATGCTTAATTCATTGGTACTCCGCCTTTGTTTGGCTTGGCTTGTCTTCCCTTTGCGCTTCCACCACTTGCAGGAGGTACTGGCGCTGTTGCTCATCTCGAGTGACCTGCAATATATAAACCAACATATTTTGGATGGGAGAAGACTCAGTGAAACTCAATCATTACTAACCTTCCTCGCAAAGTCCTCGATGAGCTTTACAGAGCGCTCTGCAGGATCATTCACGCACTGAAGCCCTTTGACAATTTTAGCCATCCGCTGAAATTCTTGGTGCTGAGACCACTCTAGCACAGGCTTACGCAGCCAATCCCCGCTGAAGCCCAGAAGTTGGAATGGGGTCCAGCTCTTACCACTCATGAAGTCAGCCAGACGGGTCTCCATCGTGATGACCGTCGGGAAAATAGGCTTCCCCTTCCGCAAGTTGGGCGGATGCTGCAGTATCTTGGCCGCAGCGTCCTCCCTGTCTCCAATGCTGAAGGAGTCAGAGAACAGCCCAAAAACAGCTAGCTCCGGAGTAAGGTACCACAAATGCCTGCCAAAAGCATCTCTGGCCGCACCTCCAACATCTGGATCCACATAACAATATCTAATTAGATCTTTCTGCAGCGCGAGATCTACAGCCGCTGCCTCGATCGTCAGCGGAGATCGGAGCCAGGGCACTATGTAGAGCATAGCCACAAACTGCATGAAGCGGTGAAGTTTTGCTACGAATTCCGTCGAGTAATTAAGCTGCCTGCTGAAGAGAAGCATTTTCCCGTAGTAGAGGATATTCGCCATCCAGCGAGCGTGATGGAAGGCACCTGGCTTCCTGAATTTTATTTTCAGATCTCTGCCACCAAGTAGTGAATATGCGATTTCTGCCGCTTCCTTGTAGTCCTCACGTAGCCATTGGTTAGTGTTGGTCAACAATGCCCTTAGCTGATCCAGAACAGACGTTTGCCGAATAGCCATCCAACCTTCACGTATCTCCAAAGTTGACCAGCTTGCTTTGTTGAGGGTGGGCCAGATGTCTTTGAAGTCTTTGAAATCTCTGTTGGAGGGTCCGGTAGTTTTCCCGAACACTGTTGCTCCAACCTGGCGTAACAGAAGCTCCAGGACATGATGACGGCAAGCCAGCCACATGAGCTTCCTATTGAGCATCCGCTCCAAGATCACGCAAGTCCCTACATGTTTTCCAGTGTTACTAGCAGTTGTGTCAAAGGAGAGAGCAACAAGACCATCTTCCAGCTGCCAGTCTTGTACCGCATGATGCACGACAGCTGCTTGGTTTGCACCGCTCGATGAGTCCACCGTGGGAATCTCCAGCAGCTTCGCCCCTCCTTCCGCGCTCACCACCACTCCAATCCGGTCCCGAAGAAGCTCAAAATCTTCCACAATCTTCCCATCCCAGTGCACTACCAAGTTCTCTTTCTTTTCCCCAAAATACTTTTCCTTCAGTGTCTTCGACACCTTCTCTCTCACCTCATTCCTTGACCTTGTTGCACTGGAGGGTGATAACACAAAATCATCCACCGTGGCAGTCGATGCCTTGATGACTGAAGCAACCGTGGCAAATAGCTGCCTCTTTGAAAGCCCGTGGCGGTCAGCACTCACACAGACTGCCTCTGTTGTCAGAATCTTCCTAGGCAGCCTTACTGTCACCCAATCCCTTCCTCTCTCAGTCTCTGACCTATCCTCTTCATTTTCTCTGTCATCTATTTCAAGGATGAAATTTTCATTGCCCTCACTCTCCTCATCAGTGTCGTCCATCAGCTGCACCAAGCATTCTGTGACTCTCGCCGCTGTATCTCTTTCCTTCTCCTCCCATGCTCTGCCTCTTCTCTCTCAGCTTTCCTCTTTCTCTTCGATACATACTCTTTGTCTACCTCACCCATCTTCAAGAGCCTCACACTCCTTTGATCTTCGAGAAATTCACGATCTTCCTCGATTTTGACGATTTCTTGCAGCCGGTGATGGGAGATGTCGAAGAGCTTGTCTAGACCATGCCGGAATTGCTCTTCCCGCTTCTGCTGAGTGTCAGTTCTTCTGATGTGATTCTTTTTCACCTCTCGCAGCCTCTCGTAAAGCTTCGATATAGATGTGGTGATGTGCTTATGTTCACGTGTTGGAAGGTGAGCCTTCTCCCAAAGCCTAATAACGTCGTAGGCGGTCTCTCGGGCACTTTCTGCGAGGGAAACACCGTTGCTGATCCGCCCCATGAGCTGCTGCAAAGTTTCTTTTGTTGTGGGGAGTGTGGTCTGTGGCAGCACGAAATTCCCTTGAAGCTCCACCAGGAACCGGTCGAAGTCGGATGACTGACGCGAAATTCGATTTTTCGACATGTGGTCTGAGCTGCAAGTGAAAATGTGTATGTCGAAGCAATACTTCATTGGAGTGGATCGCGTGGAAATCAGCTTGCGCTCTGTTTGACTAAAGGAGCAAGAAGAGAGAAGAAAATCTGGTTTCTATGGTGCAAGGATGAAATAAAGACATTGCTTCTAATCATGACTTCAAGAATTCTGAAAACCTGCACTATCTCTACAGCCTGTGACTCACCAGCTAAACACCTTCCCACGTACGTCGTTGAATCGATGTCAATCGAAATCTGCTCGCACTGAATGTATTCCTCAACGATGCACAGTCCCACGAAGCGGCGCTAACAAACTTGACAAGCACGTCTTGTTTCACACGCAGACAAAGCGAAAATGTACAGATCAAAAACTTTGGAAGTTGTAGACTGTGAGCTCCAATGAAAATTTGAAAAACAAAGATATCTGCTTCCTGCACAGATATCACTATGGTGACTCCTGTTATTTCAATGCACAACAGCGATCCAATGTCTGTATTGAGGACAGATGAGTTATTTCCAAAACTTGGAAATGAAGAGATATAGGAGCTTTAACTCTTGCTGGTAGAAATGATATTGATAGCTTTTGGTGAAGTTGCAATTGGTTGCTAGTCGATTGGATTTGCGGTCGACTATTGAAACAAAAGCCAGCCACGTCTTCAGATCCTAGCATTCCTCGTTCTTAAGTCATGAGTGGACCTATATCGCCCTGCATCTTACCAAAAATTCGTGAAGATAGCAAATTTGCACAAAAAATGAGTTTTTGATGTTTGACCTTTTGATGACCTTGAGGCACCCCTGGGTGACCACTGATCGAAAAGTTCAAATAGATGCCCGTTGAGTCTATTCTCCATCTATCCACGACTTATCTCAAGTCATGAGTAGACTCATCTTGTCTTGCATTCCACTCAAAATTCATGAAAAGGAGCAAATTTGCACAAAAAATGACTTGATGTTTGACCTTTTGATGACCTTGAGGCACCCCTGGGTGACCTCGGATCAAAAATTGCCACTAGAGACCTTTTGAGTCTCTGCTCCATCCATTCGAGACTTTTGTCTCAAGTCATGAGTAGACTCATTTTGTCCTACATTTCACTAAATATTCGTGAAAAGGAGCCAAAATGCCAAAAAAATGATTTCTTTATGCTTGACCCTTTGATGACCTTGAGGCACCCCTAAATGACCTCGGATGGAAGAGTGCTAATTGAGACTTTCAATTTCCTCATAAAAAGGAACATTTTCCCGGGGTGGGAAGTAAGATTGGAGATACTTCATTTTTTCCTATGGGAGCTTGGACCACCCTAATATGTAATACTAACTCACATGTCGTAGCTCAATGCCCTTCTTTCATCAACAAATCTGTTGAAGAAGGATACGAGTTATTGAAGGAAAACAGATGTTGTTTCAGTTGTTTGAAGAAAGCGGGAAGAAATCATCGCGCCCATACTTGCTACCATAAACAGGAATGCTCTGAGATACGAAACGGTATGATCTGTAAGAAGTATCACCATAAATTATTGCACTCAGATCCTGTCAACTCTGTCGGGATGGCATCAACTCAGAGACACGACAACCTTTTGCCTGTAGCAACTCTCGAGATTAAAGGGAAAGAAACTCGCAGCAAGTCCTACAATATTATGTTGGATTCAGGCGCACAAGGGTCACTGATAAGAAACGCGGTAGCTCAAGAATTAAATCTGTCAGGAAAGAATGTCAGCATATCTATAGTGAAAGTAGGCGGCGAAGAAGAAGAAATAGTATCAAGGGTGTACGAATTATCAGTTGTTTCCCCTAGAAGCGGTCATAACCATCTCGTCAAGGTAATTGAAATTGATGAAATTAATGACACCTATACGCAGATGATCGACACTGATTGTTTGAGTCGTGAGTTAGGAATCAAAGGAACTGTTCCTCCCAGGTGTTCTGGCGTCATTGATGTTTTCATTGGGATAGATCATGCGAAATTGCACTGTGGAGAGTCAGTTGAACTGAATGATTTGGTTGGTAGAAATACTCCAATGGGATGGATATTTTTCGGAGGATCGAGTGAAAGCAAAGGTCAGCACTCCCTCATGTATGTCTCCCTTTCTA
The DNA here is from genome assembly GCA_907163375.1 of Prostheceraeus crozeri. Lineage (NCBI taxonomy): Eukaryota > Metazoa > Platyhelminthes > Polycladida > Euryleptidae > Prostheceraeus > Prostheceraeus crozeri. The sequence continues at coordinate 8,004 of CAJQUW010016006.1, read as the reverse complement.
AACCTGTTGAGATAACCGACTTCTGGACTACGGAAGGTATGGGAGTCTCGTCTCCAAATTGCCGTTTCTCCCAGAATGAGCAAGACCAGGTGAATAGAACAGAAATGGACAATTTATGTAGTAAGACACGTAATTTGTGGACAATGGAGCATCCTTGGATAACGAATTCTGAGCTCCTTCCAGACAGTAGAGTTCAAGCTGAGAGATTACTCCACGTCAGAGAAAGACAACTACAGAAGTCACCCGCTCTAGCAAATTCCTACGATGAGCAAATAAAGGAAATGGTTAGCTTGAAGAAAGCTAACAGCAGATAAAGTTGAAACCTACGAGGGGCCTGTATTTTATTTACTTCATCATGGTCTACTGAAAGAGAGCAAAAGCACCCCTATAAGATTGGTGTTCAATTCATCTATCATATTTAACGGTCATTCTCTAAACGATTATTGGGAGAAAGGCCCCGACCTGTTCAATGATTTGCTTGGGGTTCTGCTGAGGTTTAGAGAGAATAGTGTCGCACTCGTAGGTGACATATCAAAAATGTACCACAGAATCCGATTAACAGTGAAAGATCAGCATGTGCATAGATTTTTATGGCGAGATATGAACCTCCAGAAAGTGCCCGATACGTATGTCATGAATGTATTTCCATTCGGCGATAAACCTGCGCCTGCCATGGCAATGACAGCTTTGAGAAAAACAGCTGATGAAAGACAAGGTGACCTACCTGAAGCAGCTAATACAATTCTTCTGAACGCGTACATGGATGATATGTGCGACTCAGTAAATATTCTGACCGAAACTCGTTGATAAAGGGTCGGGACCCGAAACGTCCGAGTAGAAAACACACGTTGTTTTTATTCAATTTATTAAATTTTACTTATCGGCAAAAACTAAAGGGAGTGATAACCGGATTTTATTGTACATAAAGTCTGACCGAAGCCACTGATCGTGCTAAACAAATTAACGAGGTCCTTGCAGGAGGCGGTTTTACTATCAAAGACTGGAAATTCAGTCAAAATACGGTAGGCAAGTCGGCTATCGACTCAGACGAGAAGGAAGTCCTAGGAGGGCCTAGGAGTTCAGTGGAGACCCGATACCGATGAGTTGACTTTAAAAGCAAAGATAACAAAGGAAGCAAGCCTCACAAAACGAAAAGTATTGAGTGAGATCTCTCAGATTTTCGATCCACTTGGTTTGGCAGCCGCAACAGTAGTGAAAGCAAAGATAGCTTTTCAGGATTTGTGGAAGAAGGGTGTCAGCTGGGATGATATCTTACCGGAAGAAGATCAAATTTTATGGAGTAAAATATTCAGTGAACTACTCGAATTACATAGTGTCCAGTTCCCCAGGTATTAGTCCTCCGAATCGTCTTCAAGCCTCGCCAATGCTATGTCTGTTCTCAGATGCCTCAGAAGAAGCGCTCGGAGCTTGCGCCTACGCACGCTGGGAGTTACGTGATGGAAAATTCGAGACAAGATTGATTTTCGCAAAATCACGCGTTGCACCCATCAAGCCGCTAACCATACCGAAGCTCGAACTTCAAGCCGCAGTGCTAGCGTCGAGAATTCTTCAGACAATAAGAGCTCAGATGAGAATTTGTTTCAGTCGAACCATTTTATTTACGGACAGCATGATCGTTCTTGGATGGATTCATTCTAGCTCAAGCAAACCGATCCCATTCGTGACTGCTCGTGTCCGTGAAATTGCAAGCCGTATCGAGCCATCCTGTTGTAAGCATATTCCAGGTAAATTGAACATAGCTGACAAAGTTTCAAGAGGAATAAAAGCCGAAGAACTTCGAGGGAGCTGGCAAAGCGGACCTGCGTTCCTATCACAACCTGAGAATGAATGGCTAATTTCGTCCGGCAGTATTTAAAAGTCCGAAACAGAGAATTCGTCGAAAAGTACAATCGCTGTTCTGATCAAAAAGGAATCAGTCATTAAACTTGAGAATTTGTTGAGTTGGAAGAAGTCGAAGAGAGTCGCTGCTTACGCCATGCGTTTTATAAGAAATTGCCTATCTCGCAAAGCGGAAGGATCTAACGGGCCATTGTCTGTTGAAGAAATCATTCAATCGGAAATACTGATAGCGAAGGAAACTCAAGTGACATTAAAGGAAAAATTGGAGAATGGTCAATTGAAGAATTTGACACCTTTCATAGAGGACGAGGGGTTGATTAGAGTAGGTGGTGGCATGACAAACGCCAATTTTATCTCTTATGATAGCCGTCATCCTATCCTACTCCCTGGAAATCATATTGCCGCAAAACTAATAACTCGTGAATATCATGAACGCGGACATTGCGGAGTGGCAGCGACTGTAGCGAAAACTCGTCGTTTCTTTTGGATTTGTAAAAGAGCTATTGTAGCCAAAAACATAGTACAGAATTGCGTGTTGTGTAGCAAACTTGCACATAAAACTCACACGGATCTCATGGCTTCACTGCCATCGGCGCGTCTGAAACCCTTCACACCTCCGTTCTATCATTCCTCAGTCGACTACTTCGGTCCGTTCACAGTAAAAATCAGTAGAAATAAATCGGATAAAAATTACGGTGTTATATTCTTTTGTATGAACTCCCGAGCTGTTCACTTAGAACTAGCAAAGGACGCTTCCTCTGATGAGTTCATTCAAGTCTTACGAAGATTTTCGCGATTAGAGGTTTCTTTGCTCCCATGCTCAGTGATAACGGTACTCAAATGGTGGGAGCCGAAAAACAGCTGAGAGATATGATCAGGAATTGGGACAAGACAAAACTACCAGATTTCTGCACCGAGAAGAAGACGAAGTGGAAGTTTACTACACCATTAGCTCCTCACCAGAACGGTTGTACCGAGGAACTTGTATAAAATAACAAAGAGAACTTTGAAGACTACAGTTGGAGATCAAAATCTGACAGCCTTCGAATTATACACATTTCTTTTGGAATGCGGGAACCTGATAAACCAACGCCCACTTGGACGTATCACCAATGATCCCAACGACGGAAGTTACATTTGTCCTAATGATCTGTTATTAGGTAGAGCCAGCTGTGCTACCCCGCCCGGACCCTTCCGTGATGAAAATAACTTCAAAGATAGAGTTAATTTGATTCAAAATTTGACAAACAATTTTTGGAATCGCTGGTCCCGTGACGTTCTTCCATTATTGTTTCCGAGGAAAAAATGGCAAACGGAATCAAGAAGAGAAATTCAGGTCGGAGATATTGTCGTAACTGCTGATAACAATGCTGTCAGAGGAAAATGGAGGTCTTGACAATAAGATCAGAAATGTAAGATTTAAGATCGGTCAGTCGTTTATTAGAAGACCGATAACTAAGGTTGCAGTGGTACTTGATGTTGATGACAAGTCGAGTATCTGCTGATCTCGCGCTGGCGGGAGGATGTTTCGTTATGTTGCTTCGAATCACTTATTTCTTCTCAATTAATTTTGTCTGGTTGGTCTACCTGATGTTTTGAATGAGTAATGCCTATTGAGTTCCTTGGCTTGTCCGTCTTTCCTTGTCCTTTGCTGTCCCTCTGTATTGCATCACCGACTTGCCACGCAGTTTCAGTTCCGTAACTTAGCGTGGGCCGCTTGTGAATGGCTCCCCTGCTTGCTCGCACGCGCATAGCCCTCAGCCCTATAATCAGTTTGATATTGCCAATCAAACTAACTTTGTGATCTCCGCCGACCGAACGGGCAGCGCAACAAATCCGAATTGTGTATGAAACCTATTTGTGAAATACTATTGAAATACAAGAGAATCACGGTTCACGATACGAATTGTTGCCTTTTAATCCTAGTTACTCGTGGGATAATAGAACAATAAGTAATGGGTTAACAGTGGAAACATATCATCGGCGAATTTGAAGGCAGAGCTTCTTGAGAATATAGGCTCTAATGTTGCAACGAAGACACAAAAAATGAAGGGGGAAAGGTCCAGAATTGGCCTCCTTTGATTTAATTTTCTGACTTCCTCTTTGATTTTATCTTCATAAAATTGATACAAGGAGAAATTACCGGACCTGAATTCGCATCCCATCTCTTTTGAATGATGTGTTTAACGAGGGGAGTAACCCAGGGTTTGTCATTTTGAGACAGTAATACAGTGTTTCTTGGGATCAGGCTATATGCATTGTACACATGATCATAGTTCAATCAAGTTCAATCCCAATATCGTTACTTGATTTGTACATCTTCTATCTTCTCCTAATTGGTGGAATTCAACTGATTGACACAATTTCGTAGGTTCTGCTCACGGTAATCGAAATTGTAACCGTCTTATATGTCCTCTCAACTTTTGCAGCTCCTTCGACACAAATGACACGAAACGGAGGATGACGTCTGCGGAGGATATCTTTTGACATTTTGAAAGTCTTCCCTCAAGCTTTCATCCACATAAACGACGAGGTCTAGGATTGCGTTGTGACGAGTTGGAGATGTGATAATATTGTGAACATTATGAACCATTTCTAATTGCGTTAAATCAGCCCTGTTGAAATCTCCACACAGGACAACGCTGCAGCCATTACATTTTGCTCTCGCTTCGTCAATAGCATCAATCAAACGGTCAATAATAATAGAGTCACACACGCTTAGATTTGGTGGAATGTAGCAGGAGCAAAAGAGTATATGTCCATCAATAATAAGTTCAAGACAATTCAATGACAAAGGTCTTGCAGTTGCATTTCGAAAAAGAACCACATCATGCATAACGCTCGTGAATCCAGACAGCAACTCCACCACCACGTTTGTCCCCACGGTCATCACGAGACAATACAAAGCATGGGATTTGTAACAGAGGACTATCGTAATCGGGATTCAACCATGTTTCGGTAATGACAATTGCCTCGTGATGCAAATTTGAGGTATACACACAAAGTTTGTCAAATTTGTAGAAGATTGAACGTGCATCTGATGCATTTGTGTATTGCAAAACATCAAGATGTTTTGAAAGATTATCCTTTTTGAAAGTTATTCATGTGTCAATAAACTACCGAGATGATGCTACTTTATAAGTAGTATGAAACAATGGAATTTCATGAACTACAAATAATAATCCGATTCTCTCTCTCTCTTTCTGCTAGTGTGCAAAGAAAAGTTGAGATCTTCCTGAGAGCTTATCGGCTGAGATATCATGTTTTTAATTCAATATTCAGAGGCATGATTTTATGATTCACAAGGAGTCTCTGAATAGTAATATGGACACACTTACCTTTTTTAAAGATAATTATGATCAGTTTTTGATTATGATGTTTCCTCTTCCAGTGTCAGGTAGTTTGTGAGTCTCAAAAAAAGATCTTATTATAATAAGGCTGAGGTTTAAAGCAATGGCAACGCATGGAATTGCTAATTTAGCAAACCATATTACCTCTCCAAGGCTATCACGACATGGAGGATTTGTAAACTACTTTTCCTTCTTTTGCATTGCTATCCTAGTGTATATTTCTCCAGAAGTGCAAAAATGTGCAGGGAGTCTCAAACCAAGTAGCTTGTGATTGACAGTCTAACTAGGTAACCACAACACCACGCCAATTGCTACATGGAAGTTGAATTTGTTATGAAGATCATAGCTGGAAGCGGGCTCGGTCCTAAAATATCTACTACCCGGACCACAAAATTAGATTCATCTGCGCGCGCTTCGGTTTCCTAGAAAGGAAGAATTGTATGCAACCTTAATATCGAAATGGCACATCACAGAATTAGACTCCTTGCTCCTTCTCGAATGGATAATTCGTGTATCGCTTGCTATTGGAATGGTAAGCAATAAGCTGTCAGCAGAGGACAACAGAGCCAGTGAGAGATGCGTCACTTCGCACACACCAAAACACACATCGCCTGGCTAACATTCGATTCAGCGTATGCACTATACAGTGAGAAATGCCGAGGAGAGGATGTGAAAACATCAAGTGAACTAATTTTCGTACGCCTGCTACTTTCTTCAATAATGATCGGAAGGACCAACATCATGGAGAAAAATGTGCGCAATGATCTGAATTCTTCGAATCTGAAGGAATTTTGGCAATCGAAGCACTTTGCTGGAACTCACTTCAATCCGCAACCTTACTCTCTCTGTAAGGTAAAAGGAATAATTCCTTTTTGCCCACTTAATAGGTTCCTCGATGTGCCGTCAATTTCGAATAAATCACACTTCTAGCAAACCGAAGCAGATAAACAAAATATTTAATTCTGTGACCCGGACCAATGTCTTTTATGTCTGAAAATCAGGAATATCTTCCTCATTTGATCATTGAAATTCTCTGAATCAACTTCATTTGATGGCCTATCAACATGGTTCTGGAGCAATATGATGAAATATACACCGGCATAGTGACTTCACTCAGACTATATGTCTTCTGTGCATTCGTTTTCCCTGTTTTTCATAAACCTAAATACAACTTTCTTTTCATAAACCTAAATACAACTTTCAAACGGGCTGTGCATGCGCAACATTCAAAACAAATGAAAGTTCACTACATTAAATGTTTGAAAATTCACCTTAATGTCCGACAGTTATCAATTTACTTACAGATGGTGCATAGACCCTGCAGTAACAATAAGATATTTAGAATGATTCTTGACGCGATTACATTCAATTGACCTATTTGATTTTTATCATTAATGATGGTAAAGTGCTCAAAACGATAAACTTTCTCACCCGAGCCCAGATAGGGTGAGAAAGAAGCCCCGTAGGGCCTCAGGGACTGTGGGCATGCTGGCCTAATCAGCTACATCATAGTGCTATGACACACCCTTGTCTGTTGTTAAGTCGAATATCCATAACATCATAATGTGCTAAAAAACGTTTGGAGAACATTCTGCAAAACCACGTAGGCCATCAATATCCATGCTAGGGGAGAAGAACGTCTGGACAAGAACAAAGGTCTTAATTCGAGAATTACTGAAGATGACAGCAGTAACCCAATAAACGCAGCAGCATATGCCATATATGCCAGGTAACTTCCTTCCATTTGTGCTTCATTTCAATAGTGAAAACTCGTTTTTCAGATTATTTCTTTTTGACAAAACATAACTTAGAACAATGTGCAAGATTTGTGAAGTGAAATCACCTTTTCATGAACATGCATTTGATAGTAAAACATCAAGAAGTTTTTGAAAGATTGTCCTTCTTGCAAATTTTTCCTGTCTCTATAAACTACCGAGAAGAAGCTACTTTATAAGTAGTATGAAACAAGGAACCTTCATGAACTACAAATTATAATGCGAGTCTCTCTCTCTTTCTGCAAGTGTGCAAAGAAAAGTTGAGATCTTATTGAGAGCTTGTCGGCTGAGATATCACGTTTTTAATTCAATTTTCAGTGGCATGATTTCATGATTCACAAGGAGTCATCTCTTGAATCTGAATAGTAATATGAACACACTTACATGTTTTAAAGTTAATTATGATCAGTTTTTGATTATAATGTTTCCTCTTTCAGTGGCAGGTAGTTTGTGACATGTTCACGCTCAAGAAAAAGATCTTACCACAATAAGGCTGAGCTTTAAAGTAATTGTAGCTCATCGAATTGTTAATTTAACAAACCATGTTGCCTCTGCAAGGCTGTCACGACATGGAGGATTTGTAAACTACTTCCCTTCTTTTGTATTGCTATCCTGATCAGTCAAATTCGTGTACATTTCTCCAGAAGTGCAAAGATTTGCTTATCTCACATGTGATGCTGCTTCTCAACTCAACTTTCATCTTTCAATAGGCATCGTATTTAACTTCATCAAAACTAACTAGTCATTAGCCTTTTTTTAACTTTGTTGTCTTGACACACTTTGCTACCTTGAATTAGAACAATGTTCAAGATTAGTGAAGTGAAATCGCCTTATCATCTTAGTCTAATTGGCGCCTAATTTGAATTGTTTTTCAAAATGGCGCGAAGAAACAATTCTTCGTTTTGGAAAGTTGAGCAGAATATTCAATTTTGAGCTTTCTTAATCTTTTCATGTCCATGTGTGTTTCATTTGGCGTATTTTGTAGGGCTACGCACTAGTGATATTCAAATTCGACGTAG